>OY282645.1:3915996-4513259 GCA_958299015.1 Tetanocera ferruginea | reverse complement strand
TGAGCAGTAGCGAGTACAAAATTGAATTTGCGGAAATGTGTTAATCAATTCCATATTCAGATCAATAACGTTGGGATCATTACCGCAATTCTATGAATTTTTCGTGTGGCACTTTAAGCAAATTGCCCCACAGACGAATATATCTGAATGGCATCGAATGTGTTCAGACCAAACTAGGACCGTAGCCAAGGGAGAGATTTGAGGTTCAAACCCCCATTGGTAGCCTAGAGTAGACAAAAATCAATTCAACTCAAACCAATATAAACAAATGTTGATATTTTCCAATAAAAAATTGACAAAAATGAAACATTTAAACATTTTGAGATACTAAATTAAGTTTTAATTGGTTATTGAGTTCCTAATAAGAAAGGTTCAAATTGAGTTCTGGTCATAATTCAATCGTAAGAAGTCACGAAAATTGCTTTTTTATATCAATATGAGTCAATTTTATACTTAGAAAACTGTCTCAAGTATGAATGCCTTCGTTAAAATAGTTTCAGTATACATTTCAAATACTTTTAAAAACCTTCAAGTAAAAAATAAGTTTCAAGTTATAAGCTTCATTTTAAGTTTAGTATTATTTCAAAGAATAAAAGACAGGAGACAGGAGATCACAGCGTTGCATGCATATTATCGACTGCAACGTGTTCACTTTCGAATTCATACTCGGATATCTTTTATTTATGCATTGATTTGTTTACACACACAGCGCTTACGATTGCATATTTTTATTAAAATTTCATTTTATTGCAATGAAGCAATTGAATTTTCATTAAATACTCATTGCTTTTTAAATACAACGGTAGCGGCAGTAGCAAAAAAGGCAACACAAAAACAACAACAGCAAAATTAAAGGGGCAGCCACCACAGCGATAGATTTAAAACTGAAATTGCACACAATATATGCATTATAAATGCGACAAAAAATGTTGTAAATTTAATTAAGAACGAGTAAAATAATATTTACATTTTATTCAATAAATATAAAGAGTATAACAAAACACACATACACGACGACGCAAACTCATAGCAGGCAATAAAAATATTTACATTTTCAGTGAAATTGCGTGTCTACACAAACATCATCGGAAAAAATTGAATTTCGCGTGAAATAAGCATGAAATACAGCTTTGCAGTGCTTGCAGCTAACAAAGCGCACCATGACATGAACGGAGGAAAGTGCACACTGTATATGTTTCCCCAAAAAAAAAAACAAAATGAAAATGTAAGCGCTCCTAGTGCCAATCGTATCTGGTTACTACGAAAAATAACATTAATTTTAAAATGAACTCATAACATTAAAATTAACATTAACATTAACATTAACATTAACATTAACATTAACATTAACATTAACATTAACATTAACATTAACATTAACATTAACATTAACATTAACATTAACATTAACATTAACATTAACATTAACATTAACATTAACATTAACATTAACATTAACATTAACATTAACATTAACATTAACATTAACATTAACATTAACATTAACATTAACATTAACATTAACATTAACATTAACATTAACATTAACATTAACATTAACATTAACATTAACATTAACATTAACATTAACATTAACATTAACATTAACATTAACATTAACATTAACATTAACATTAACATTAACATTAACATTAACATTAACATTAACATTAACATTAACATTAACATTAACATTAACATTAACATTAACATTAACATTAACATTAACATTAACATTAACATTAACATTAACATTAACATTAACATTAACATTAACATTAACATTAACATTAACATTAACATTAACATTAACATTAACATTAACATTAACATTAACATTAACATTAACATTAACATTAACATTAACATTAACATTAACATTAACATTAACATTAACATTAACATTAACATTAACATTAACATTAACATTAACATTAACATTAACATTAACATTAACATTAACATTAACATTAACATTAACATTAACATTAACATTAACATTAACATTAACATTAACATTAACATTAACATTAACATTAACATTAACATTAACATTAACATTAACATTAACATTAACATTAACATTAACATTAACATTAACATTAACATTAACATTAACATTAACATTAACATTAACATTAACATTAACATTAACATTAACATTAACATTAACATTAACATTAACATTAACATTAACATTAACATTAACATTAACATTAACATTAACATTAACATTAACATTAACATTAACATTAACATTAACATTAACATTAACATTAACATTAACATTAACATTAACATTAACATTAACATTAACATTAACATTAACATTAACATTAACATTAACATTAACATTAACATTAACATTAACATTAACATTAACATTAACATTAACATTAACATTAACATTAACATTAACATTAACATTAACATTAACATTAACATTAACATTAACATTAACATTAACATTAACATTAACATTAACATTAACATTAACATTAACATTAACATTAACATTAACATTAACATTAACATTAACATTAACATTAACATTAACATTAACATTAACATTAACATTAACATTAACATTAACATTAACATTAACATTAACATTAACATTAACATTAACATTAACATTAACATTAACATTAACATTAACATTAACATTAACATTAACATTAACATTAACATTAACATTAACATTAACATTAACATTAACATTAACATTAACATTAACATTAACATTAACATTAACATTAACATTAACATTAACATTAACATTAACATTAACATTAACATTAACATTAACATTAACATTAACATTAACATTAACATTAACATTAACATTAACATTAACATTAACATTAACATTAACATTAACATTAACATTAACATTAACATTAACATTAACATTAACATTAACATTAACATTAACATTAACATTAACATTAACATTAACATTAACATTAACATTAACATTAACATTAACATTAACATTAACATTAACATTAACATTAACATTAACATTAACATTAACATTAACATTAACATTAACATTAACATTAACATTAACATTAACATTAACATTAACATTAACATTAACATTAACATTAACATTAACATTAACATTAACATTAACATTAACATTAACATTAACATTAACATTAACATTAACATTAACATTAACATTAACATTAACATTAACATTAACATTAACATTAACATTAACATTAACATTAACATTAACATTAACATTAACATTAACATTAACATTAACATTAACATTAACATTAACATTAACATTAACATTAACATTAACATTAACATTAACATTAACATTAACATTAACATTAACATTAACATTAACATTAACATTAACATTAACATTAACATTAACATTAACATTAACATTAACATTAACATTAACATTAACATTAACATTAACATTAACATTAACATTAACATTAACATTAACATTAACATTAACATTAACATTAACATTAACATTAACATTAACATTAACATTAACATTAACATTAACATTAACATTAACATTAACATTAACATTAACATTAACATTAACATTAACATTAACATTAACATTAACATTAACATTAACATTAACATTAACATTAACATTAACATTAACATTAACATTAACATTAACATTAACATTAACATTAACATTAACATTAACATTAACATTAACATTAACATTAACATTAACATTAACATTAACATTAACATTAACATTAACATTAACATTAACATTAACATTAACATTAACATTAACATTAACATTAACATTAACATTAACATTAACATTAACATTAACATTAACATTAACATTAACATTAACATTAACATTAACATTAACATTAACATTAACATTAACATTAACATTAACATTAACATTAACATTAACATTAACATTAACATTAACATTAACATTAACATTAACATTAACATTAACATTAACATTAACATTAACATTAACATTAACATTAACATTAACATTAACATTAACATTAACATTAACATTAACATTAACATTAACATTAACATTAACATTAACATTAACATTAACATTAACATTAACATTAACATTAACATTAACATTAACATTAACATTAACATTAACATTAACATTAACATTAACATTAACATTAACATTAACATTAACATTAACATTAACATTAACATTAACATTAACATTAACATTAACATTAACATTAACATTAACATTAACATTAACATTAACATTAACATTAACATTAACATTAACATTAACATTAACATTAACATTAACATTAACATTAACATTAACATTAACATTAACATTAACATTAACATTAACATTAACATTAACATTAACATTAACATTAACATTAACATTAACATTAACATTAACATTAACATTAACATTAACATTAACATTAACATTAACATTAACATTAACATTAACATTAACATTAACATTAACATTAACATTAACATTAACATTAACATTAACATTAACATTAACATTAACATTAACATTAACATTAACATTAACATTAACATTAACATTAACATTAACATTAACATTAACATTAACATTAACATTAACATTAACATTAACATTAACATTAACATTAACATTAACATTAACATTAACATTAACATTAACATTAACATTAACATTAACATTAACATTAACATTAACATTAACATTAACATTAACATTAACATTAACATTAACATTAACATTAACATTAACATTAACATTAACATTAACATTAACATTAACATTAACATTAACATTAACATTAACATTAACATTAACATTAACATTAACATTAACATTAACATTAACATTAACATTAACATTAACATTAACATTAACATTAACATTAACATTAACATTAACATTAACATTAACATTAACATTAACATTAACATTAACATTAACATTAACATTAACATTAACATTAACATTAACATTAACATTAACATTAACATTAACATTAACATTAACATTAACATTAACATTAACATTAACATTAACATTAACATTAACATTAACATTAACATTAACATTAACATTAACATTAACATTAACATTAACATTAACATTAACATTAACATTAACATTAACATTAACATTAACATTAACATTAACATTAACATTAACATTAACATTAACATTAACATTAACATTAACATTAACATTAACATTAACATTAACATTAACATTAACATTAACATTAACATTAACATTAACATTAACATTAACATTAACATTAACATTAACATTAACATTAACATTAACATTAACATTAACATTAACATTAACATTAACATTAACATTAACATTAACATTAACATTAACATTAACATTAACATTAACATTAACATTAACATTAACATTAACATTAACATTAACATTAACATTAACATTAACATTAACATTAACATTAACATTAACATTAACATTAACATTAACATTAACATTAACATTAACATTAACATTAACATTAACATTAACATTAACATTAACATTAACATTAACATTAACATTAACATTAACATTAACATTAACATTAACATTAACATTAACATTAACATTAACATTAACATTAACATTAACATTAACATTAACATTAACATTAACATTAACATTAACATTAACATTAACATTAACATTAACATTAACATTAACATTAACATTAACATTAACATTAACATTAACATTAACATTAACATTAACATTAACATTAACATTAACATTAACATTAACATTAACATTAACATTAACATTAACATTAACATTAACATTAACATTAACATTAACATTAACATTAACATTAACATTAACATTAACATTAACATTAACATTAACATTAACATTAACATTAACATTAACATTAACATTAACATTAACATTAACATTAACATTAACATTAACATTAACATTAACATTAACATTAACATTAACATTAACATTAACATTAACATTAACATTAACATTAACATTAACATTAACATTAACATTAACATTAACATTAACATTAACATTAACATTAACATTAACATTAACATTAACATTAACATTAACATTAACATTAACATTAACATTAACATTAACATTAACATTAACATTAACATTAACATTAACATTAACATTAACATTAACATTAACATTAACATTAACATTAACATTAACATTAACATTAACATTAACATTAACATTAACATTAACATTAACATTAACATTAACATTAACATTAACATTAACATTAACATTAACATTAACATTAACATTAACATTAACATTAACATTAACATTAACATTAACATTAACATTAACATTAACATTAACATTAACATTAACATTAACATTAACATTAACATTAACATTAACATTAACATTAACATTAACATTAACATTAACATTAACATTAACATTAACATTAACATTAACATTAACATTAACATTAACATTAACATTAACATTAACATTAACATTAACATTAACATTAACATTAACATTAACATTAACATTAACATTAACATTAACATTAACATTAACATTAACATTAACATTAACATTAACATTAACATTAACATTAACATTAACATTAACATTAACATTAACATTAACATTAACATTAACATTAACATTAACATTAACATTAACATTAACATTAACATTAACATTAACATTAACATTAACATTAACATTAACATTAACATTAACATTAACATTAACATTAACATTAACATTAACATTAACATTAACATTAACATTAACATTAACATTAACATTAACATTAACATTAACATTAACATTAACATTAACATTAACATTAACATTAACATTAACATTAACATTAACATTAACATTAACATTAACATTAACATTAACATTAACATTAACATTAACATTAACATTAACATTAACATTAACATTAACATTAACATTAACATTAACATTAACATTAACATTAACATTAACATTAACATTAACATTAACATTAACATTAACATTAACATTAACATTAACATTAACATTAACATTAACATTAACATTAACATTAACATTAACATTAACATTAACATTAACATTAACATTAACATTAACATTAACATTAACATTAACATTAACATTAACATTAACATTAACATTAACATTAAAATTAACATTAACATTAAAATTAACATTAACATTAACGTATAATCTTAACATATAATCTTAATATTAAAAGAATGTTTCCTCCCATGATGGTACCAATACATACAGTCACTATCCGCACCTTCGACTAATGTCTTGACAAAAACTTTATTTCTTCACCATCGTCTTTTGCCTCGTGGTGTGAATTTATTGTATTTATTTAACTGAATATATGCAAAGTTTTTACATAGCTTTATATATACTCCAGAAATGCATGTGCCGAACTTGCATGTATGCATATCCTTTTTTTGTTTTTTTTTTTGTAATGCTGATTTATACCTATTGTATATGTGTTTGTGTTTTTTTGTTTGTTCTTACTTTTGTTTATCCATACATTTGATGCAGACAAAACAAAAAATGATGTCGTTGTGCAAAAAATGAGTGAAAGAATAAAAGGAAAGAAGTGTATAGAATAATGTCACGGAAAAACAGACAAGCAAGGCATGCAGCCAACCAAACGATTGAATGATTGTATGAATAAATGACGTTACAATCTGATATAGTGCAGCGCCCAATCCTACTCAAACCGATCCCATTTGCCCAAGCTGCAGGTCTCCACAACCATTTCACTAAAAGAGTTCGTTATATTATGTTGTTGTTGCTGTTGTTGGCTTTCTTCTCATGCTCTCAGGCTTTCATTTTGCTTTATTATTATGTTTTTTACCCTCTTATTTTTTTTCTTTTTGATCCGTGTTGTACTGCTTTGTTCCATTCATTCTTTTGCCATCCTTTGGTAATCTTTTTGCAGCATTTGCTGTTCTACAACGTTTTTCTTGTTGTTCCTGTCTTATTGCATTCGTAGAGAAGCTTCGCAAAACAGTGCTTCGATCACATAGAAACAGCAAAAATAAACGCTTTGACGGAAATGAATGAAATTCTATCTATAGTGGACGGAGTGATTTCAAAAATGATTTAATTAAAAAAAAAAACAAGAAAAGAAAAAGTGGGTTAAGGTACAAAAATTTCTTTCATTATGGTGGGAGAGAGCTTTAAAAATTGCCTTTGTTTAATTATTTAAAGACGATAAAAACGATATGCCTAACGATTTGATAATTAAACTTTATAGGTTATAATATTTTTAACTTTAATATTAATAACCGTTATTGTCAATATGTTCAATATATGCTGTTATAAATTAAATATAAAGTTTTTTCCATCATAACCGCCACATTTTAATATGAATTCGACAGTTCAGAAACAATTGTGATAAACGTAAGAATTATTGTCTCTCTGAGATTTTATTATGGCATTAAATAATAAATAATGCTCTGGACAGTTTCTACGTTGAAAAAAGTTTGCAATCTAACACTGAAAAACTTTGGTCTCATCTGGAACATATCATTCATTCAAGCATTGAATTGCGAATAGGATCAATTTTGAAAAGAACCGCGTGTACTTATCTCATCTGAGCTTAATTTTAGAGCTTCAGCTAGAAATATGTCGAATTTTAATAAGTATTATAAAGGAACCTTTGTTGCTCAGAAAATAAAAAAATTATCTGATTTAAGGAAAGTTCTGCTACTCTATCTCATACTATATACCGGATTCAAAGAATATCTTTAATTTAAAAAAGTCGTGAAATTTCTAAGATCATCGAATGTCATTGTCTTAGTAATACTTACGGCTAAAGAGATAGACAAAATTTATATCCATGGATTGGTTCAACTGCAAGCACTTATCTAAAAACTTTTGGCATTTATTAATTTATGTAGGTTTAGTCTGTCAACTATGTATAGCTATAGTTGACAGACTGCTTACTGCTTAAACGAAACCTGATCCTGTTACATCTCCCTCAAAAAGCGATTATATAGCACCATCCACTCGTTTCATGCTTTGGTAAATTTCTCAATGTTCAAGTGTCAACAACTTTGTTATGCAGAGTTTTGCCTTTGAAGGGAAATCTTATAGGCATTTATCATTCTTCAAACAGAGCGATACGGAACTAAGCCCACCGCATTACGCAGGACTGAACAATTTCTAAGAGCATGTCTGGAATTTGACCAAACGCGGGTTTTCGGATCTCTTTAAAGCAAGGTATTCGGTATAGCTTTCTAAGTTCGAAAATAATATTAAGTTGCTGGTTATAAGGTAAAAGTGCTAAATGTTTCGTAGAAAACTATGAGTTTAGATTAGACGCACGTGATATGTCTTGCGATAATACCATTCAAATAGCTTTGCCATCATCTTGACATGCGTCTTAACACCATCTGACTTTTAAATTATAAATAGTTACTTATCATAGTTATCAGTTTATTCTGCAGTACAGAGAAAAACTGCAGTACAGAGACGTTGACACTGACCGGGACTTGAAACTAGGATAGCCTACGTGATAGTTAAGACCTGCGACTCCCACAAAAAAATCCTTATCAAAGAATATTATAGAGATGCTTTCGTGTGCAAACCTCTTCGCCTGAGGGAATCCCTGGTTACGCAGTTCATATGTTCTTTGTTTGTCTCAAACGTTAGACATATCGATGGTCATATATTTACTCCTCGTTACTGACTCTTTTTCCAAAATGAAAAATATATGTCTCAAATTTTGACATTTGCTACTGTATCTAAAAATATATTTTCATATTTTTATAAAATTGCTCTCAAACAATTTCAGAAATTTGTTTCTTAACCCTTAAACGCACCGTGTTTCATAAAAGATACAACGATTTGAAAAGTTCTTACGGCTATGGTTTTGATTTATTTTTTTGGATTAAGAGTATTCTAGTTTTTTAAAAAAAAATATTTTTGACTTCTATTTGTCATACTTTTTAAAATAATTATATACAAAGTCAAAATTGTTTTATTTTGGAAAATTATATAAACACGATTTACTTCTATTTGTCATACTTTTTAAAAAAATTATATACAAAGTTAAAATTTTTTTTAGTTTGGATAATTAAATAAGCACAATTTTTATTTAATAAATTTGATTAAGAGAAGATACAGACTGCATTCAGAAGATTTTTTTAATGATTTAAGTGGTTCGAAAAACTTTCGATCATTCGGCACCTCACTGGGTCACTTAAGTTGGTTGTATCTTAATAAATACAGTGTGCACTCCCCCTGCATGCTTTTGATTTCTGTTGAACATTAATTTTTATGCTACTCTTTAGTATATTCTCATATAATTTTGTTCTTTGCAAGAGAAAGTTCACTTGTTTGGAGCTTAGGAATAAATTAACAATTTTTTATTAATGTCTATTGTTTTAATTACAGTTATTAAATATATTTCATTTTAGCCAAAGACTATTCAATGAATTTTAAGCCATGGCGTCATTCATTCGAGTTGGAAGAGTTATAATGACTGATGATGAGGTCTGTGCTTTGCTTTGTAATAGCGAAGATGTAAGTGACGACATCGATTAAATTGACAAAGTCGATTAAATTAACTGAGAGTGTTGTTTAAAATGGGGACGAGTGGAAAGGTATGGGGTATACTTTTCAAAGGGTAGGACTTTTCGAGATTTTTACTGATGACGATGATATGAATCAGAATAAAATCAATCTCAATACATTCGTTCAGGATTACTTTCTTAAGATTAGGCAAACATTAAACATGCTAATACAAACGCAAGGTTCGCAAGGAGATTTGACGAACCGCCTGATTCTGAGCCATCTACCAGGCTTACGAATACTTGGAATCAATATCCCTCAGAGTTTCAAAATGTAGAATTAAATTCAAAGTCTTCTGAATTCAAGAAAGTAATATACAAGAACGGTGACTTGTAGTTGAATGACCAGCAAATGAAATTTAGAGGTGACAGTAGTTTACCACAAAACATAATGGATGTGGAATATATCAAGAATATCTTTATCTCATATCAAGTTTGAAGCTTTTTGTTTCCTGAGTCTTTGATTTATGGTTTTATAGTTATAGTTGACAAAACAATACGATATGCTGGGCTTGAGGAGGCATTTTATGTTGATATATTTGAATTACGACAATATATTGGAATACTTTTTTACATGACACATCATAACCTACCAAATGTAAGAGATTATTGGTCGACAAATACCATTCCGTAAATGTAGTGAAAAAGTAAATGAGCGTCGGGCGTTTTAAAAATATTTAGAAATTTCTTCATTTCAATGATAGAAGAAATCAGCCATCCTGTGATATGATCCTTATCGAGACCGACTTAATAATTCGACCTGTTGTTGAAACCTGAAATACTAGAGCTAGTTAGTCTTCTTGTTAAAGGAGACGTCGATGCATTTCATCAAATGTACAGTGTTCCAAGCTGTTCACGCTTTTCTAAAATACTTACATAGTTCACTTGCCAATATGTTTCACAACATGCTTCAAGAAAGGATTCTCGATCACGCGAACTACATTTGCGAAAAACTACATTTTGCACTAATAAAAGGTCATTAGCTGATAATTTAGGCTTCCCCCTTAATAGAAGGAGATACGAAATCAGAATTGTTCTCCCAGCTGAAAACCAAAATCTTAAAGAAACAAATTCTAAAAAACACGACATACGAAAAAAATCATCCTGCGCAAAATGCAGTATAATCTTATGTGGGGAGCATAGAATAGGGCTTTGTGCCTATTGCCTAAAGTATAACCTCATCCGTTTAAAAACTTCAAGTAATTAAAATTTTGAACTTGGTTTTAAAGATAAACATTAATTTATGCTTATATAATGTATGCTTAAAAATGTTAATATTTTAATTTGTTATATGAACTTTTTAAAAAAAAAACCAAATAAACTCAAACAGAAAAATATTATTTTTTAACTAAAAACTATTATACATAAAATTGTTTAGTATGTTCTATTATTCTAAATAATCCAAATAATAAAAAACAAGTGATTTCTAAAAATTTTATCGCAAACGACATCGGTAGGGGCCTTTTAAAAAATGGTATCGTCTATTCGACGAAGCATAGCCTTAATGTATAATAAACTAGCTGATACCCGGCGCGTTGCTGCCATCCTTGTCCAATATCTACCCAGTTTGCCAATAGGTCATCAGCAAATATACTGTGACCATTATTTCCAAAGCTTTTAAAAATTAAAATTGTCTTTTATGGGCGCTGCCAAACCCCTTGTTCAATACGGTGCCTTGCGAGTATGAGAATCGCATAGAAGGCCCTTGATAAAAATAAAACATTTTGAAATTTTGATTTTTTTACACTTTTTTCGATTTTTTTTTTTCTTTTTTTTTTTTAAACCCGAACTGAAAAAATACCTTTCCAACAAAGTATAAATCATCAAAATCGGTTCGGCCGATCTCGAGTTATGGGATTACATCGCTTTTATTTTGACACTTTCTTTTATATATATAGATAAGTATATCTTTCTAGGGTTAACCCTTAACTGTTACGCTTGGTCTGTGGAACCACACTGAAAAAAGTAAAAGGTTATATCTCTTTGTTACTTGTATTGTAAAATAATAAAAAACAAAATAAATACAACAACAAAATTCACAAAATTCTGTCTAAATAAGAAAAAATACTTTATTTATGGCGTTCTTAAAAAAGAAACATACATTTATAACTAAATTTATTTTTTTTTTTTTCATTTTAAATTGGCGTGGTCCGTGGGATGTACTGTACATGTACTATTAGTGTAATTTTTTTGAGGTGTATCAGTTATGGGTTAATATATTAAAAATATCATGGAGACGAAAAAAAAAATGTCAATAAAAAATTGCGAAAAGATACATATAAATATAATTTCAATAAGTTCATGTATTTAAAAACAAACAAAACATTTAAATTCAACATGAAACTAATAATTCGTTTATAATTTTTCTTATAAACTAACTGTGTTTCTTTTTAAATATATGCAAACTTATTTGCAAATTTGACTTAAACTTCAAATTAAAAAAAATATTTAAACTGTTGTATAAAAACATTTGTATTACAAAAATTAGATGTGAGAGTTTTTTCCGAGGGGCGACTGTCTCGCCGCACCCTTCACTTCGGGCGCCCCTGAATGAGTTCTACCAAAATTGGAAGCTAAATGAAGCAGTATTTCCATAATAAACCTTAAAATGGATCTGCAAGCTTTTCGTCGTTTGTGATACTACAGGATGAGCTTCGGGTGATATGGATATGGATGTAAATTTGACATATGTAGTGGAGCGCCGGAGACAACTTGGTGAACCGGATCTTCAAACTTCGGCCCATATAATGGTCCGACTGGTTAGAGAAGTACCGAAATTTCAAAACCACAAAATATATTTTGACAAATATTACACTACCGTGGCATTAGTTGTGTTTTTTTGAAGACAAGGCATACTTTCAGTTGGTATCAATCGACGTTACAGAATAAAAAATTGTTAGCTTTCCGACGAAAAAGTAATGCAAAAGTTCGAGCATAGTACCAGTCATGAGTTTGTATGTAATATTCATGGAATTGATTTATCTTCTTTGCCTTGGAGAGACAACGGGATTGTCAACTTGCTATCTACCTATGTTGGAGTAAAACCGATATCAGCTATCACAGGAAATGAAACGAAAGAACCATTAACCGTTAAGAGTTTTCAAAAAAATGACAAAACCGTCATAGAATATAACCGGCACATGGGTGGTGTCGATGTAATGAACAGCTCCATGGCCCGGCATAAGAAAACTATAATTTATTTGTTTTTTCAACTTTTGAACACAACAGTTGTAAATTTCTGGCTCAAACTAAAAATCGTCAAGAATGCGATTGATTGATTTTAAATTAGATATAGCTGATACTTTATTCTCCTTAAAATCGGTACAACCTCCAGTTTACGGATGCCCTTGTATTGAAACACAAATTCAAGAAAAACGCCTCAAACCTAATTACCATATTATCGCCTCCGAAGGACATCAGATTGGACAGTATTGATCATTGAACAACGATTGATAAGTAGGCTAGATTCAAATTTCCAAGCTGCTCAGTACAAACATGGATGTATTGTACCAAATGTAAAGTAAGTTCATGCTTCATGCTTTTATAAATAAATATCATAAGTATGTAAAACGTGTAACTTATTGTACACGTTATATGCTGTTTAATATGTATATAAATGAATTTACAAAATGTGTATGTATTTTTTTAGTATATATGTATTATTTTTGTTTTCAGTGTCGTTTTAATAAAAGTGTATTAAAATAATTTTAATTTTTTAAAATATATGAATTTATAAAAATTATTTTAATATTATTATATTATTTTAATATAATAATAATATTATAATATAATTTTTTAATATTATAATATTATATTATATTATTTTAATATAATTTCATAGGAATTTTTATAGGTTGGCATATGCAAACATATGCATCAATTGCTCTCTATCTTTGCATAAATTTTGATTTTCTCTGACAAATTCCGAAGAACATATAAGAAGTAAAAACTTCTTGCTTGCGGAAAGAACAAGACTTAAATAATGATAACACAATGAAATAGATAAAAATATTTATAATTTTCTTGTATAGTTTGATATATTGATTGATTGATTTATTGCATTGCCGAACCACAACTTAAACAAAAACTTCTAGAGGAAGGCACAAATTTGCGGTACATTTGAGAAATGCTGCATTTGTGCAATACTCCGTATACGTTTGTTAGCACAAAACTATTCCTGCATATGTGGTTGTACTATCTATGTTTGTTAACGGAATAATATCTCCTTTTCTGTATAAATACCTATGTAATAATGTCTGAGCTCAATTTTCAGGGCGTTGCTGTTGTTCCCAAACAAACCCATCGTATTGATGCAGAGCTTCCTAGACAACCACGCACTCCCATTACCTACATCCTTCTTTCACTTCTCTACCATCACCAGCACTGTTTTCATTTCCTCTGTGCATTGTATACACGCTACTAGCACAAATGCATTGAGAAAATTCTAAAGAATGACGTAGAAAAGTAAGAAAAAAAAAAAACACTATAAAAAGAATGAGTAAAGGAAAATCGTTTTTGTTCTGATGCGAATTAAAATAAGAGTAAAAACTAAAATAATGAATAAAAAAAAACAAAAAACAAAAAACACATAAATGCATAGCATGAGAACAAGAAAGACAAGAAAATAAAAGAATACTGACAGTATTTAATAGGAAAAAAAAAAAAGAAGAAAAATTTAAATAGAATAAAAAAAACGAAAAATAGAATAGAATATCACGGTATGGTATGGTATAGAGGACTGTAGAAAGCTTTTCTCTCCTCCAAAGTAAATACACAGTGATGAGAATAGCGCACATTTGTATGGTTTGGCAGAGTATGCAATAGAAAAGAATAAAGATGAATGGTACTAGAATAGAATAGAATAGAATAGAATAGCATAGAAGACAGTAAAAAGCTTTTTTCGATATTGAAATAAATAGTACTGAAAAGAATGGCGTACATTTCTATGGTTTGCCAGAGAGATTTTTATTCGCAAAGGCATGTCAATAGCTTTCACAATTAAGTGTTTGTAAAAATATCATTGCAGGTACATGAAAAACTAGAAAAAAGAAAACAAAAAAAAAAAAAAATAACAATTGTATGTTTAACAATAAATAGCAGCGGTAGTCAAGGATGAATAAAAGGATTAACGCATAGTCCTGAATATTTGTGTATATCTTGTTTATTTACAAAATAAAACTTGGTTAAAAAATATAACGAAAACTTACTTGAGAAAACATTACCAAGTAAGTTCTTAGTACTAATTACTTGGTTTTGTTGCTCTAACGGTTTTTAAAATCTAGAATACAAAAGTATAAGAAACAAATTTCAGCGAGTGCTTGTTTTTAAATGAAAAATAATAAGAAAAAGAAACATGAGTAATCTTAAAAATTAACAATGACTTCAAAATTAACAATTTCTTTAAAAACCATTACAATATTAAATGGCATATAAGGCTTTATAAAATTGCCGTTATCGATAATCTATAAATTATTGAAACCCGACTCGATTTATCTGTCTAATATATCTAATATATCAGTTGAAAAGACCTTAAATAAACAAAAACCATGATCAAATCTACAATTTATTGTAAAAACAATTCAGTGACGAACTTTGAAAATTCAGTGACCAAAAATCATTTTTCACATTTCATTGCATCGGAAATTAATTGTCAGGCACCAGAATAAGGTTGTCAAGCGTGAATTTATTAAGAAAAATATGGAGAACATACATACTGTGTTGCACATTTTTATAGCGTAAATGTAATTTTTTGCTGAAATATAAAAATTGTTTTCTTATTTTTCAAATCAAAAATAAAAATTAGTTTTTGAATTAATTATATTTTTATTTTTGAAAAAATAAAAATTAGTTTTTGAATTTTCATTTTTTTTTTTTGCTCAAACGATAAAATCAGTTTTGATTATAATTTCTTCAATTAATCAAAATTATTGAGCAAAAAAATTAAAAGCAAATAATGATCTTTATTTGTTTTTTTCAGACATAAAAATCATATCTTGATAGTTTTTATTTCGCTAAGTAGTTAAAATCAATTTTCGATTTTTATTTTTTGTTCACATACATACATTATTTGAGAATTTTTATTTGTTTCTGTTTTTCAGAAAAAAAATCGACTAAAATGCTTTCTTTTTATAAAATATTCCTACAAATTTTGGCGAAGAAGGACGATTTTTATAACTGATCGAAAAATATTAAAAATCAAAGAATCATACTTTTAAGCAAAAACAATATATATGAAAAAAATATTTTTATTTTTGAACAAAAAAATAAAAATCAAAAAACTGTTTTTATTTTTGAGCAAAAAATTAATATAAATATCAAAAACAATTTTTATTTTTGAGGAAAATAATAAAATCATAACAAGATTTTTTTTTCTGAGCAAAAACAAAAATCTATTAATAATAATAAAATAATTATAACAACAAGCTTAGCGCTTAAAAAATAAAAATCATTACTAACTCGAAGAGACAATAAAAATTCCAACAATTCGGTACTGAAAAGTGATTTTCGACACTAGATCATACTGATACTTTTCATTAAAATTTGAAAAAAAAGCATTATTTTCGGTCCCTGGTTCAAAGTAAGTAAGTGCTTGACACCTGTAGTCAGGAAGAATGGACAAGTCAGATGAGACACGATGGTAAAGGAATCTTCCAATTTTGAGATGTAAGAGCATCTGGTGCGGGTCTGACAACAAAAAAGCTTATGTGCTTGCCACACAGTTACAACAGACTTTGAGGTCATATAATCATATAATTTTGGGCCAGGTGTGGCATCTACGACTGTTATACAAGTTAAAAAAATCTTCTACCCACTCCCTATTTTCTGGCACTTAAAGCTTATCTCTTTGATAGATAATATTTTTACGTAAGACATAAAGGAGAAACATCAGATCTATACAAAATATTGTTTTGACAATGTTTTTGAGTGGTTACAGAGAGATATTGATGAACTAGAACGATGGTTATTAAAGTGGAATATAAAATATTAATTATTAATTAGTGGAATATATATTTGTGGGTGAATGTTTTTTTTAAAGCACTGGTTTTCCTGTCCAGTTTTACCAAAATCTCCAAAGAAAGTCCTTAAACTAATAAGAAACTTTGAAAACTCATATTTGTTACGATGATTGCATTAAAATATTGTATTATAAAAAATCAGTAACTTTTTTTTTACAAATGATCATATCTAAAATACATCAAACATATCTTAAATATTTTCTAATAATAAAATTCTTTCGGTAAACGCAAAACAAGAACTTTCATATTTAGCTCATGGCTCTAGGAGGGTCCGGACCCGTGGACAACCCAATTTTTGGGGGTAATAGAGAAGTAAAATAAATAAATTGAGAAGTTTTTGGTTAATCTGAGAAAAATATTCTCTTGGTAGTGTTGATAGCAAACACTAAAATTTTTTAATATGAACAATGCATAATGTTGAGCACCGCTACCACAATATTTTTTGTGGAATGTAGCACACAAATAAATTTTATTCAATTGAACTTCAAAAACACACACATCATTAAAGTAACAATTCAATTTTGAAGAATAAATGATTAAAAAAACTTTTTAAATAACTGCTCTGTTGAATTTACTTGAATTCATTTATTTTCATTTTATAATCTTAATAATTAAATTCGCAAATATTTTTTTGTTGTAATCCTTTGTGAAATAACTTTTTTTATTTAACTATGTTTATAACAGCACTTGACATCAGTAGAAGCTTGTAAAAATAATTTTCCACAATATGATAAATATCTTGAGGTATTTGTTTGCTTATTTTGTTGTACTTGTTTTTTGTGTTTTTTAATATTCTATGCAACTCTGGTATTATTATTATTTTACTAACCTGTGTCAGCAGTCGCTCTCTTATTAACTGTAACTGTCTTATCATTTCCGAGAGTTTTCTTTCTTTATCATAAACACTGTCAGTGTTATCTAAACCAGTAGCATTGGTGGCTGTTGTTGTCGTTGTTGTTGTAGACGTTGTTACAATTTCCATTGCTAATAGTGTGGTCGGCGAAGATGCGCTAGAATCACTACGGAAAAAAAAATTAAAATAAATATAAGAGAAAACTGTTAAAAGGTAAAAAATATCATCTATACTGTGAGTACAGATGAAGCTATTATTATTAAAAAAAAAGTATTAATTTGTGAATGCCGTGGCTACACGTGTCCTTTTAATGCTTACAAATCAGGATATCCCAGGTTAGAATTCTAGCTTAGGGAGAAATGAACTCTTGCGGTATATGAAGGCGTAAAATGGACCATATCTAATGGTCCATTTCCTTTGAAGTTACGACAGGAAATTTTTCATTAGGACTTGATGTTCATTTTTTCAAAAAGTAAAAATTGTATCAATATAAATTAAAAAGTATAATTCGTGCTGTTGCTGGGTACTTTAAAGCTAAACTTAAAATTAATTTGTTAAGATTTTAAGATTTATTATTACAAATACAAATTAAAATTTTTTTTGTTTGTATATGACACAATTTTAAAAATTTCAGTACCTTTTAAATTTTATGAAATACCGTTTATAGTATGTACATGAGTTTGTTCTCCAGTTTTATGAGAATTTATTTTTGAAGTGAAACTTCTTTGGCGACGAGTGAAATTTCAAGGTTTCTTATTCGTGACACTAGGCTAACGTTTTGAATTCATATGAAAATTTTCAAAAAATCATTGTCGCGAGCGGGAATAGAACCCGGACTTTCTACTTAACATCCCATAAGAGTCCGAAGCGCAAGCTTAGGCACATGACAAAGAGGCAAACAAGATGAAATTAATATTGAAAGGGTTGTGATCCGTGCCTTGTAACTGACTTTTAATAAATACTTTTTTGAACACAAATTAAACAAATTTGAAGGAATTTAAATATATGGGAAAAAAAAGAAACTTAAGGGGGATAAATCGGGCTTATGGGGCTTACTAGTTGAATATGACCTCAAAAATAAAAATGTCCTAAGAACACATTGTAGTGCTCGTAAAGCCCTTTTCAACGACACATGATTTTTAAGATCTGACATGTAATGCTTAAGTTATGCAAAGAAGACCATTTTGGCTGTTTTTCCGGTGGTCCAAAAAAAAAAATTTTCTTGTTTTCGGAATCCTCTCGAGGTCAACTTTAAAATAGGGGGTGGTTTTTTCAAACTTTTTTTTTTTGTATGGAGGCCGACCCACTCTAATGTACATACGTTGCTACACGTGACTTTTTTTTAATTTTTTCTACTCCATCCCTTAGCTCCCATTTGGCATAAAAATAACAAACAAAAAGTTTCTCAGATATATGGCAAGTACTTCCCGTGCCGACTATCGCTTTTTCATGCGTCCTATATATTGATTATAACTAGTATCGCCTGGGGTCGAAATTTGACCAATTTATTGATTAACTATTTATAATTATACTAGTTCTTTCCCGTCAAAAATGACGGGCCCGTTTCCACTGATTCGATTTTAAATTATTCAAATAATAATTTTCAGTTCCAAATACTTATAAAATACCTCAAAGTAAAAACGGAAACCATAATAGGTACGACGAAATATTTTTTAAAATTTTTTGTAAAACTGAACTTTCAATGAAAAAAAAACATATACAGTTTTTGAAGTTTCAATAAATCACAAAACAGAAAATGCCTAAAAATATGCTCTGAAATTTGAAAAAAAAAAATCAAGCGTTCCGCACTCACATTTTACAGAATTATGTTATAGTAATATAATATAATATAATATGCGAGATAATAAAAATAAGTTCGAGGCTATAACTCTTAATTGATAAGAGATATAAAGCTATTTTTATACCCCCACGCGTACTGCGTAAGGGGTATATTAATTTTGTCACGACGTGTGTAACGCCCATAAGGAGGCGTGTTAGGTATAGAAAAGTATATATATTCTTGATCAGCATGACCACCTGAGTTGATTTAGCCATGTCCGGCTGTCTGTCCGTCTGTCCGTCTGTCCGTCTGTCCGTCTGTCTGTCTGTGGACACGATTACAGCCGTAATTTTGAAGCTATAGTGCTGAAATTCTATATTTGAGCTTTTTTCTAAAAAACTAAGATCAAGTTCGAGAATAGGCTAAATCGCATGAAAACCACGCCTACCTCCCATACAACCCCAATATTGAAAACTCTGTAAAGAGGCTAATATTACAGCTACAATACTGAAATTCGGTATTTGTATATTTTATGTCAAAAATAAGGTGTGTACGAAAAATGAGAAACATCCACCCACAAACACGCCCACCTCCCATACAACCCCAAAATTGAAAAATCTTTAAAGAGGATAATATTAAAGTTACAAGACGAAAACTCGGTATTTAAGTATTCTATATCAAAACTGAGGTGTGTTAGAAAAATGGGCGTCATCCACCTACTAACACGCCCCCCTCCCATACAACCCCAAAATTGAAAACCCTATAAAGAGGCTAATATTAAAGGTACAAAACGGAAACTCGATATTCGTGTATTCCATGACAAAACTGAGGTGTGTTAGAAAAATGGGCGTGATACACAAACTAACACGCCCACCTCCCATATAACCCCAAAATTGAAAACGTTATAAAATGACTTCTATTTAAGCTGTAGGAAAACAATTTGATATGTATGTATTTTAGACAAATAAAAATAATAAAATCTCTCAAAATCTCATAAAAAAAGCTCTCCAATTTAAGATTATTTTACCTTTAAGAATCGGCCGTGGGGGTATTTTAACTTCGGACCAGTCGAAGATATACCTTACTAGTCTTCAATAAAATTATTTTTATACCCCCACGCGTACTGCGTAAAGGGTATTTTAATTTTGTCACGACGTGTGTAACGCCCACAAGGAGGCGTGGTAGGTATAGAAAAGTATATTTATTCTTGATCAGCATCACCACCCGAGTTGATTTAGCCATGTCCGTCTGTCTGTCCGTCTGTCCGTCTGTCTGTCTGTCCGTCTGTCTGTGGACACGATTACAGCCGTAATTTTGAAGGTATCGTGCTGAAATTCGATATTTAAGCTTATTTTTAAAAAACTAAGATTAAGTTCGCGAATGGGCTAAATCGGATGAAAACCACGCCTACCTCCCATACAACCCCAAAATTGAAAACCCTATAAAGAAGCTAATATTAAAGCTAGAATACTGAAATTCGGTATTTATGTATTCTATGTCAAAACAGAGATGTGTTAGAAAAATGGGCGGCATTCATCTACTAACACGCCCACCTCCCATACAACCCCAAAATTGAAAAATCTATATAGAGGCTAATATTAAAGAACCAAAACAGAAACTCGGAATTTGTGTATTCTATGTCAAAACTGAGGTGTGTTAGAAAAATGGGCGTCACTCACCCACTTACACGCCCACCTCCCATACAATCCCAAAATTGAAAACTTTATAAAAAGGCTAATATTAAAGCTCCAGGAAAACAATTTGATATGTATGTATTTAAGATACATAAAAATAATAAAATCTCTCAAAATCTCATACAAAAAGCTCTCCAATTTAAGATTCTTTTACCCTTAAGAATCGGCCGTGGGGGTATTTTAACTTCGGCCAAGGCGAAGATATACCTTACTAGTTTTATATTATTATTTTGTTCAAAAACAGAAAAACAACATTTTAAAAATATTTAATTTTGTCAAAGAAATCATATGGGAAATGCCTTGATTTTTTAATGGCAAGGACAGTTTATTTATTTTGAAAGAAAATCAAAAATTAAATTTTGATTTTTTTTTTTTTTTTTTTTTTACAACAAAAATAATTTTTACCACATATTTTAAGAATAAATCAAATTTTATGGTGGTTTTTTAAAAGGAATAATTTAAATATAAACAAACAAAAAACGGTATTATTTTTAAAAGTGTTTTGAAGTTAATTGATAAGACTTAAATACAAAAAAGAAATAAATAAAATCTATTCACAGATAGCGGAGATATTGGCTTCCCAATTTAGAATATTCAATTTAAGACAGTTTTTTTCTCTCTCTTGGCATTTGGTTGAAACACACGCCAAATAAGTAACGACAGTATTAAGAAAATTCATTAAAAATACTTTTGGTTAGAACTTTGCTGTAATTTTTATCACATTTTGAAGAGAATTTAACAAACTTTTAGTAAAAATTGGAAAAATTGAAAAACCGTTAAAATCCGACCAAGATATTCACATGGAAAGTAAAATTTTTTAATTCAAAACACATTTTTTTACAAATTTTACAATTGACGAATCCATAAAATTACATGCTTTTAAGAAATTGTTACTTTTAAAAAAAATTCAAATTCGACCAACTCAAAAACTCTTCCCCAATCAAATTTCATTTTAATAAAAGAGCGGGTTTTTTCTTAAAAATTTAATTTCTCTCTTAGAAGGTTGGGAACCCCCTCTGTCAGATATATCATTTATATATACATTCTGCAAATCTGGGCAACATAACCTTTCGAATGATATAAGTTTAATTTATTTTGAGTTTTAAAACATACCAAAAAAGTGTACGACAAACTTTAATGTTCACGTATTAATATATAAGATTACTCATACGCCACCGTAGAGATGTTGCTAGTTTTCAGTCTAGAAAAAGGAAATATGAAGACATAGCAAAATGTTTACCAGAAAAAAAAACTTTACCAAAACACTAATACGGTATTAAAATATATTTTTAAGAATTGTTTTCTGCCACTAAGGGCATAACTTTCTGTGTTCTTAGACACATACCATTACATATTGTTGTTCGTCGTTTGTTATGAGGACAAGAAAATCTTCCATTCATTTTACGGCTCTTTCTGCAGTATCATTCACGACTCTTATTGAATCAACAATATCTCTAAGAAAAGTTGTATCAATTTTAAATCTTGAAAAAAAGTTTATACTTTTCTAAGAAATAAAGAAGTCCACATTTTTATAAATAAAGCAAAATTTAATCAAAATGACTGCTTGTTGTCTTTTATGCAATCCATTTCCCCAGACTTAATGAAATGTTGTATATCGCAAGTCACGTATTTCATTACGTAAGTATATATATTCTTGATCAGCATCACCACTTGAGTTGATTTAGCCATGACCGTCTGTCTGTCTGTCTCTGAGTCTGTGGACACGATTACAGCTGTTATTTTGCAGCTCTCGTACTGATATTCATATTTGAGCTTATTTCAAAAAACAAAGATAAAAATCGCAAATGGGCTGAATCGGATGAAAACCACGCATTTCACTAATAGTGGTGGAACTGAATCAAGGACTACTATATATTTTATTATTTATCTTGTTTTATTAATCTTGATGAATATGATGGAAATTTTTTTTTGTAAAACATGGACTAAAGTAAAACGTACTCTCCAGTTTAAAGTAACATTTCATTTTCAAAAACAATTTGGTGTATGAAACTTTCCATTAAACATAGTATTTTATGGACCAAACTAGGACCAAATTATGATGAAAAAGTACAGACCTTTCCAAAACTCGGATTAAGCTCATTTTACTGCTGTTCTACTATGTAAAAGTGTTGAACACTTTTGAGCATGTTTAATGGGTTAATATATTTATAATATATATATAATGATAGCTCAAAAGGATCAACTTAAAAAACTTTATTTGAAAAAATATCCCTCTTTGAGTAAAAGAAACAATAACAAGTTATAAAAAACTTTTATTTTCTTAAGAGGCCTTGTGCTTTTATATTTTCATTAAAAGTTTTTCAAGTTGATCCTTTTGAGCTATCATCTTTAACCTTTTCATTGCGTTATTAACGAATAATGGAATTATGAAAACATAAATTTTATAACTTTTTTGTGATTACTTGATATAATTTCACCGGTTTTATTAATGGTTCTACCTTTATTTTAAGTTTTCTTCATATTTAATACTCATGATAAGAAACCACAAAAAATTTAACACAACCAGGAACAAGCAATGAAAAAAACATGCTAATATATTTTTTAAATACATCACAGACGAGAAAACACAATTGAAAAAGTACCTAGATAATGCAAATAAGCCTTAAGAATCGAGAAACAAGTTAAGTTGTTAAGTTTTTGCACAGTCTCTTTTGGAGTTCGTTTTGATGTTTTGCTTCCAGTAAATAAAACAAAACTGTTTCGAATTTTTTATATTTGATAAGATAACTACTAAAACTTTAAAATCAAACTTAATTCTTAATAACTTTATGCTCATTAAAGTAAATTAATGAAATCTATCAAATGTGAAGACAGAGTTGCTTAGATATTGCACAATACTGTATATATATCTTGAAACTTACTTATTTGATTTTAACAGTCAAGCTTATCAAATTAATCTCAATACAATTTTCTGCATGTTTGTTGAACAAATTTTTACATTTGGATGAGCAGTTTTTGCGGTGTTGAAGGCTATATATTGAAAAATTATATTTATTGGGCTAAATTTGATAGGCTTGATTATAAAAATCGAATAAGTAGTGTACAAGATAAAGTTAAATATATGCAACTTTATTTATGAAAAGTGAGAAAAACGATTTACGTATTAAGATACCCTAAATTTATAAGAAAAAAAAATGTAGGATGCCGAGTACAGAATTGGTATCTGATTTTGGCGCCAAGTGTAATCGAACAATCGATGAAATTTTGTCCAAACATTAAAGTTGCAAACTCCAAACTATAAACTTTGAAAGCATCTTGATTCCAAAGAATCGAAAGAATACCTTTTCTCATTGATTAACTCATCCAATATAAAATTCAGAGCAATATTTTCTGAATTCATTTTCTATTTCAATAGAAAGTTTTTATGCTAGTTGCTGGGTAGAACAAATGGGTACTTTTTTCCATTGGGCATCTTAGTGTATACCACCAAAAGTTTCAAAAAGGTTCGGTTTTTAAATCGTGTCGTCAGTGTCTGTTAACAAAACCACTCAAAAATTATTGGTATCTAAAGCTTTTTCCTATTTAAACTCATATCTCAAAGCCTTCACCACAACCACACAAAAATTCAAAATCATTTGTGTGTTTTTTTTTCTGTGTATTGATATGAGATAAATATCAATATAAATAAAAATTATTTCCTTGAAAACATTCCACAATGTAATTCAACAACAAACGATAAAACGAAACACATACTCATACACACACACACTATAGCGCATTAAAACTAGTTCTATATTTGGCAACATTACGTACAAAAAATCGCTACTCAATAACATAAATCAACAGCCAAAATACAACAATTCGATAGTATTTCGTGCAGAGAAATTCTTACTATGCATTGATCTGCCCCATACATGCGGAAGTTATAAAAACATACACAAACACATATTCTCGGTAGGAATAAGCATTGACTCCCCCTGCCCACCTAGCCCCATAAAGCTATCTGCAATAATAAATACCTTTGACAAAAACAAACATGGACTTTGACGTATTATGTTGTTACTTGAGGTCGGAAAATTAGGAATCTTCCGTAAGTGTGGGAATTAAGGTAATGGTGATGCTGGCGGTATTTGTGGTAATGTTGACGTTATGCTATGTTTTTTTGCCATACAAGTTGCTTCTATCCGTCGCCTGCTTTTGTGCGTGTGCGTGTGGCAGTATGTTTGTCAACTTATGTGTAACTATTTCAGCCTCATGGTTTTAGACAAGAAATAATGCAAATATATAAATACAAGAGTCAAATATTTCTTATGTTTACAATTTGTTCTAATAACTAATTTTCCAAATCGGCAATTACTGTCAAAAATTTAACTGAGTATTTGAGTTTAAAATAATTCTTCTCTTCTTTGAATGCACGACTTTTTGACCCAACCAACTTATTTACTAGGATACTGAGCTATAAAGTTATGAGCTATCACTTTATTTTTTCATTAAAATGCTTTTTGTTCGTATTTCAGACTAAAATTATCTGAAATAGTTAAATTCCACTTAAAAATCCGAAAAAACTTCCATTTGAAAGAAAAATTTTTTATTTTGTTATTTTAATATCAAGTTAGAACAACAAAATTCCAAAAATAATCAAATAATAATATGTAAGGAGCTATTTAAGGTGGGACATAACATTAGCGGCAGAGAAAACAGACCTTTTTTTAAAAATTCATAACTCAGTCGAAAACAACGATTTTTCAAAAATTTAAAAATGTTTTATTATTGAAGAGAATTGAATAAATTACAAGAAAAACAATTAAAAAAATATATTTTTCACTCCAACATGGTTTTATAGAGCTCCAAACTGGCGGCTGTGAAAAAAACATAGCCTCGTGGTTGCAGCGCTGGGAGTCGCAAAAATTGTCCGATCTGGAAAAAAAATGACTTTTTTAAATCTTAACAAAATTGGTTATCGTATTTTATCCAGCTTTTTTTACAATTTTTTTTCAATTTTTGGTGATGTTCCAAATTTGAAAGTGTGTTTTTTCGAAAAAAATATTGACTTTAAAAATTCATAAAAAATCGAAAAAAATATAAAATAGCTCGTGTCATACGATAGCGAATCAATTTTAAATAAATCCATAAAAAAAAAAATTTCGCCAAAAAATCAACCCACTAGTGCCGCGACCAGTACGAAAAACATGGTTTCGAGATAAACGCGTTCAAAGTTTGTGAACAAAGAAAATAACAAGTAAAGAAAGTCTAAAGTCGGTCTAGACCGACTATGAAATACCCTAAACCAAATTTTCAAAAACAAAAAAAAAAAAAATTATTGTAAATGGACGTTAAGGCGGGTCACCAAAAATGAATATAAAAAGACACCCCCTAAAATGAAAGCTTACATCGAAAGTGTTTCAGCACTATAAAAATTTATGCTTATGAAATTTATGCAAAATTTTAACTTGAAGATGACTTCTGACACCATCGACACCAAAGAACACGATGTAGTATTCTTTCAGACCTATCCAACGATATGCCGCACTTCATGATCGGAATCAAAATACTAATGTTATAACTAAAAGACCATTTTGGCTGTTTTTTGGGACACCCAAAAAAAAAAATTTTTATAGTGCTGAAACACTTTTGATGTAAGCTTTCATTTTAGGGGGTGTCTTTTTATATTAATTTTTTCTCCCATATAAAGCGACCCACTCTAATGGACGTGTCCGTAGGCGGATGAAGCCTATATTTAATATACATTGAAGTGTTGATGAAAAATTTACACATACCAAGTTTTATTCCTGTAGCTCACAGTTAATGCTTTTATTGTGCTTTCGCTATGGGAGGTGGGCGTGTTCATGGACGGATTACTCCAATTTTTGAACAGATCTTAGTGTTGGTATAAAATACATACATACCAGATTTAATTTCTCTATGACAAACATAACCTTATTTATTGAGTTTAAAACTTTTTAGGTTGTATGGGAGGTAGGCGTGTCCGTAAGCGGATGACGTCCATTTTTCAAAAACATCTTTGTTTTGTTATAAAAAACACACGTGCCAAATTTTATATCTGTAGGTTGAACAGAAGTTTATTTATTCTGTTTTCAATTTTTGGGTTGTATGGGAGGTGGGCGTGTTCGTGAGCGGATGACACAAATTTTTCGAAGACATCTTTGTGTTGATACAAAACACATACACAACAAATTTTATTGTTGTATGTTAGTTATGAGCTTACTAATCCAGTTTTCAATTTTTGCGTTGTATGGAAGGTGGGCGTGTCCGTTTGCGGATCCAAAAAAGATTCAATAGTGCAGATCTTTGGGTTCATGTGTACCAAGTTTCATTCAATAATCTCAACTCCTTCTTCTTATCCTGTGTATACGGACAACACACAAACGGATAGATGGACGGACGGACGTACAGATGGACGGACATGGATAGCTCGACTCACGTGGTGACGCTGATCAAGAATATATATACTTTTCTTTCTAACGTTTGCACAAAGTTAATATACCCTCACCTTTCAGGTTTAGGGTATAAAAATGAGCTCTCACTAATCCGACTGTAACTTTTGAACCCGTAGGAATTTTTGACACATCCCCCTTAAAACGACAAAAGACCCTAAAGATGACCAGCATGGTTTTTCGAGGAACGCGTCGAAAGAATCATGTTCCTTCCTTGTTGAGACGTGAGTGTGTGTTATTTGGAGGCGTTTTGAGTGAGCCATTATGGCAATCAGTACGTTTGGAATTAAGAAAGGATAAGCGAGTATCTATTGGCAAGTTAAATCTGACAAAAATTACGCTATAATCCGAGAAAGACCTTTTACGGACACTCTTCGATTGACTACTTTTTAAGTTTTTTCGTCAGAATGTAGTTTACTTTTTAATGTACTGTACATAAATAAAAACTTTTTTGTTGAAATTTTCACTGACAACTGTAAGCGAGAACGAATTAACTGACTAAATAGCTAAGTCTATGTCTTGTATCGTCGGAAAAAAAAAAACAACTCTTACCAAATAAAGTTCAAACAGCCTGAGGTTACTCTCATTTGCTCAACTTTTAGTTAATTTTTTAATTTTTGTTTTTTCGTTTTACTTTTCTAACTAACAAATCTATCATTTTATTTTCGTATCCTGTTTGTTTGAAGAATAGCTAGAATGAATTTAAATTCTGTAATTAATTTCTAATTGATTGGATGAAATGAAAACGAACATCGTTATTTTTCATCGTTTTTATCAGTTATTTTTTTTTTTTTCAGCAACCAAAGCAATTCGATACTTTGAGTCCTTGCTAGTTCTGCGGTATGTGGGGCAAGCTAGAAGCTGTACATTGGTTTTGCCTATTCCTGTCAGATTAGACGATAGTCTTTTATATATATGTTCTAACATATATAAATGTTATCTTCTAAATTGGTTTAGCTTCCGTTTCTGTTGTTTTACGTGATGTGCAGTTGTTGTTGTTGTTGTTGTTGTGGTGGAAATTTTAGACCGTATTCCAGCATAATCGCCGCCTTTTTATGGGCTATGTTATAAACATAACAGCACACCACACCACACCACACCCAGTATACAAAAGTCAGGCAGACAGTGCAAAGCATTGCTTATTTCTGGCAATTGAGGCGGATACACGTTCTCATTGAATTTTGATTTTATTTTCGGCTGTATCTTCATTATTTTCAATTTTATTTGAGTCCGTTTGGTGTGCATACCTAAGTCAATATTAACTAATTTCTTGGCATTACTGCATCCGTTCTTGCCAAGGATCATCAATTATTCATTGACGACAATGTTGCCAATTTTGTCAATTTTGCCAATTTTGTCAATGCTTCGGCTCAAAGTGAATGAGTAAATTTCACAAACATACACACACAAACATTCATATACACACACACACACACACACACACACACAAACACACTGGACATACTGGACAATTCAAGTATTTCGAACATAGTGTGCAGTTTTATCATAGCATAACTTTTCGATATGCTTTGAAATTGCTTTTGTAAACCATTCAGTGGCCAATTCTATTTATTAAGTGGTCTAAAAAAAAAACAAAAATCATAATAAAGTCGAATTGGTTAAGAAAATCAAGAATGAGTTGAAGTTCGAATACATTTCACGGTTGCGGAATACAAAACATTTAAACAGGTAAACATTTAAACTCTCATCCATCAATGTCAGATAAATATTTGAATTCAAACTCTATCTAAAACTTTTATGGATTCTTTTTTATGATTTTCTGTTCAAATATAACTTGACTGCATAAGTTCTTTAAGATTGCCTTAATTAATTGGAGCACATTTTTAGACACATCTATTTATAGTGTTGAAAATTATTATTTTATTATTTATTACTTTAAATCTTGACATTCCTTGTAAACACACCTCTGAGTAGTCGATTTTCTGAAAATCATTTACTAACGCATCTTTGTCTCTAATCATCAAGAGAAAAACTCATAAAACCAAATGGAAATTTTAAAGAATGACATATTTTGTAGCTTATCGGCACAAACCAAATGTGTTTTGTAAAGATTACACAAAAGATTTTGGGGATTTCATATAAAATCTCCTACGGCAGTTTCAGCTATTCAAGTGTGATTTAAGACAAAACATTAATGCATGTGTTCCTTTTTATTTTTATTTTTTCTCAATTTAAAATTTTAAATTTAAAGATTAGCAATAAAATCCCTCACGACATTTTAGTTAAGACTCGTGTTGATGAAAAATTGTTTTAGGGATAACAAGATTTCAAAGACATTTTACGAGAATTTTAGTTCTACAGGCCAAAAGGCCAGCATTATGACCAACAAACAATGATATAAAGTAATGGATCAACGAGCTAAATTTGTGTCTGACGATACACAGTGTTCGAATAAATTTTGTGCCGTTAGCTGTTATATGATGATGAGCTCAGTTTTATGGCACACCTTACATTCCATTTTCCATTTTGCATTTTTTAATCTCATTAGCCTAATTCACAATACTGTGTATTTGAGTTTGCAAATTTGTGCTATTGTAAAAACTTTCCACCTATTGTGAATGATCGTTTTGTGGGTTTACTTTATAACAATTTTTACAAAACATGAAATTCTCAGTTGATTAATATTATATATTTCTTATAGATTTGAGGTCTCTAAACCCGAAAATTGCAAAAACAATTTTTTTATGGTTGTTTTTGTTTTTGTTTGATCAACAAATTTTTTCATTGGTATGAGCAATTTTTGAGCTATTAAAAGAAATATTTAAAAAAATTATTTTTTCACATAATAATGCAAGTATAAAGCGTTTTTAAAAATTCATGAAAAATCGAAAACTTCACCTTTTCACTTCACTATACCTTTTTATCTAATGAAAATAAGCTATAGCTGAAAGAAATTCCTCCTGATCAACCTCCTGACCTTATTTTTGCACGAATAAGGTTGAGTGTAGATAAGTGTGTTCCAAAAATTTTTGCTCAAGTAGTTTCTGAAAGCTTATAGATGAAGAATTTTGAGATTTTTTTTAAATTTTTGGAAAAGGTTTAAAAGTCGCGCTAATCGGATTTTCCCCAAAAATCTGGTTGTTCTGAGATTTTTTGAATTTCAAGCATAAGTTCAGTTTATTTTACTTTTATTTACATAAATCAGAAGTTGTGACAATTTGTTTGGTCAGCAAACTCATGCGATTATGCCTTACGTGTAAATTGTTTGATGCTAAACAAGAGTTCAACATTCCCCTACACTAGCAGCGACCAATCGAATCGTTTTATTAAACGTATTTTTGTAGACCTTCACTTATAGAAGAACCTTGCTAAATTTATAGAATACAATTTGAGAAACTATTTTTTAAAGAATGGGTCTTCCTATTTATATGTATTAATATAAAAAAGCATTATACAAAGCATTAAAGGCTTCAACTTTGGAACGGCAAAAGTAAAGTCAGGATTTCTTTTTATCATATTGCATAGGCAAGATCAAGAAATCGACTAAGACTATAACACGTCACAACGAAATCGACCATTTAAAAAAAAAAGCTCAAGAGGTTTGATAACCAATGTTACATAATGACGGCTGATAAACAAAATGGTAATCCCAGATTTTTTTCTATCGCGTCTAAATTTTGTGAAAAACCACTTTCAATATGTAAAAATTCCATGCGTTCTATTTTAAAAAAGATTTTGTTTCTTTTAAGAATATAAAGAATTTGTTTTTATTTATGTACCTACTATAATTTCCGTTTTGACTTTAAGGTATTTTATAAATATTTGGAACTAAAAATTGTTATTTGGATCATTTTAATTCGAATACCTGACCATCGCTGATTTATAAAGGGTGATTTTTTAAGAGCTTGATAACTTTTTTTTAAAAAAAACGCATAAAATTTGCAAAATCTTATCGGTTCTTTATTTGAAACGTTAGATTGGTCCATGACATTTACTTTTTGAAGATAATTTCATTTAAATGTTGACCGCGGCTGCGTCTTAGGTGGTCCATTCGGAAAGTCCAATTTTGGGCAACTTTTTCGAGCATTTCGGCCGGAATAGCCCGAATTTCTTCGGAAATGTTGTCTTCCAAAGCTGGAATAGTTGCTGGCTTATTTCTGTAGACTTTAGACTTGACGTAGCCCCACAAAAAATAGTCTAAAGGCGTCAAATCGCATGATCTTGGTGGCCAACTTACCGGTCCATTTCTTGAGATTAATTGTTCTCCGAAGTTTTCCCTCAAAATGGCCATAGAATCGCGAGCTGTGTGGCATGTAGCGCCATCTTGTTGAAACCACATGTCAACCAAGTTCAGTTCTTCCATTTTTGGCAACAAAAAGTTTGTTAGCATCGAACGATAGCGATCGCCATTCACCGTAACGTTGCGTCCAACAGCATCTTTGAAATATACGGTCCAATGATTCCACCAGCGTACAAACCACACCAAACAGTGCATTTTTCGGGATGCATGGCCAGTTCTTGAACGGCTTCTGGTTGCTCTTCACTCCAAATGCGGCAATTTTGCTTATTACGTAGCCATTCAACCAGAAATGAGCCTCATCGCTGAACAAAATTTGTCGGTGAAAAAGTTGCCCAAAATTGGACTTTCCGAATGGACCACCTAAGACGCAGCCGCGGTCAACATTTAAATGAAATTATCTTCAAAAAGTAAATGTCATGGACCAATCTAACGTTTCAAATAAAGAACCGATGAGATTTTGCAAATTTTATGCGTTTTTTTTTAAAAAAAAGTTATCAAGCTCTTAAAAAATCACCCTTTAATTAAACATAAAGAAAATTCATATTTCATGATGTTCATTTATAAAAACCGGGCCCGTTAATTTTGACGGGAAAGAACTAGTAGTTTATATATTTTCAAAATGGGTATCAAGTTGATCAACACAGAAAAAACTATAAAAAACGATAGTGCGTTGAGTCATATGGCTTAGTTCAACATCACACATCTAAATGTAATGAGGGATGAGATACTTCTGCATATCAATCTGATGATCATGTGTTCAATTCCAGATATGCATATTAAGGTGGGTCATTTATGTATGGAAAAAAATAAAAGTTATTTGATCATATTCTAATAGTGATATTATGATGTTTTAGCTCCAAGCAAATAGTAACTGCCGAACTGTCAAAATACGAAGACGGACTTACACTAATATTACTACTGAGATAAACATTATTACTATTCAAAAAATCGCTGCTTAACTTTTCAACCTATAAAACATAACTAATTTAAATAAAAACGAAATAAAAAAATTAATTTAAGAAATAAATTAATAATAAGATATAATTCAAAACTTAATAAAAAAAAACTTCCAGAACACCTACAACATCAATTTATAACACATTTTGATGAAAAAACGCCAAAAAACCCAAACAAAATTTGGGTTAAAATTTGACTGAGTTGTTTGCTCGGAAAGTGGAACTTTTGATTTTGGAACTGCATTTTTCTGACAATTGACATTTGAGGAATGCATAAAAGATAATTTTAGACAAAATTTTTTAGTTTTGAAAAAAATTAAAATTCGATAAATTTATAAGATCTTCTCCAACTAAATTTAAAATCGATTAAATATCGAATTTTTGTACAAAAATTTTTTTTCTGTTTTAAAAGGTTGGGATGCCCCTGAAGCGAAATCACAATTTTTAAAAGTGGTTTGCACATCTACAGCCTAAATCTAATTTAATGACATCTGAATCGATAAAATCGGTCCATTGGTCTGGAAGGAGTCGAAGTCACAAAAAAAACCTTAGCCTATTAATTATATAGATACTTATAATCTACCTCCCTCATTTAATACCCGGTGGCTTTTAAAAGGATTAAGAACTTTGGAGAGTATAAGAAGTGTTCTGTCCTTTGTCGGTCTAATCAATCAATCGTGCAATCGTGCTTTTTTTTATTCCTTGATACATACATACATTAATACATTTGAGTAGTGTCGTCCTTAAACAGAACATAGGGCGGAGACAAACTCGGCCCATCGTGACCGATCTTGAGCTATTCTTCGGACTTTGTGCCAAGTGTAACGGGATTGGAATTCCGCAAGTGTCAAGCGCATCCATGTGGGCGCCCTTTTCGTCTGGAGCCTTGGGGGTTCCATTCCAAAGCCATCTTTGCAATATCGTGGTCCTCTTTGCGTAGGGTAAGACCGATTCACCGCCATTTGCGGTTTTTGATTTCAATGGCTATAGGTTTGCAGGTCGAGGTGGTTAAGATATCTGCGTTTGTGATAGTTTTGGGCCAAAATATCCGATTAATAATGCGCAGACACTTGTTTACAAATACTTGCAGCTTGTTGCAGATTGCGTTAGTGACCTTCTACGTTTCGCAAGCGTAGCACAGGTTTAATACTGGTGTTGAAAATCCGTAGTTTTGTTTTAATGTTTATGTTACGTGCTGCCCTTATGCGGTTTAGTTTGTGGAAGGCTTGTCAGGCCTATTTATGCGTGAGCTTACATCCGCCTCAGCACCGTCGTCTTTTGTGAGTACACTACCCAGATAGCAAAACTGATCAACATCCTCAATGGTTTGTTGTGTGTCATCAATGGTCATTCACAGAACATCTTGGCTTGAGGTTTCTACACGCATTAATTTGGTTTTTTTTTATGTTGATACGTAGCCTGGTCTGCCTTTGACCTGTTTTTGACGAGAGCTATTAGTTTGGTGTTAACCTCTGACAGTCTGTGAGCCAAGAAGCAAATATCAGCAGCGTAGTCAAGGTCGCTAAGTTTTTGGTGCGACCGCCATTGAATACCACCGGACGCTGTCAAGGACTATTATGAAAAGTAGAGGCGACAATACACATCCCTGCCGAACCCCTTTTTCGATGCTAAATGTAATGCTCTTTTTTCCTTTGAAAAGCACACTGCACTCAGCGCCCTAATAAAGCTCGCGAATAAGAGCAATGATCTTCTCTGGCACGCCCTCTTCGGAGAGCGGACCAGATTGCGCACCTGTTGATTGGGTCGAAAGCACGTTCAAAATCGATGAAGAGCATATACTGTGGGGATCTCCACTCAGCTGATTGCTCAATTATGATGCGTAAAGAATTTATGTGGTCAAAGCAGGATCCTTTTGGCCTGAAACCATTTTGCTGCGTGCGTAGTGTGGTGTTATTATTATAACAGAGTATTGTTTAATTCTGTAAACTCTATTTATGATTTAGATTTTGCTGTCTCAAAAAATCAAATGAGATCTATGTTAAATTCAATTTTTTTTTAAAAACTTAAAATTGCTATGTTTAAGGATTTTTATATCTTTCATTCTGAAGTAATTTTATTGCATAGACTATTAATTTTAATAAATAAATAAAATAAAAAATCGTTAACAAAGAATGATAAGGAAATACCAACTGAAATTTTGTCTTCAAATCAATTTTTGTTTATAAATTTTTAATTATATCTGTTTCCCCGCTAGAATTCTTCATAAGCACGGAGCTAGGATTGATTTTGTTTAACCCATTTTGTACCGCTACCCGGTCCTATTTTGATATCGTTTTAAATTTTTGTGAAAAAAACAACAGGATTTCTTTGGAAATTAGCCAATATTGCATTTTTAGCATATTATAAATTTTATAATATTTATCAAAATTGGTGTTGCCAAAACGCAGCAGTGCTATGAAACTGATGAAACTCTCTATTTTTTAACCTGTTCGAAACAACGAAACAACCATTGACCAAATATTATTTTTTCCTTCTCTTTACTATCAATACAAAAAATACCATCATATCCCACTATACTAACCTTAAGGTCTTTGTGGCCGCTATAGTTGTTGTTGGTGTTTTTGTTGGTGATGCTGGTGATGCTGAAGAATTACGCGTTCGACGTTGCGTTATCAGTGCGCTAGTTTTTGTATTTTTTTCTGCTATTATTGCATTGGTAACATTTTCACAATCACTAGCAGCAGCAGCAGCAGCAGCATTTGTTGGTGACATATTGCCAGTTGTTGTTTTTGAATGAATGAGCATTTTATTAGTCAGTCGTTTGACCACATCGTCCATGGTGCATTTGGTTGTTGCTGTAGCAACACTTTTAGCTACTGCTGCTGCCTCAGCCGAAAGTGAATACGTTCTATTTTTGTCACAATCATCTTCATCTTCATCATCATCATCATCATCATCATCAGCATCAGCATCATCAATATTGTCATTGGCAAAATGTTGCACATCGTTGTCCATATTATACAATGTTGCTACGTTTGGTGTTGCTGCTGTATTTGTTGTTATTGTTGGATCTTCATAACTACTCTGCATGCCGTAATCATATTGTAACAAATCTTTTTCAATATTCCAGTCGTTGTCCACTTGTTGGCTGGTTGGCCATGTTATTGCTGTTGCTGCTGCTGCTGCTGCTGCGGACATTTCATCTTGAACGAGCACAGCAACATTATTCATATTTTCAATATTAACTTGTTCTATACAGTTATTGCCATTTGACAAAAATGTTGCTACTGTTGTGTTGGGACTGATTGCATGCATTCCATTGCTGTTATTTTGTCTAAGCTCGGCGTTGTTGTTATTATTTTCGATGGAGGCAAAGGTTTCACTGTGACAAAAATTGTTGTTGTTGTTGTGCCAATGTTGCTGTGTTGGTGATTTATTGTTTTTAGTGCGTTTTTTAGGCGGCGATGCTGGTGGTTCAGTGTCCATCATCTAAAGAACAATAGAAGAAGAAGAAAAATCACATTAATTAAAATGGTATATGTATTTGAGAAAGTAGTTAAATTTGTAGTAGCAGAAGCGAGCAACAAAAAATAATTTGTAGCAGCAACTAGTTAAAAATTGCCCACCCACCTGTTGTTCTAAGCAAAAGTTTTCAGTTGTGTTGTTGTGCATTACAACACTTGCAGTCTCATTGGCATCAGCAGCAACAACAACGCATTCATCTAGCAACATATTGTTGCTGGCTGTACCACCAGCAACATCAGCATCAACAGCAGCCGTTATTGTTTCATAATCACTAGTGCTGTTAGTTATATTGTTGTTGTTGTTATTACTATTGTTGTTGTTGTTGTTGTTGTTGTTGTTGTTGTTGTTGTTGTTGTTATTGTTGCTATTAAAGTTGCCACTCTTTGGTGTTGGAATATTTCTGTCATTACTTTTATTGCTTTTATTGTTCTTGTTGTTGAGCGCAGCAGTTGTTTTATGCACATTTTGCTGATAAATTTTCGTTGGTGTTGCCTTATTTTCCGTTCTTAGCGTACATTCATCATCAATGGCGCACGGCAACAAAACGTCACATACATGCAAACAAAAATTCGCATCGCTGTCAACAGTAATTGTGGCTGCCTCAGCTGTTGTTGCAGGCAACACATCTACATCGAATTTATTGGGCGGAGATTTTCTTTTTGCCGACATGCTGAAAAAATGCATAGAAAAATATAACTTTTTTTATTTTTTCCTACCTATGATTACATTAACGCGAAAGGCGTGCCACCAACGAAAAATATTGTCTTATTCGCAAAAAAAAAAATATATCAAGATTTAATCAAATTTTCTAGCTTTTAGCTGCGAACGGATGTGGAAGAAGAAATTTTCACGCCTTCGAAATTCTATTTCATTTAAAATTTAATAAGATTTTTTCAATTTTATTAAATCGTCATTCTAGTTGCATAACAAACACAGGCACTCACACATGTACACCAAAATACACGTACACACATACTTTGTAGTTTGTAAAAACAAAGTTTTTAGGTGCTTTAAAAAATAAAACATTTCATAGATCTTTTCTGAAGCAATGGCTAAGTTTGGTATAAGCAACTCTGATGAAAGTAGGGAGGGAGGGGGGGTAAACCGGGCTATATTTCCGGTATCCAGATCAGAGCAAGGTGCTAGCACTAAAATTAAAATTAACAAAAATTTATTTTATCCTTTGATCTATTAACTCCGAAGAAACTAGCTATTCGATTGACTTCTAAATAAGTCTACGTGTCTATGATGGTCCTATAGCTGGAGCTCAACATCGAAGTAATAAAAAACTCTATAACTTGACACCTTTTTAAGAGAGGGTCTTGCAAATAAATTGAACAAGTAGGTAGGTAAGTAGCAGTATTATCAGAATGACAAACTGAAATTTTCCATTAACTTTTTTTATTGTAGGAACTGGTCATGGCTTTCTATATAAGCGATAAACTTTTGTGCAAAATTTATTCAATGCAATATCAGAACATTTTTTTACTTCTTATTTCTTGATGTGCTTCAGAAAATTTCTTAGTGTTTAAAATAAAATTTGCAGCAACTCAAATATTATAATAATCCTAAATATTTTGAAATAGTATTTTCGTTGCAAAGTGTGATTCACAAAAATTTTTGACTGCTTGTGTGCACGTTCAGAGATGTAACAGTTCTGCTAATAACTGACAATATTTTTTGTTTTGATGACGTCACTTTGTATAGATATAGGCGTGGTCTTTATCAAATTTTTCCAAATTTGATATGAAAATTTGGGCGGATGACACCCATTTTTCGAAGACATCTTAAAATTTGATATAAAATACGTAAGTTTCAAATTTTATCTATGTAGGTTATATATGGGCATCTCCCAGTGGCACGGACGCGACATTCGCACGGTTTTAATTACTCAAAAAACAAGAAAGAAACAAAAAGAGCCGATATGTATTTTAAGTGTTCTAACGCGATGAAAGAGTACTTCATTTTATAAAAATATTGGCAAGATTTAGTAGAAATTAGTACAAAGAAATAAGCAATCATACAATGAAATGGACGCGACAAAAAACAGAAGTTTTTTAAGCTGGTATAGAAATATTCAAAATTTAGCCAATTTTTAGAATTTTTTTTTTATATATAATATATATAATAATGGAGGTCAAAGGATAACTTTTCTTCGTAGACTTATGAAATATGAGAATTATCTCTTATCTTCTTTTAAATAGATATAGCGCGAATACGGACGCGACATCATGGACGCGACAAATTTTTCCGACAGTAGTAAAATGCAGTAAAGGTGTTCATTATAAATTTTCATAAAAATAAATTATAATAAGTTCAATTCAAATTACATAGCAGCAATACTAATCAAAATAAGAAAAATATAAAGTTTAAAGCTGTGAGAGTGCTTTATTTTAATGTTTTTCTTCACTTTTGGTGGACCTTGTTTGGGAGATGCCCATATGAGCTTATTTATTGAGTTTTAAATTTTTGTGTTGTATGGGAGGTGGGCGTGGCCGTGGGCGGATGACATCGAAGACGTCTTTGTGTTGATATAAAATACATACGCACCAGATTTTATCTATGTATGTTAAACATGAGCTTGTTTATTGAGTTTTTAATTTTTGGTTGTATGGGAGGTGGGCGCTTCCCGCGGATGACACCCATTCTTCGAAGACAATTTTTTTATACAAAATACATACATACCTAATTTTTTTGTTGTAGGTTAATTATGAGCTGATTTATGCACTTTTCATTTTCGTTGTATGAGAGGTAGGTGTGTCCGTCGGATTCCATAAATATTCTATAGTGCAGTTCCTTGGATACATGTGACCATGTGTACTGAGTTTCATTCAATTATCTCAACTCCTTCTTATCCTGTAGACGGACAACACACAGACGGACGGCAGACGGACGGATGGACATGGAAAGCTCGACTCACGTGGTGACGCTGATCAATAATATATATACTTTTCTATACCGGACTCGCTTCCTTCTATGCGTTACAAACGTTTGCACATAGTTAATATATCCTGACCTTTCAGGTTTAGACTATAAAAACGAAGTTCAACGAATACGAGCAGAAGCATAAAGATGAACAAAATCAACCGAACTGTACTGACCAAAACCGAAGTTGAACGAAGATAATCCAAATGTCGAATCGATACCAAAAGGATTTTTAAAAATTCTAATTTTTTTCTGAGATAAAAATGCATATTAAATGCATGTTAAGAAAAAACTTCAAACTCATTTTTCTCCAAATAACTTTTTCCAAACTGGGTGACAATGTTTTTCGGAAACCAGACGCCGAAAAGAGGCGTGAAAGATGTCCGGCAGGTACTGTTTTAAGGAAATTTGACTAAACACTTTCGACGGAGGAGGAGGCAAAGCCCAAAAAAAAGATAATTTAACTAATTTCCCGAGTAACACCGAGAAGCACCCGCTTTTATATTATATGCAGTGGCCGACAAAACTCTACGTATAATCCCTTTTTCTAAAATTTAACAAGTTCTGTAGGATAAGAAAGAAAATTAATGACGAAGGTGTGTTTTGAACCGTTTGTTTCATTTTATGTGTATACTTTGTACAGCGCCGTGTTAATACTGAGCGGGGTCTGGGGCTAAAATTGCCACGGGACCACCTTAAGGATAGAGCATTTAGCTCGGATCATTTTATAATCAAAATATTTATTATAACGCATTTATGTTTAAAATTGAAATCATATTTGGTTGCATGATTTTTTACATTTTTATTTAAAATTTTTTTTCATGATTTAACTCTGGAAAAACTTTCTGTGAACTCGTCAAAATTAATCGTTTGCAACAAATAATTTTGATTCTTTTTAATATTGAAAATGACCTTTCAGCTTCACAATTTGCTATCGGTATTGTTACAAGCGGTCACCACAACGTATTGTTGTGGTGACCTTGGCACGCAGGTTAAGTGTGTAGCTTAGCATGCTCGCCGCGGCGCAAAGTTTTTTTCAATAAAAAATTTTTCTGATCGGTCACCATCTCTCTGCAGACAATGGCAAGCCTCAATGAGTAAATAATGGCATGTAAAGCTTCTTGAGAACATGAACTTTAGCCATTCGGAGTCGGCATAAAACATGTAGGTCCAGTTCTCGGCCAATTGTGTGCAAACATTTAATAACACACACAACACAATTGATCATAAGAAGCTCGGTCAAAGTCCTTTCAAGGGCTGAAATGGCCAATTTGTTTTTTTATTTTTTTTTTTTTTTTTTTTTTGTTACAAGCAATCTGTAGCTTTATAAACTTTTTGCAAAATGTCGATCATGCCTGAGATCACAATCCAACTAACAAGGAAAGGTCCCCAGGTGAAAGTCTGCGATTTGAATAATTTTTGGATATGTAATAAAAGACAAAAATATAAGGTCGCCCTTTTTTTTCTATGTGCTCAATCGATGGTTCATGGTTTCAAACTGGCGTTCAAAATTCAGCGAAAATTTCGTTATTTTGGTATAATTTTGCTATTTTCCATGGAAACATTTACAAATTTGGTACCAAACGAAAGCTCTTACAAAACCACAAAACCATGGCATCAATTAAAGAAGTATGTTAACACAATTATTTAATATTAATTTATGTTGGAATTAAGGCAATTTTTGAATTTGTTTTTTTAAATTTGTCACTGTTTATAATAAAATTTTTGTTTTATTGAAGTGCATTTTTTTTTCTTTAGAGAACAGATTTTATTACATTAAAAGTACCCAGTATGGGTATCAAAAACTATATTTTTTTATGGCCTCATGTTTCAATATTTTATCGGAGATAATAGGGCTTCCATACAAAATGTGTGCTTTTTTCTTGTAAGTCTCATCGCACCAGTAAACAATAGTTTTAATCATCCAAAGTACCAAAAATGCATATTTCTACGTTATGCAAAAGAAATTGCATGCATTTTCTAATAGTTTTTTAGAAACAATTTTTTGATTTTTAGCAGGAAAAACATAAAAATCTTCTTTTAATTTCAAAACCTCAACTTTGTGAATGAATAACTCGTCAGATATGAAAATAATTTTTTTTTATTTAAATTTTATAATAAAAAACATTAATTTTAAAATAAGTCCATGTCCTTCAAAGTTCATTTCGGCTTAAATTCGTTTTGATATGGCTTTTTTAAAAAACATTATATTTTTGATAGATCTTAAAAAAAGTACCAGTCAATGCAATTTTTTATTAATTATTTTTTTAATACGATTGGTGTTCAAAGGAAAGTATATAACGGCATGTGACGGAATTGACTTCTGGGATGGTTTTCTATTTACGGATGAGTTCAAATACAACATATTTGAAATACAATTTTAAGCCATCCGTGGAAAGGCTATGTCTAAGAACGATATGAACCTTCCAACAGGACATTGATACTAAGCAAGGGGCTTACGGGGGCTTAAAAGGGGTTAACGGAATGACAAATACAGCTAGCGAGGTCTCATTTCTACAATAAATCCTTATCTGCGTATTTATACGCTGAAGTTCGTGCCCAAAAGTTATAAAAATCGTATAAGAATCACGCCTATCTCTCATATAAAGTGACGTTAATAAATTAGTTATAAATCTGGTCGTTTTCGAGCTATTGATCTGAAATTGTAACTTATATTTTTTGTGGTAAAATGCAAGTAAAGTTAAAAAATAAACCAAATCGGACAAAAATAAGAACCACATCTAATTCTCAAGTAAAGCAACACATTAAGATAAGCAACATTTTTAAGATATCGTATTATTGAAACGCTTTTCTAAACAAACTATAGTTCAAGTTTAAATACGAATTAAATTAGAAAAGAATCACGCCAGCCTTCCATATAAAGTAACTTCATCAAAATATTTTAACTGCACATTTCCCAAGTTTTCAAGATATGGACTTGAATTTTCTTTCCTCTAAGCTTTTTTCTTTAAAATTAAGGCCAAGTTCAAAAGTACACCTACCGCCCACCTAATTAAAGGTAATTTAAGGTAGGACAACGTCTGCTGCGCTCACTAGCAAATAAATAAATGAAGAAAAAGTAAATAAAAGACGTCTTGATAACATGTGGAATTGAAAATTTACTACGAATATACTTTCTCCACAACTTGATTGCAAGCTCTTTCATCTATGTTTTTATTTTTTTTTTGTTTGGATTTATTTGCTTTGTTGAAAGAAAAATACTTGATTCCTTACGCTAACATACCTTGACACTATAGTCGATACCGTTGAAGTGGATACTAATGCGCGAAGAATCGATGGACCGTGCAGAGCCAAGTGCCAGAACAATGATTATTCCACCCCAAAACTTATATTTGTGTTGTTTGTTTCTTTTTTTTCATTCTGTGTTTTTGTTGAAGTAAATAAAAATTAATCCAAGTTGGACGACCTTTAGCCAAGAACAAGAAAACCAAATAGAAAATAAAGTTCCTTGTACAGCTTTTTCAAGTCTGTATTTGTTTGTTTGTTAATATGTATGTGCTTTTGTAAATAGCTAACGTGCGTACAACTAAGAATTTGTAAAAAACAAGATACAAAAACGATCAGCGAATTATGATTTGTTGATGTTGTTTTTTAAAAACATTCCAGTGGCTACTAAAAAATTATAAAACAATATTCTTCAAGCAATTACTCCCAGTAGTTTCCTGGGTGCTATTATTTTGACCGCAGCTGTAAGTCCATTGAAAGCTTAAAAGTTAAAATTTGTCTTTTGTACTAAAATATTCTCAATTTTTATTTCATAAACGAAATAAATGTTTAGAACTCATGATATTGTTCTAAAACATCATACATCTTTTCCAACTCGTATTACTTCTTTTCAAACTCTTGATATATTGTATTTTATTCAAATTCAATAAAAAAAAACCTACATAAATTTAAAACTACACAATTTAATGTATGGCGTCTGTCTGAAAAAAACATCACGAATTTTGTCATTGAATATAATAAATGCGCCGTTCGTATAAAACAAACATAACTTTTGTCATGACCAAACAAAGTAAGCAAAAACAAAATAAAAAGGAAGAAATATAAATAAAATCTATTTATAATGACTTCCGCTGCCACGAGGAGCTTCCTCTGTTTCCTATGCTTTCTTGATTCATTCGCTTCCGTGACAAACAAATCCAGAAAAACATTTCTAGAAAAACAAAAACTGTTGTGCTTTGTACAAGTTGTACAAACAATTTTGTACATTTTGTATAGAAATACATCTTTAAAATGTATGAAACTTTAACGGAATTACTGTTTTTATTACTTGTTTGCTACTATCTAATCACAGCAAAATACCAATCGGCCATTCTAATGGCCAATGCAAGTCGTGAAGAGCTTTATGCTCTTCGATTTGCTTGAAATTTTGGCTATAGTTTACTTTTTTCAATTTTAAGAATACAAGTTATTTGTTTTTTTTGTATTGCCATTTTTTCAAAAGTTATGGAGATACCTATTTTTGATAAAAGTAAAAATCTTGAAAATGGAGTCACTTCCAATATATCATATCCCCGTCATCTGTCAACTAATGAAGCATCATTTGAAAGCCATTGAGAAGCGATTTTGAAAAAATTAAATATTTCTGGAATTTTTGTGCTAGAGTTGCCAAATTTTTGAAAAAAATTTAATTTGCTCATATCTTCAAAAGTGCCAAATTTTTTTTTTTTTTGTTATTTTAAAAAACAAAATGAGCTTTCCATCAACAAAAAACTACTATGGCCAAATGATACGTTTTTTCGCAATCTCAATTTTTTCTGATATACATTTCACTTAATCGTTCATAACTTATATTTAGTTCGAGATATTAATACAAAATCTGTGACAAAAATCCTTTTGCCTTTGGCTTTTTAGGGTCAATAATTGTTTAACATATAGTTATGACCTCACACAAGGCCTTGGCCCATAAAATTGGAAAAAACCTGAAAAATATACAAAATTTGAATTAGAGTTACGTTTTATTCACTATTTTATAAGTAAGTTTACAAAATTTTAAATGCCATATTTAAGCTCGTTAAATTTTGATCAACTTTAATTAAATGAATTTTTGAAATCACTCTTAAAAAAAAGAGGTTACAACATTTTGAATCGGCTTTAAAGCACAGAATTTACACAAATCAAGCTTTGTGGGCATCTACATGGGCGAATGAAGTTCATAATTTTTAAACATCTTAATTTTGATGTAACAAACCGCCATACAAAATCTGTAACCTCAAATAAAAACCTATTTAGAGAGTTTACAAAAAAAAGCCCACCTCCAATACGGCCCACAATAGTGAAATCACTAAACAGAGGTTTATATATGAGCTGCAGTAATGAAATTGCAATGTTCATGTCAATGTTTGATCAAAACTAAAACGTGTACAAATTATAAGAGTTATACGCCAAAAGTGAAAACTCCATAAACAGGTTTATCTAGCTGAGGTTGACATAGCTGAGATTGAGCTACTGACTTCAAACTTAGTATGTTGTTTTGCTACAGCGAAACTAAGATATAAGTACAAATTATGTACAAATTATGAACTTCAGTCGCCTACGGACATGCCCACAGGGCATGATTGTATAAATTCTAAGTTTTAAGGCCTTACGAAAATTGTTGTAACTTTTTTGTTTTAAGACCGATTTAAAAAATTCTTGTAGTAATATTGCTAAAAATTCAACAAATTTCACTGTGGCATTTAAAATTTTGTAAACTTACTAATAAAAAACTTAATAAAACGAAACAATTCAAATTTTTTAAATTTTTTTTTTTTTCAAATTATATGGACCAAGGACATGTGTGAGGTCATTACTATATAAAAAACAATTCTTGGCTCTTAAAAGGCAATTATTTTTGTCTCAAACACTACAGAAGTTATGAACGATATAGTGAAATGTATGTCAGAAAAAATCGTAATTTTTTGTTGGTGGAAAGTTTATTAGTTTTTAAAATTACAAAAATTTACTTTTTGAGATTTTAGCAAATTCAATTTTCGCAAAAAGTTGGCAACTCCAGCATACAAATTCTAAAAAGCGCATTTCAATAGCTTTCTAAGGCGGCGTTTATAGAGAACGCCAATACAGACAAGCAGGCAGACGTTTTTTCACACAGATTTCAGCCTGCCTGTCTGCCTGCCTGTCTGAATCGCGTTCACTATAAGCGCGGCCTAATGATATTTCATTTGCAAAAATAGGTTGACAGACGACGGACAGTGTTGTCATTTGCCGTTTGAGTGCTCGAAACTATAAAATCCAAAATTGAAAATTTTTAAACTTTGTTATTTTTTATTCTTAGTCAAAATTAAATTAATTTTTCAAATTCGTGGTCGTTTTTTTTGTATTCCGAGCTTCTTATGATCAAATTGTGTTGTGTGTGTTATTAAATGTTTGCACATAATTGACCGAGAACTGGACCTACATTATTTATGCCGACTTCGAACGGCTAACGTTCATGTTCTCAGGAAGCTTTACATGGCTTTTTTTACTCTCTGAGATTTGCCATTGTCTGCAGAGAGGTGATGACCGATCAGAAGAATTTTTTATTGAAAAAACTTTTGCCGCGACTGGGTATCGAACTCGGGCTCCGAGAATGCTAAGCCACACACTTAACCTGCATGCCACGGTCACCACATTCACAACTTATTCCGCATTTACAAATAATTTCAGTTTTTATTCTGAGAAAATTAGCCTGATATCTGAGAAATATGTTTTTCTTGCTTTTAGCTGTTTTTAAGGGCTTTTTCTCTTTAGTATTTTTCGTTTATTTATTAACGTTATGTTTGCACTCTTTTTATAAAATCCATCTATAAACTACAAATAAACAACGAAATATAAAAAGATACCAAACAAAGGTTGATTAACGGTACATTTTTTTATATTGCTTTAATTACTATTCGAATGTCGCGTTCTTGTACTTAAATCATCATTTGTCAGAACTATCAGAACTTCGTGATCGTTATAAGCAAGTGTCTGAAAATTGTTACTTTAACCAAATTTGGTCACCTCACTATAAAAAAAAGTTACAGTAGGTAAAAATCATACTAAACATTTAATATTGAATATCAAAGTGTGTCGCGTCCGAGATCATGCGCCGTTTTTTAAATACACTTTGCATGGGAAGTATGGAAAGGTTTTATTCGATTTTGCTGAATTTTTAACTAACCCCATCTTGCTGTAAAACGAAAGAGCACACCAACGATAAGCAAGACACGATAAGCCCTACTTTGTTCCATACAAAAATCTACTGCTTAACGTGTCTTGCTTATCGTTGACGTGCTCTTTCGTTTTACAGCAAGATGCAGTAAGTGTTAATAGTAAAAATTAAAGCTCATGTGGTAATTCTCAAGTCATTGGATTGATTTTTTTTATTAGATTTTTAAGAATTTTTCCATTTTTAAAACGTCAATTTGTATGGGAGATATGCGTGGTTTACATCCTATTTGACTTATTTTCGAACATGATCTTTATTTTTACGATATAAGTTTAATAGATAATACTAATAACGGCTGTTATCATGTCAACAGACAGGAGGACATACAAAAACAGGGACAGACTTGGTTAAATCAACTTAGATGGTGATGGTATTTGCGTCTGATTTCATGGTGTTCAGAGACGATGGACTCGATAAAGATGATCTCTCCTCAGGTCGTGGTGTCCTTCTTGCAATTCACAATCGCTTCGACCCATCTTTTGTAAAAAAATCCCATACAGCTAATTTTGAATTTAGCAAAGCGGTTCATATTCATTATCTGCTGCTATATTCGCCCTTCGCAACCAGTGAATGGTTATCAGCTCGCAGTAAACGCAATTGATTCACTTTTTGATCTTATTGACCCATCTGACACAGTTATATTTCTGGGGGACTTTAATCTTCCCAGCCTTCAATGGGTTCTGTCAGATGACGAGTGCCATTATTTCCCTTCAAATGCTACATCTGAAAAAAAAAATTCTCTTTACTAGCTGCCTTTTAGACTCTGGCCTTTACCAGTTGAGCGGAGTAACAAACAATATAGGTAGACAATTAGACCTTGTCTTTTCTTCAGATTCAGATAATTGTGTAGTCTCTGCGAGTAGCCACCTACTTTCAACACTCGATCACTACCATCCTCCTCTATCTCTTACCCTTTCATACTGCAATAATATCATAAACACACACTTTGAGCACGCGTATAGCTTCAACTTTCGAAAAACTGATTTTATAAAACTTGAGATCTTAATCAGTAGAATCGATTTCCAACATCTTTTCGAGAATGCCCATGAAAATGTTGATAATGCTGTTGCTCTTTTCTATGACATTATTTTCGACTGCTTCACACAATCTGTCCCATTTAATAGACAGAAGAAGTTTTCGTCATCTTCCCCCTGGTATAATAAGGAATAACGCTCACTTCCTACTAAAAGGAACAAACTTTGGCGCACTTATTTAACTACTTGTTCTTCTATTGACCTCACAAATTATCTTCACGCCTATAACCATTTTTCTGCACTCTGTGAACATCTATGTATATGAGTCTTATCTTGCTCATATTCAAACAAAATTGGTGTCGGATCCTAAAAGCTTCTACAAGTTTATTAATATTAAAATAAAATCTGACAACTATCCATCTACCCTTACTTTTTCAGATATCTCCTCAGATATCCCGGAAATAATTGCAAACTTATTTGCAAATTTCTTCAGTCAGTCATTCATAAGTCATAAGGATGAATTAGACTATGAATACTTTTCTTCACTAAGGAATTGTGCTAACTGATTTCTTAGCAATGCTACATAATCTAATAGATGATTTTTCTTCTGGACCCGATGGGTTGCCTGCTATTGTCATCAAAAAATTCGCAAACTTTTTGGCTCATCCCCTTTTGACACTTTTTCAACTTTCTATTTCTAACTCAGTTTTTCCAAAGTTATGGACATATAAAAAAGGACCTAAAAATGATATTTCTAATTACAGACCTATCGCAAAATTGTCATGTACTCCCAAAATTTTTGAAAGTATTATCTACGACATTCTCTTCTTCCATTGCAAATCTATCTTTCCTCCTAGTCAACATGGTTTTTGTCAAGGGAAGATCGACTTCCAACAACCTCACACAATTTGTTACGAAGTCGATGCAGTTTCTACCGACTTTAGTAAAGCGTTTGACAAAATCTCACACACTATCATCCTTCTTAAGCTTAAAGCCTTTGGTTTTCCATCTCTGTTTATGTCATGGATTAAATCTTATCTCGAAGAACGCAGTTATAATCTCATCTTTAGATTTTCCAATTCAAAATCTTTTACAGCTACCTCTGGTGTCCCACAAGGCAGTCACCTTGATCCTTTGTTATTCGTCTTAACAATTGCTGATGTTGATGGTATCGTCAATGAATCCAATCTTTCTGTGTATGCTGATGATATGAAAATCTATCGGCGCATAGAAACAAATGCCGATTCTCGCAAACTTCAATTTTTGTGGCTTAGCATGCTCGGAGCCCGAGTTCGATCCCCAGCCGTGGCGAAAAGTTTTTTCAATAAAAAATTTTTCTGATCGGTCACCACCTCTCTGCAGACAATGGCAAACCTCAGAGCCGACTCAGAACCGACTCAGAACTTTCGCCGTTCGGAGTCGGCATAAAACATGTAGGTGCAGTTCTCGGTCAATTGTATGCAAACATTTAACAACACACACAACACAATTGATCATAAGAAGCTCGGTCAAAGTCCTTTCAAGGGCTGAAATGGCCAATTTGTTTTTTTTTTTTTTAGGTTCTCATTTCATGCTCTTGGATTAGTTTTGCCAAAAAATCAGCTGATTTTATAACAAATAGAAAGTGATGTGGTCAAAAAAGTTGGTCTGCACAGTCCACTAAGCGCAGAAGAAAACACGATCTCTCGTCGCTATCGTACTACACCACTTACGAAATCCAAAGCAATATTATGCAATATTGATTCTCAAAACCTTTTAAATGCTATAAACTGCCGACACCTAATCGATGGTCACAAAGTTGGAAAATTTACACGAGATAATCTTAATTTGTATAACTCTTTATATGACGAATGGAGATATCTTACTCCAACCATACATAAAGTCTTATGTTATGAAGAGAGAATCATAAACCATCACTTTTTCGCTAAAGGATAGTTATCTGAAGAGGGTCAGGTGGCAAAAAATAAGGAATATAAAAATTTTAGATTGTCTAATACCAGACAAAATAGCAGAGAAAACCAAAACATGGATCTCATTACAATTCTGATGATTTCGTCAGATACGTTATAACATTGGTTAGAACTGTGTATTGAGAAAATGCCATATTCTGGAGATTATGACGATATATTCGGTGAAATAGAAGACTTGATTAAAAAGTAGATATATGTTAAATTCTACTTTTTTTCTTGTTTTTTACTTGAAAGTTATTTGTTGTAATTGATTTGGTTATAGAGGAAAACAGAACATTAAACTAATTTATGAATTATTGATTTGTATTTTATTGATACATAAAAGTTTTGCTAGCTTCTGGGTTTAACCTAGAATAAAATAGCTGAGAAAAAGCAAAATTTGGTTTTTATTTCAAATAAAATTTTACATTGATGATTTCTTAATTAAATCATATAATTTAACTTTATCTTTTAAAGGTGTATTTGAAAAGGTACTTTGAGCAACAACGGGTTAAGATATTAGAAAAATTTAAATGCATTTTAATTTTATTATTCTGTTAAAAATGATATTATTTCTTAACAATTAAGCAATAAGAGGATTCTATGATTTTTTACATTTTTTAATTAAGTTACTTTGTTCGGTGAAAATGGGGCATCCCAGCAAAGCCCCCCTTTAGATTTTTGACATAGATTTTCAAAAAAAAAAAAATTGAATTTTGAAAATATTTTTATAAAATACAGGTTTTGTTACCTAGGAAGCTCAAAATTATTTTTTAGTTGACTTTGGTGCAACGTCACTATTATCCCCTATGCTCAATCGAACTTATATTACATTTCTGTAGCTACATCGATTTCCAGTCGAACAAAAAAAAACCGGAGTAAATTTTCTCAACCCGTTCAAAAGTTACAGAATTTCGATCACCCAGGGAGCATTTCGCGACACTGTGCGATGGAGATATGATATATTGGTAATGACTGCTTTTTCAAGACTTTTATAAAAAATTTATATCTCCATAATTTTAAAAAAAATTACGATAAAAAACAATTTACTTATATTCTTATAAATGAAAAAGGAACCTATGCCAAAATTTCAAGCAAATCGAAAAGCATGAGGTCAATTTTTGGAAAAAACTTGCATTAGGCTTGGAATTGCCGTACGATAGCTTCAAAATAACAGCAAACAGACGGACATGACTTAAACTACTCTGGTGCTGAATGATGCTGCTGAATATATTATATAATTTTCTATACTTGTAACGCCTTATTATGGGCGTTATAAATATTGAAACAAATTTATGAGCAAAAAAATTATGTCAACTTTTTAGGTATTCACAAAATTCTTCTACTCAAAAACTATTTTCATGACTTGCAATAAATAGCAATGTATAATATTCAAAATTTTATAGACACGTACCTACTTTTTTGACCATGAGTGTACCAAAAGCTGCAATTTTTAGCTCTGCTTACCGTAGGCATCTAAGTTATATACTTAATTTTCCATTAATATCAACTTTTTGCGTTCCACTCTTAGAGATTCCAAATGAACAGGAATCTCTGTGCAATGTCCCTGTTTATCATACGTTGTAGCCAGATAGTGCAATCCTTCTTACAAGAACAAAATCTTACTGAATATTAGCCACAACGTATGTGAAACGAGATTTAATCGAAAGACATTCAAATGAATTGGTAACAAAAGACGATTGAAACGAGATTTGCCAGGAAAAGCAAATGTAATAGGAACAGAAAAATAAAAAAAAAAAAAACAAAAACAAACGAGCAAGAAAAAACAACAAAATAAATTAAAATTAAATAACAGTGGACGCCAATAAACGTAAGTGGCTGCAACACTCAAAATGCGTTGCCGCACTAAATCCTGTTTGCATGAAGCGCTACAACTGGTCATTATGGAATCACAAGGCAGGTGCAGGAAACTTTTTAAATCTTAGAATTTGCGGATTTCCATTTGCGGTTTCCGATCTCGGACTGACTCGTACTGACAAGGAAATTTTTTCAAAACCGGTAAATGTGAAAAAATGCAGAAAAATCGCAAACATTTTTTTATTTATATTAACTTCAAGAACTATTTCACTCATCTACATATATCTATCTATATAAATAAAAATGTAATGTTAATTTGTTCAAATCTTAGTAAAGTGTTGCATTTGAATAGGGCCATGTTTTTATATATAGGTAAAATATGGTGGGATTTCCCCTTACAAATCTATTCGATATCGCATACAGTTCAAATTTGCGATATCGAATAGATGTGGAACTAAATGTTGAAAAACAATGAAACTCAGAATGGAGTTACTAATTGGCCAGGTCCTTCTACTGGAAAACTGGTGTGGGCTTTGGAAAACTGGTCGTGGCTTCGCCCCTACAAATAAATTTTTCGTTACGGAATAGCTATGAAAGATAAAGTCCAAGAATATTGAAACTCAGAATGGAGTTACCACTAAGTGATGTCCTTCAACAAGAAACTGGGACAGGCATTAAACAAAATTAAAGTTACAGAAAAGCATTGGAAGTAAAAAACACAGATCATTAAAACTCAGAATGGGAAACTAGACACGTAATTAACACGTAACTAAGGCCGTGTTCATAGTGGACGCTGAAGCTGGTTAAGCTTTTGTAAGTGATAAATGGCGCTTTTTCGCGCTATTGCTATTCACAGTGCGCGCTTTTTGTCCATGCTTTTAGACAATTTTTCGAGCAGTTCTAGTTCATAGTGCCCGCTTTTTGCATGAGCTTTTAAGCAATTTTTGAGCTAGTTGAGGTGCTTTGATAAGAACAATGTACCCAAAAGCGTGTTTAAATAAACTGCACATCACAACATTAGTAAGAAATAAAATAAAACAGCCAAATTGTGTAAAAAAATGCAATAAAATAAAAATTAATTCTAGAAATTGAAAAGATAACTTAAATCGAAGTATTGCGAACAACCCCTCAAGTGGTCAAAATCAGAGCATAATATAAAATTAAACATGTGCAGTAACCCGGATCGAAACTTAAATTTCACCGGACACCGACACCGGAAAGTTGCAGGGATTGGTCTCTATGCATTGGTTGTAGTTCTTCCGAACCGCTTTTCTACAGAAAATGAAGTTTGGTGTGGTTTAACCAAAAAACTATGTGCATCATTTATATAAAACGTGAGAAATCGATATTCAAACGCTTCCTTCAGCTCAATTATTATTTAATTGCCATAATTACTGTTCGATTTTAGCAAATCTTAGTATGGATATTAGTTTTAAGGTAAGCAAAATCGTTTTCTGGTTTACGGTTTTTAGTAAAACCGGTCTGGTGGTTCCCGTTCCAGTAGCAGGACACCACCAAATCCATTTTGAGTTGAACTGCTCTATGACTTTTAGTTCTAGCCATTCTGTGTCGAACATTTTAAATGTATGGGAGGAGTTACGCACCGTTTTTCAATGCCCGTGTCTGTTTTATAATTGAAAGGCCTGGCCAGTCAGTTCCTTCATACTGAGTTTCATTGTTAAACGACATTTAGTTCCAAATCTGTGCGATATCAAAAATTTTAATAATATGGGTGGTAGCATGCCACTCTTTTTAAATATCGCTCAAATTTGACAGTCAGAGGCCAAGACTCAATAGTAAGTTCGTACCGAGTTTCAATGATGTGTGATTTATATATATAAATCATATATAAAATTATAAATTATATATAAATTTCGTCTATAGACGAAAGTAAAGCCTACAATTTGTATTCTCGAAAAAGTACCACGACCCTCGCGGAAAGGAGGTTGAAAAATACTTATCGACCTATTCTCATACCTACCTACTAAATATACAAAAAAAAAATGTTCATTAAAATCGGTATCAGTAGGAATTCAAACACTTTATAAGATGTCACGCGACACTCTTTCCACCAAACACACCAGCCGATTTGAAGTGTAGGGTACACAAAACAAAGAAACATGCCACAAAAAAATTACATATCGAACGAGAAAAAAAAACAACGCTAATAGTAAAAAAGCGAAAACAATAAAAATTTAAAATGCACAAAAAAATAAACAAAACAAAAACAAATGAAAACAAATTAAAAATAAGCTAAATGAAATAAAGCGAAAAGTTAATGATCACACAAAGATTTTAAGAACGGACTGTAAATGAGAACTGGAACTGGCCGATCGATGCACCTGAGAATAGAAGCTGGGCAAAGACGACGAAATGTTAGCACACAGTAAAAGCTGCTTGTTGCAGATTCAACAACAATAACTGGCAGCACCGGTAGCAACCAACAAAGCAGCAACAAAAGCAACCATAACAACAACAACAACTTGCAGCACAGCACAACCAGCAACGCTTTTGAAATGTGCAAATGAATGAAACATAAAACACAAAACAAAAAAACAAAAACAAACTTAAAAAAAAAAAACAACAAATAAGAAGATGCAGCGAAAAGCAGTTTAAAGCTAAAATCATTAAAAATGAAAACAACAACAACAACAGCAGCAGCAACAGCAACGCAGGCAGCTACATTGACAAATATTATGTTAATGAAAAGGTATGCTAACAGAGATGTGCGGAGATGTGCAGCACATGTCTGTCTATGAGAGTTACTAAGGATGTGTATATGTGTATATGTGTGTGTGTGTGTGTATGTGCATGAGTGAGGATGCGAAAACGGCGTATATTGAAAATATTTTGAAGTATGGCAAAGTATTTAAATGCGTTTTATTTCTGCAACAACAACTACAACAAAAACAAAGACTAGCACAACATTCCCTCCATAGCCTCCAGACGCGGGTTATTATAACTCGCAGGTAACCAATTTAAAAACAACAACAACAAAAACTGTCTCCAGCTTACCGGCAAACAGCTTGCTCTACGTATCGTTGCACGTTTGTTGAAGAGCAGTTAACTTGGCTAACAATGAATGGCAAAAGAAAAATATGTATAAAAAAAAAAAAAAACAAATCAAAAGCGTCACTAAAATTACTTCTGTCACCTGCGGCTGACTGATTTAAAAAATTTCTTCACTACAATTAAAAAATTGTCACCATTGCAGGCAGGCAGGCAGGCAGGCAGACAGACAGAAAAGAAAACATACAAAAACGATTTTGAGAATTTATTGATAAAGACGTCGATTACTTAAATTATTTTACAATTAGAAGAGTGGCCATAAAATTCTTGGATATTCTCTACAGACGTTCAGGCCACATATGGTCTATTGCGATGTCTTTTATTTGTTGTTCAGAAGCTTTTAGGGTGCATTAACTAGTAAGATTTTAAAGATATTTGAAACAATTTGAACAAAAATGTAATTTGGTGGAATTAACTTTAGATTGATGATTGTTAGATCCATATCACACAATTATCGTTTGATCGCCGTTCAATGAACAATTTTTACGCTCTTTAACATATTGATCGTTGGTAGATCACACGGTGATTGTTTGATCGGTGATCAACTTTTGACATTTCAATAATATTCAGTATTTTTTCCTACTCCAGTTGATTTTGTAGTATAGAAATTATTGTTTTTAACCTAGAAGTAAGTTTATGTTATTTTGTTGGGAACAAAACTAATATTTTTGACGTTAGAAATATCGAATATTTACAAATCGCTATTAATTTAAGAGATAAGGGGGGCGATCTTCACATGGCAACGTGTCTGACTGCCTCAACTTGGCGAGGCCAGCATTATCTATGTCGAAATCGTCTCAAGTTAACTCAAACCTCCGGTGTCTCCTGTAAACGTCAAAAAACTATAGCCCGATAGACTTTGGCGGTTAATCTGAGCGGCGGGCTTCCTTTGACCATCAAGCAAAGATTGTGCGTTGGATTTGAAACCCACCACGTAATAAAATTATTTCAATCAAAAGTTCAAGAATATATAAAAGAATGATTCCCAAAACTGAAAAACTGATAATGATTTACGGATATACACCTGGAATGTCCGTGCCCTAAATTGGAATGGTGCCTCTATCCAACTGATTGATATCTTGGAAAGATTTAATCCTGATAACACTGCAATCCAAGAAATGCAATGGAAGCGACAGAGTTGCTTACGGCAAGCATCCAGTGATATCTACTACAGCGGCCATGCGGAGAAGCAAGACTTTGGATGCGAATTTGTATTTGGCAAGAGAATGGGACGGTTTTTGGGACGGCATCATGTCCTCCAATTCACTCCTGTGAACGAACTTGCCATAATCCACTTCAAGGCTAAATTTTTAAAGATTAGCCTAATATGTGCGCACGCTCCGACAGAAGAAAAATATGACGAGACCAAAGAAAGTTTTTACGAGCGCCTTGCAGACGCATAAGAGCGCTGCCCCCATCATGACATAAAAATCGTGCTTGGTGACTTCAACGCCAAGGTGGGTAAGGAAAACATATTTGGTCCAACAGTCGGAAAGTTCAGCCTCCACAACAACACATCCGATAACGGAATGAGGTGGATTGACTTCGCCGCAGCACGAAACATGGTCGTTAGTAGCGCTAGATTCAAGCATCTCAATATTCATAAGGCCACCTGGCTGTCCCCTGATCAAAAAACATGTAACCAAATTGATCACGTTTTGAGTGACGGAAGGAACTCTTCCAGTGTTCTAGACGTACGCACGATTCGTGGTGCTAACATAGACTCGGATCATTATCTTGTCGCAGCCAAGATCCGCACACGTCTGTGCGCAGTTAAGGATGCTCACAATCCAACACTGAGAAAGCTAGACGTCGATAAGCTGCAGTTAAAGTGGACGGCCGAAGCCTTCGCTACTCGACTCTCACTCCTACTTCAAGAAAGCACTCCTCCGATCGACGATATATGCGGGCAGTGGACGCACATATCCCACTCTATGCGTACGGCTGCCGAAGAGGTGATAGGCTACCATCGCCCTCGCCGAAACCAGTGGCACGACCAGGAGTGTCGCGACGCCACTGCAGAGAAGGACACCACCTACAAAGCCACCCTGCAGTCGGTTGTAACGCGTGCTGTTGTGAAACGATACCGAGAGAAGAGGTGGGAAGAGAGACGCATTTTCAGGCGAAAAAAACGAGAGGCGGAAATGCGTGAGTGAGAGAAAATTGAGATGCATGGCGACAGGAATGAGACTCGAAAATTTTTCGAAAAAATAAGACGCCTGGCCAATGGTTTTAAGACCGGAGCCTCTTCCTGCAAGGATAATAATGGGAATCTAGTGACAGATATCCGGAGTACACTGAAGTTATGGAGGGAGCACTTCTCTAGACTTTTAAATGGCGTCGCTGACAACAATCCCGCCAGTGGAGATAATATTCCGGAAACCCCAATTATAGATGACAACGTTGAAGTTCCGCTGCCCGACTATAACGAGGTCTTAACAGCTATAGCTCGGCTAAAAAAAAACAAAGCCGCAGGAGCCGTTGGCCTACCGACTGAGCTGTTTAAGACCGGTGGCGAAGCTCTGTTTAAATGCATTCACAGACTTCTATGATTGGAACCTCAGTGTTTTCTGCCCAATCCACAAGAATGGCGATCCCACCATTTGCGCCAACTACCGTGCGATTAGCCTTCTTAATATCGCATATAAGGTCCTGTCGAGTGTATTGTGTTAAAGACTAAAGCCCATCGTCGACCAACTGATTGGACCTTATCAGTGTGGCTTTAGACCTGGATTGACCAGATCTTCACGCTCCGACAAATCTTGGAAAAGACCCTCGAAAAACAAATCGACACACACCATCTCTTTGTCGATTTCAAAGCCGCCTTCGACAGTCCAATAAGGAGTCACCTATACTCCATCATGTCTGAATTTGGTATTCCTGCGAAGCTAATACGTCTTTGCAGGATGACACTGTAAAAAACCAGCAGCGCAGTGAAAATCGGGAAGGACCTCTCCCTTCCGTTCGATACCAATTGAAGTTTCAGACAAGGTGATTCCTTATCGTGCGACTTCTTTGATATAGTAATGGAGAAGATCATCCAAGCTGCTAACCTGAGACGCAGCGGCACAATTTTCTATAAGAGTGTTATGCTGCTGGCGTATGCAGATGATATCGACATCATTGGCCACAATACGCGCGAAGTCAGTGCAGCATTCTCATGGCTAGAAAAAGAGTCGAGTCGATTGGGTCTTGCAGTGAACGCAGATAAAACGAAGTATTTTGTGTCAACAAAGCTACTAACCCCTTTGAGGTAGTGAAGGACTTTGTTTACCTGGGATCCAGCATTAACTCCTCCAACGATATCAGTATGGAGATTAAACGAAGGAAAACTCTTGCCAACAGGTGTTACTTTGGGCTCAGTAGGCAATTGAGAAGCAGAGCTCTCTCTCGACGAACAAAACTGACGCTCTATAAGTCAATAATCATGCCAGTTCTACTATACGCATCATTAACCTGGACGTTGAGCAGCTCTGATGAAAGGACTTTGGGAGCGTTCGAGAGAAAAATCCTTCGCAAGATCTATGGTCCAATCTGCGTCAACGGCGAGTACCGAATACGATGGCAACACGAGCTGTATGAGCTATATGCCGACATCGATATAGTCAAGCGTATTAAAATAGAGCGGCTTCGCTGGCTAGGTCATGTTGAGAGAATGAACGACGAAGCTCCAGCGAAAAAATTATTGGATTCGGTACCCAGCGGTGGCCAACGCAGACGAGAAAGACCGCATTTCCGTTCGAAAGACCAGGCATTGGATAACCTGGCAACGCTTGGAATTTCCAACGTGCGCCAGCAAGCGTACGACAAAAGAGGCTGGCGCAAATTCTTAGACGAGCCCAAAACCGACCAACGGTTGTAAGCGCCATCTAAGTAAGTAAGTAAATTATATAGAGACCACACTTGTCCTGAATGGATTTATAAAATATATGTAATAAAAATTAAAACGCAATAAAAATCGGTTTGTAATTGACTTAGTTATTCAACATTTTATAAAAAAAGATTTTTAAGAAACAACTTTTTATTGTAATATAGGTGCAAGAGAGGTACCCTTTAGGTCTTAACGATTTCTATCATTCGCAGTACACATCTATACTCTATTTTATTAACCATTCTCACTGAGTTTTTTTAGGATCGGCTTACTTTTTTATGTACCTGCCATACAAAATTCAGTAACAATTTAATACAGGTCCAAGGGAGGTACTCTTAAAGTCTTATCAATTTCTATAATTTTCAGTGCACATTTATAGTTTAGCCTTCTGACCAGATTTTGTTAAGATCGGCCAAGTTTTGTACGCATCTCCCATACAAATTAATATAAAAGCATGAATATAGTTGCAAGGAAGGTAGAAACTAACCGATTTCAACAAGTTTTTGCATTTTTTTCAAACTTTGTATACAATATTGTGCAATACCTAAGCAACTCTGTCTTCACATTTGAAGGATGGCATTAACTTTTTTAATGTCCCCAAATTGAGTAACGATTAAGTTTTTTTCAAATTTAAGTAGTAATCTTATGATATATAAAATTTATTTACTGTAACCAAAAACAACTTATGCTCTTAAAGAGGTTGTTATTAAAAAACATTTAATAACTAAAATCTTGGCTTAAATTAATACCCTTAGTAGAGCTCACAGACCTAAGTCAAATGTAACTCAGACATAAACGTTCAAAGCGCCAGATACACGTGTAATTATTTTTGTCTATCTTTTTATCAAAACCCATTGACAGAAGTCTGTTATAGCATAAAGTACGAAATTGGCACACAGTGTTATAGAAGTAAGTTACTCTTATGATTCTTAACATATATCCTTTTGCTTCGAAATTCGGCCAAGTTCTTAAAAATCAAGTTGTTTCTAGCATATGAAAATATGCACATAAATATATAAATTCAAAGCCAAAAATTTTGTGTGAGAAAAATATAAAACCCTTCAAATACATTGTTAATGTATGTTTTCCAATATTCGTCTGTGTGCTTATGTGTTAGTATGTGTGTGTGTGCTGCCGTCGAAAAGGACGAAGAATATGCTATAAATATAACCTTTGCATTGGGCATAGTTCAAGCCACTCACGATTGGCATAATAAAAAATTATGCCACTCCAATAATGTAAAAACCTAATTTGGGTTTGTTTTTTTTTTTTTTTTTTTTTTGTTTAAAGTACCTTAGCAGTAAAATTGAAAATCCATTTCAATAAATTCGCCAAGGCGCTACACATTTAAATGAAGTATTTTAAGAATTTATTTCAATTTGGGACTAAATAAGATTTTTGATATATAGTTTTGCGAGTCTTTTTGGTCAAAATATTTAATTTTGTTAAACTTTTAAGAGCATGCTTAGTAAGTTTTTGTGCGAATATATTTTTTAATAAAAATATTACAAGTCGCTCAATTCTATCAACAGAAACAATAAGATTATGTAGGTACAATTAATAAAAATTTCAATCGATATCTGAAAATTCTTTAATTCGAAATAAATATATTTTATTCTGACCAGTTATGCAACAGCCTTGAAAAAGCTTTAAATTATTTTTTAACCGAGGTTTTAAAAAATGTCATGGCCACAAAAACGTTTGTAAGAATACAAGAAAAATTATTTTGTATGTTTGAAATACCAAAAAATTGTATTGCTATATCTTTTTTATTTAAAAACAGTACGTTAAAAATAGTTTTTAATTGCAGGCTAGAAGGAATCCTTAAATTAATAATAATGTGAATGTACCTGCTTTTTTCTCGTAGAACTTAACCTGCCCTACAATGCACCATGTGTAGCGCTGTGTTGCTTGTCGTCTCTGCCGGCTGTACGATTTCACTTGCTTTATATATTGTTGCGGCTGCTTCTTTTGATTCGCAAGAGTTTCCCGCAGTTATTTGCGGTTTTATTTTTTTGTATTTTTCAAAGGTCGTGCAGAGTTTTGGAGTGGGTGGTTTGTGTGTGTTTTATTTTTCCCTTGTTAGGCTGGGGTGAGTGTGGAATTCGGCATGAGCAGCGCCCCTTAAGAAGTGTAATTGTGTCTGCTGGCACGCGTCGGTAGTCCATTTGCTAAGTGAAAGACAAATTGCAAACGATCGACGGCCGAATGATAAATGAAGCATAAGAGCAAAAAACAGAAACAAATATAATAGAACTGCAGCCGTTCGGTCGTGACCAACTTCATATAGGTCTTAATCTAAGTATGTTGGCTAATAAGGAATAGAAATATTGATATGGTGATTTTTTTTTCCTCAACAAGTGTTTTAATAAAAAATAATTATTAAAAACAACAAAATTAAATAAACCTTTTCATATAGAATAATATATAAATATATATATACTAGTTCTTTCCCGTCAAAAATGACGGGTCCGTTACCATTTATTCGATTTTAAATTATTCAAATTATAATTTTTAGTTCCAAATACTTATAAAATACCTCAAAGTAAAAACGGACACCATAGTAGGTGCAACGAAATATGTTTAAAAATTTTTTGTAAAATAGAAACTTTCAAAATGAAAAAAAATATAAAGTTTTTGAAGTTTCAATAAACCACAAAACAAAAAATGCCTAAAAATATGCTATGAAATTTTTCAAAAAAATCAAGCGTTCCGCACTCACATTTTAGGAATTATGTTATAGTCATATAATAATACTAGTTCTTTCCCGTCAAAAATGACGGGCCAGGTTCTAATAAAGAAAAAACATAAAATATTGATTTTATTTAATCTGAATTAGAAGTTAACGATGGTCAGATATTCAATTTTTAGATCCAAATATTTATAAAATACCTTAAAGTGACAACGGTAAATATAGTAGGTATGACGAAATAAGTTTGGTTTTTTTTTAAAACAGAAAATTTCAAAATAAAAAATTGACTTTTTTTCTAAATTTCATAGCATATATTTAGGCATTTTTTGTTTTGACAATAATTGAAGTTTTAAAAAAAAACAAATCAAACGTTTTCATAATTTTTGTCATTTTCAAATTGTCCATTTTCAAAAAAACATTTTGGCGGCATTTTTCGTTGTACTTATTTAGGTTGCAGTTATGGTGGGACATAACATTCGCAGCAGAGAAAACATACCTTTTTTAAAAACTTATAAGTCAGTCAAAAACAAACATTTTTCCAAAATTGTATTGTAGAGAATTGAACAAATTACAAGAAAAAAAATTAAAAAAAGTATATTTTTCACTTCAACATGGTTTTATAGAGCTCCAAACTGGCGGCAGAGAAAAAAAACGGGGCCTCTGGTTTCAGCGCTGGGAGTCGCAACAATTGTTCGATCTGGAAAAAAATTACTTTTTTAAATCTTAACAAAATTGGTTATCGTATGACAGGAATTTTTTTTAAAATTTCTTTTCAATTTTTGGTGATGTTCCAAATTCGAAAGTGTGTTTTTTCGAAAAAAATATTGACTAAAAATTCATAAAAAATCATAAAAAAAAAAATTTGAAAAAAGCTCGTGTCATACGAAAGCGAATCAAGTTTAAAAAATAAAAAAAAAAAAACAAAACAATTCGTCAAAAAATGAACTCGCTAGTGCCGCAACCAATACGAAAAACATGGTTTCGAGATAAATTCGTTCAAAGTTTGTGAACAAAGAAAAAAAAAGGCGAAAATTAAAAATGCGCTCTCACTAATACGGCCATGAAATTTTGTTTCTTAGAATATTAAGAAATATTTACTAAAACACAAAATTATGAAAAAACGATTTCAAAAAACAGCCAATGTCATGTCCCTCCTTAAGCTACAGAAATTACATTTTATATATATGTTTTTGTATCAAACCTAAGACGCACATAAAAAATGGGCCCACAAATGAGACCACCTCCCTTACAACCCAAAAAAAATTTAAAGCCTATAGATGCTTATATTTACAAAATTAAAAAAAAATGGGCCGCCCACAAACACTCCCACCTCTCAAAAACCCACAAAGTTGATAACACTATAAAAAGGTTTATATTTGACATAGAGATGAAACTTGGTGCATTTGGAGCATTTGATGTGAAAACTAAGGTGTTCAGAATAAATGAGCAGCATCCGCCCACGAACTCGCCCACTTCCCATACAACCCGGTACAGTAAAAACTCTATAAAGATATTAATAAATTAGCTACAAAGATAAAAATGGATATGTGAGTATGTTATATCAAAACTAAGATGTGGACACAGAATAGACGTCCTCCGCCCACGAACACGCCAAATTAAAAACAATGTAAAAAATCTTTAAGCAGCAGGCAGAGGCGAAACTAGCGGGGGGTAAGGGGGGAAAGCTAACCCCCTAACTTTTTTAGAGTCTGCCAAATTTGTTATTTTACTGAAATTTTTTTAAAAATTTTTATTTTTATTTACAATAACTACGAACGGATCAAAACCAGTCGTACTATTTGTTTCCATGTTCGCCATAAGCCATACCAAAAACCAACTTTAGGCGGCTATTTTCAATTCACTTTCAGTCGTACCTAAAATGATCTTCAGTCGGTCAAATTCGCATTTAACTGTGCGCAAAACCAACTGCATTTAATCCCAAACCCCAAATGCCCCAAGCCCCCAAATCTTTTCCTTTTCAGTCGGTTATTTCTTTAGCAATACATAACTATATCAGTAGTACTATTCGTTCAGTCTCGTTTAAAGTAGCTGCGCTCTATGAAAAATTCTCTTAGAGCAATTCAGTCGGCCAAGTCTTTTTTAACGGCTTTTAGTGTTTCCTTCAACTTCAGTCCAGTCCAGTCAAGCCCAAACCAACTTCAGTCAATTAATTTTAATATATTATATTTGTATTTTTTTAAACGTTCTATACAGTTCCAGTTTTTTCATACAAACGTAAAAACTAAATAAAGGCATAAGATATAAAGAAGATTCCTTCTTCGGATATTTGTGAACGAATCCAGACAATTTAAGCAGTTTCTTAGAATCAGTAAAGCCTTTGCATGAACTCTTTAAGCCAATTCTATCTGGAACTTACTTGACCCAAAAGTGAATTATAGAATCAATAAAATTGTAACTAAAAAATTGTTTGGTCGACTCACTTCAATTGAAAGCGATTTTAGAAGTATTCTATCATCTATTTGAAGGCGTAGAATCTCTCACGGGTGCAGCTTATGCTTCAAAAAGCAATAAAAAAAACCCTTAATCCCTCAAAAGTTACAGTTGCAGGAAATGAGAAATTTGCATTATTATTGATTTAAATATTTAAGAGAAAAAAAGGTTACAGAATTAGTAAAGGAGTTACAGAAGGAGTTTAAGTTGTTATTGATACTAAAAAAGCAAACGACAAAGTACAATGTTCACATATAGGTACTACTATATAAAATTAATCAAGCGAATGCGTAATTTTGGTTAATTTAGCTATGTTGTATTAAAAAATTCGGGGCTGAAGGGTATTCAGTCGGCCAAAATACCATAATACCCCCCAACCAACATGGTCTCGGTACGCCCCTGGCTGCAGAAAAACAATTTGATATGTTTGTATTATAGACGTCATCAAAATAGTAAACCTTTTAAAATCTTATACAAAAAGCTGTAAAATTTCGAATTTTTTACCCTTACGAATGGGCCGGGGGTAATTTTAACTTCAACCAAGTTGAAGATGAACTTTACTAGTTTTTTATTGTTTTAAATATTTTTGATTTAATATGTTGGTATAGTGTGATCCCTCTTTAAACGCATTATAATATACACTCGTGCACCATGATTGGACATGATCGGACGCACTACCGCAGTGTAATGCCATGGGCGGATTTTCAGCTTAAAACCCTATCTTTTGCCGTATATTTGTATACAGGCGTGGAAGGCTACTAAGGTCTTTTTCACCTTTTATGAAATGTTTACTTCCCCACTTACTTTCGAACCTAGTGTGACTCCCAGATATTTAGCAAAGCTGGAGAAAGAAACTTTTTGGTCGTTTAAACATGGTAAATTGAAGTGCTGCACTTTGGTTTTTGTAGTGAACAATATCAGTTCTGTCTTGCTAGGATTCACTCCTAGACCGCACCCGGCCACTGGGCTGGCTGAGTTTATCCAAAGCTGGCTCCATAATGGCTGGCTGAATGTGGAAAAAACAGCCCTAATACCATAACGACCATGCCATCCGCATATGCTACTGTCTTGATATTACTAATGTTAAGTAGATTCAGCAACCCGAGCATAAAAGAGACATCACCCTACTTATGGTGTTTCTCGCTTTACTTATCTAATAAGTTGGTTGTTGCCAAGTTATCCGCCTGGATAACTCTTATACTTAGCAACAATACAATCCAGTTCTTCACAGGTGGTTCCACACCCATCTCGGTAAGTGAGTCACGGATTGCATCTATGTGGATGTTGTTGTAAGCTTCTTCAGTATCAAGAAAGGCATCTAGAGTAAATTGTTTGACATTTAGGGATCTCCAATGGTAGTAAAAACCTCATGCAAACCAGCCTCTGTTGATCTCCCATTGAGGTAGGCATGATGGGCTTTGTATATTGATGTTTTGTCGAATTTGTTTCTGAGCTTGATGACTGCTGACTGTCTAAAATTCTTTTTAGTATTTTTAGTACGAAAGATGATAGAATGATGGGTCTTTAGTCCTTAGCCGATTTGTGACCCCATCTGACAACTTTCGGAACAAATATAACCTAAACTCTTCTTTAGCTCCTTAGAATGTAGTTAAATTGTGTACAGTTTGTGAATATTTTCAGGAGCAAGGTTGTTACCACTTCTATTTTTTTTTTTAAGCATTACTGGTAGTTTTTCGCACATTTGGGCAGGGGTTTCAATATCTTATTTGGAGCTTTTGGACCGAATTTCACGTCGTGCTATACATTTGATAGGGGATGAAACCATTTCTACCTGTCTCAACTCTATTGAGCATCGACGCAATGTTGGTTTCCTAAGCCTTCTGTACAGGTACTTCCATTGAAGTAAGTCCACTCGGGCAGCTCTCCAAGCTCATTCCTAAACCATTGCCTTGATGCCCAACAGAACATCGCATTACCGAGACAATTCGTTCTTCAGTCGCTCAGTAAAATTGTCAAATAATCTCCCTGCGAGTGTCTTCCCCGGAAGTTTCGAGCTGTGCAAATTTAAAAAAAATATTCACCGACAATTCTCTATTTTCCCACCCTCCCACTTATCTATAACCCTTCTTCTGAACTAATAAAATGCTAACGCATTTGTAAGGGGCATCCCCTGTGCGTTGATTCAGCCTTAAAACAAAAAACTTTTCCTCTATAATAATGGGGCTAATGAAGCTCTGAAGGGACACTTACCAACGTTTCCTTCGTGAGGGTTCGTTATATGTATCTTTGCAGCAGGAAAAAAAAGGGTATAAAGTACTTGTTCAACGACTCTTTAGAAGTTTATATCCACGTACCGTCCTCCTTCTTTTTAAAAGAAGGGCTGGAGTGTTCCTTGGATATGATTTTCCTAAATCTAGCCGATTTTTAAGGTTAACAACTGAGCGGGTATATTTTTCCCAAGATTGCTTTTTCGAAACAAGAATATTGTATGTCTTCAGGATCTGCTTGTAAGGTATAAAATTATTTTGTATGTGACATTTATTGAAGGTTCGTCTGACGTTTTTTCTTAGGTCAGAGATATCTCTACTCCACCATGAAGGAAAGGATTACTTTCTATGGACAAGCGACCTTAAAGGCGACCTGTTCCAGGGCCTCTACAGAAGAATTAAATTCATTCGCTATTGATATCTGAATGTGGGCAATTCTATTTGAACTCCATTTCGGTTGATATTTCGAAAGGAACATTTTAGAGAATTAAGGTGTGACATAACATTCGCGGCAGAGAAAACAGACAACTTTTTAAAAGTTCATAAGTCAGTCAAAAACAAACATTTTTCCAAAAAATTTTTTTATTTTTGTAGAAAACTGAACAAATTACAAGAAAAAAATTCTAAAAATATATTTTTCACTCCAACATGGTTTTATAGAGCTTCAAAGTGGCGGCAGAGAAAAAAGCGGGACCTTGTAGTTGCAGCGCTGGGTGTCGCAAAAATTGTCCGATCTGGAAAAAAAATGACTTTTTTAAATCTTAACAAAATTGGTTATCGTATGACGGGAGCTTTTCTTAAAATTTTTTTCAATTTTTGGTGATGTTCCAAATTTGAAAGTGTGAAAAAATATTGACTTTAAAAATTCATAAAAAATCGAAAACAAATTTTGAAAAAAAGCTCGTGTCATATGATAGCGAATCAAGTTTAAAACATAAAAAAAAAAAATTCGTCAAAAAATGAACCCGCAACCAGTACGAAAAACATGGTTTCGAGATAAACCTTTCTTTCAAAGTTTGTGAACAAATAAAAATAAAAAATCGCTCTCACTAATTCGGCTGTAACTTTTGAACCCGTAAGAATTTTTGTATGAAATTTTTTTTCTTAGAATCTTAAGAAAAATTTCACACGATTTCAAAAAACGGTCAATGGCATGCCCCCTTAAAAGCTATTTTAAAATTTTAATTTTTAAATATCAAACGAACGTTTTAAAGCTCATTTTGAGATAATCAAATGATTATTATAGAAAACCAAACAAACGTTTTAGAAGCTAATTTTAAAATGTGACGCTTTTAAAATGAAAATCAACGTTAAAGCCGTCAAATCTGGGTTAAACGTTTTCAAAAGTAGCACGTTTCTGCTAGCTTTGAAAATTTAGTTTTCTCAGTGCTTGAAGTTTTTTTATTATTAACTGAATTCATATATGCTTGGTGATAACATCCATCTTCATGCTGGCTTCACTTTTTCTCATTCTTGTTGGAGCTTGTATAGATTTCATCGTTCACTGAAGCAAAAACTTCATTCAGTCTAGGTCTGGAAGTAAATCACAAGCTGTTGACTTGGTTTTAGCAAATTTCCTGACCGTATCCTGAATGAGCTCTTTTGACACTCTATTATTGTATGTGATTTGTTGTTATTCTTATTGTTGTTTCAGTACTTATCTAGTCCGCTTTGGTGTGTTCTCATTATTATTTGATACTGCTTAAAATTTTTCCAAATCATTTATTTACGAAATAAGGACATTTCCATTTCAAAGCCGCACACAACGCACACAAAGGATGTTAAGTGGCGGTAGCAGTTTATTATTGCAATCGTATGTTGTTTGTTGTATTGTTGGCTTTTGTTGTTCTGCGCTTTCCTTTTTTTTTTCAATGTTTTCTTTTTGTGCTTTTTTTTTTTAAGATGCCGCACATATGCACACTGCTCTTCAAAGCAAAAACGGTCAACCAAATAGCATTGGAATAGTCCCCATTTGGGAGTCAACAGCATCATCAATAGACCAGCAACAACAGCAGCAGACGCTGGTTCGTTGAGCAATTGTTTGGTCAAAGGCATGCAAACAAAAAGTTCAGAGGGCAGCTAGAACGGCGCTTGCTTCTCTTTATTTAATTCTTTTGCAAACAAAAAGCTCAAAAGTCCTTTGTATGCATTAATGTTATTCCTAGGCCAGTTCCGATTCATAGTTCTCGTCATCGTCGTCGAACTCGTTCTGGTCCTGCTCGAAATGCACGTCACTCATTTTAGATGCGAAAAAGTCCCTTTGTACCTTTTAATTCCTCGTGTCCGTTGTGCAATATTGTGCTTTTCGACATGTTTCTGAGTGAGCATTTGGCTCTTATGGCATGGTTGTATGTACATTCATACATATACATATTTCTTTTTTTTTATTTTATTTTCCTTTTATTTGGTACCATTAGATGTTCTTTTCATCTTGCTGTTATTGCTTTGTACTTATTTCCATACGATTTGTACCTATTTTATTATGAATTATTCCAGCAACATAGTGTTATTTCAATCTGTGTACCATATTAAATTGAAATCTCCATTCAGTATGCAATGAATATTAAAAAGCTAATTTTTTTAAAAAAATTTTTAAGTATTGGCCATGGAAGGAAGGAAGTAAGAAAGGAAGGCCTATAGTTATGTGCTCGTAGCCACCAACGTTTTTTAAGAACATGCAGAGTCAACAGAAAAACAAAAATTGCCAAAAAAGTTAACGTTTTAAAAGTAAACGCCGGCATAATATTGCAGTAGCGTACTGGCAATACTGGCGGATCAGGAGAATTCTAGAATGTTCGGTGGCATTTTGGGCCAATTTTTGGGTTAGAATATATTGTTTTTTCTCTATATCTTATTTATTTATTTAAGAAGCAAGCATAAGCATACATAGAACTAGCTATTTAATAGCACAACATAAAATAAAACAATTATTAAAGGAAATAATAACAACTCAAAAATCACGTTTTTGATATCTTCTATGATATCTTCTATGTATATAAAAATGAATCGTGGTTTGTTCGACTGCTAAAAACTTGAAAACGGCTGGGCCAAATTGAATACTCTCTTTTGCGGGTTTGTTGGTAATTGACACGCGAAGGTTTAGAAAAAAAAGACATTCGAAAAATTCTCAACAGGTGGCGCTGAAGACTCACATTTCATTTTTCTGTTCAATTCGGACGTTATTTTTACCGCACATCTACCTTAAAACGAATGGACCAAATTGGATACGGGTTTGTTCCTAATTTAATACGGTACAGTTCGATGCTGGATGTATGTAGCACACTTTCATCTTTGGATGGTGGAAAATTTTTTCGCACATTTGGGCAGGGGCTTCAAGATATTTTTTGGAGCTTCTGGACCGAATTCAACGCCGTGCGATATATTTGATTGGGGATGATAACGTTTCATCATCTCTCAATTCTCTTGGTCATCAACGCAATGTTGGTTCAATAAGCCTGTTATACAAGTACTACCATGGGAAATGTTCAAGGGAGGTATAAGACCTGACTCCACCAACTCGAGAATTTCCCAGGTCCACTCGGGCAGCTCACCTAGCCCATCCCTACAGTATTGCCTTGTTGCCCAACAGAACCTCGCATTACCGTGGTAATTCGTTCTTTAGTCGCACAATAAAATTGTGGAATAATCTCCCTGCGGATGTGTTTCCTGGCAGTTTTGACCTGTGTAAATTCAAAACAAATGTTCACCGCAACTTCTCCATTTTGCCACCCTCCAACTAGTCTATTTCCCATCTTCCGAATCAACACAATGCTTTCGCATTAATAGGGGGCATCCCCTGAGCGTTGGTTCAAGCTAAAAAACAAAAAAAATGATTACACCAAACCAAATTGATGACATAGTTTCCGCCGAAATTCCTGATCCAGAGTTTCATGAAGTGGAGAAGACCAATATGCTCCACGGACCATACGGACAACACATTTCTACTGCTACTCGCGAAACTCAAACTGGAAACGATGGATATCCACTCTATCAGAGCCGCTCATCAGATGACAATGGTAGAACATTCATGGAGCGGATGTCGTGATTGAAAACACATGCATATTGCCATATTCGGCAATATTGAGTCAGGCATTCAAAACACATCGATTAAGTATGTATGCAAATACGTTACCAAAGGAAGCGACTAGCGGTTATTGGCGTTGAACAGATGAAATCAGCATGTTTCAAATGGGCCGATACGTGAATTGTAACGAAGCACTCTGGAGAATATTTTCATTTGCCATTCATGATCGTTAATTTGGCGAATAGACAAAGAGTGTATTTCTACTCAGAGAACGCAGCACAGCGAGTGGAAAGGCTACAGTTAACGACATTAACGAGTTTTTCAACTTGCGCCAGTGATTCGTTTGCGAGAACATAGCTTTACTCGGAGATGCCTCAATATTGCACATGGAATGCAAGGCCAACCAGTAAATGAATATCCTGGTGTGTTTCCAACTGATGCACTAGGATGATTTTACACAATTCAGCCAAAGAACGACGATTGCTTCTACCACCGGTTGCTTTTGGTAAATGTGCGCGTTTCGACTTCATTTTAGTCATTGCGGACTGTGGATGACATGGTGTGTGCAACTTTTTGAGAAGCAAGTTACAATTGCTTGAGCACGACAATCTTTGGAATTAAACGTTAGACAGTGTAATTGCTTCTTATGATCATTTCAACATGTCAGCCTTCAAACCTACGTCAATAAGGGAAGAATGAAATCGTAGAAGAAATTTTGTAACGCTTTCGAGTCGCGTCAGGAATCAATTGCAAATAAGCGATGACTGTACAATGAAGCGTCAGTGTTGATTGAAGATTTGTGTTTGATTATGAGTGGCAAACTATTGATTGAAACGCAATGCCAGCATCAAATCGTCAAACTAGAGATGTATTGATTCCTGAATTGGAACGTTAGTGTGCACGACACACTACTTTGTAAAAACAGGTACAAGCAAACGTTTCACTGTTGAATGTATAGCAAAAGAGTACATATGGTCAACTGATGAAGGCTGTCAATGATGGAAACGGTGGATTATTTTTCCTTGGTACTCCCGGTGGAACTGGGAAAAAGTTCCTGATATCATTTATATTAGCAGCAATTGGTGCTCAAAGTGGCATTGCGTTACCTCTCGCATCTACTAGAATCGTTCTTTTCTCAAAAGAACTACTGAGAATCGGAAATGAAAAAATGAACTCATCAATAATGTATATTCGAATATTGGTCAAAATTATTGTAACTACGATTGGTTGAGTGCACGTGCAATCTAAGCCGCCAAAATATTGATGTCAATGACTTGAATTGCACGATTCAAAATCAAATTCCGGGAGAATTGCGGTCTTACAAATCGATCGATCGCCTAGAAAACGAAGACGAAGTCGTCAATTATCCAGTAATATTTTTAAACTCTTTGGATTTGCCTTGCATGGCATTTCATCCTTTACGTCTAAAAGTTGGTTCTGTCATCATTATGCTACGAAATCTTCATGCTTCAAAACTGTGCAAAGGACGAATGAACAATCTGGAAGTGGCAAGAATATTGAAAGGGCCGTTCAAAGGAGAAGAATGACAAATTTTGCGAATTCGTTTAACTTCAACCGATATGATATTCCAGTTCAAACGCAATGACCATAAATAAGTCACAAGGGCAGTCGTTGAAAGTGTGTGGCATAAATCTGGAAATGTCATGCTTTTCACACGGCCAGCTATATGTGGCGGATTCTTGAGTAGGAGCAGAAAACAAAAAATTTTGTGTATTTTTAAATTCTTTTTTGTAACAATTCAATGTAATGAACTAGAATTCAATGCGATCATTACCTACTTGATTTATTCTATTTTCACCAATAAAATGGATATAAATTCAATTAAATTCGAAAAGTGTTTTTTTCAATTTATAATTAAATTATGTATACTATTTTTGACATCTGATTCGTTACTAATTTTCGACACTAAAAATTTCTGGTGGAATCCTGAATGCTCGCCATGAATCTAATCAAATAAATTATTTTTGGCAAAACGAAGTTTGCGGGGTCAGCTTTTCCCCTATAAATACATCTTTGCTGATATGACCTATTTTGAATTATGATTTCAGTTGACTGATGGCTGAGGTCACATAAGACTTGTTTAATATTCCATCACACTCGCATGCCAACAATTTTAAAAAATCTGCGTTGGTAAGTATGGGTTTTCATTAAAAACTATAGGTGCTCAAAATAACATCTACTCACATCAAATTTTAACTCTCAAAATTGTTAATAATTATACTTTTTTTGTTTAAAAGTTTAGGCAGTTAAACAGTTATTATAAATTGTACAGAGAAACCATTAAACCAGCCAGCTTAATCGTCAAGTTTCGTTAATTTCATCTGGCTGCAGTAAAGCTCATGTTTCTTGAGTTAATCTGAAATAACCCAAGATTAACATGTGATCGTTACATTTACACGAATAACTAGAAAACAGAACATAACAGAACAATAAAAACAAAATCTTATTTTACGTGCAACATTTGTAGCATGCCAATTGAGTAAGTTTGTGTTATTCTTAATTCAATTAACGCCGCTATCGGATGTCAAAGTGAGGTAACAACAAAAAAGGGTAATTAACCCCGTTTTCCGATATGTCACGTACATATTGTTCATTTTCCGATAAATTTTAATAAAAACTACAGCAATCAATAGTTAATGAAATAAACACTGATATGCGAATTAAATTTTGCCGATAAAATATTTTATCATTATTGTTATCAAGCAGTCAAAATACATAAGTACTTTCAATCAAATCTCAAGACAAAATCAGTTCTGTGCATTAACGGGTTCATTTTAAACTACAACTCTGTGTCGACAAGGAATAACCGCTAAAGTCGACTTAGGACAAAATGAGGTTATTAATTTCTTTGCTTTTTTTCACAACGAATAACACTAGTACTCAAATTTTTATGGTCGTACCTTGAAAATTAAATGTTTGAGGCCATCAAATCTAAACAACAAAAGCCAGGGTATCCTGATATTAACGAGCAATTTTCATCTGAAAAATTTTCAAAATGAGTTTAGCTGTTATTCCTTGGCGACACAGAACTATATTTTTGACGTAGAATTACGTCTTGCAGCGCGTTTTGTATGGAGTCGTTTTAACAAATATTTTCAAGGCCATGAAACTTTTTTGACCAATACTTTAGGGTATACCTACAGCCTTTAATACTTATCGTTAAAAGATAATATATATACTAAAATATTAGATATATCTTGCGCTGAATGAATATCTAATTTTGAATTTTGTCACTTTTATATTGAAGTCACAAAAAAGTAAAATATAAAAAGAAAAATACTTGTGTTTATATAAGAAAATCAATCATCAGCTGCTTAAGCTGTGCCTGCTGCTTTCTTTGTTTTTGTTTCTTTGTTTGTGCTTGTATTGTTTTTGTTTTATACGAACTGATTCGCAGGCTTCTTCTTTGGGTTCTTGTATGTACGGCTTTGAAATAATTGCTCTCTTTGAACACAAGATGTCAATCACAATCTCTTTTCAACTCAATCAATGAACTCAAACTGTCAAACTTAACGAAATGGGCCTGTAATCCGGTTAGATTTAACTCTTATGAAAAAAACAAGTTGGATCATATTTCGTTTTATGCTTTTACCCCATAGATGGCGTAAAGTTGTAATTTTTGTTTTTAATGCAAAGTAATTTGGATTCCACATCCCACTAGCACTAGCGAGTGTAGCTTGCAAACTATACATCGGACAGAAAGTGGCACTAATGGAAAAGACAGGAGCTCAGCGTGAGATATAGTCACCTTACGATTTTTTTAAAAATCGGGGTCTTATATTTATTTTGGAATAAATAGTTAAACTGACTGTAGCTCGCAAACTATATATATCGGGCAGAGACGAAAATGGCACCAATGGAAGTCAATGAACCTGTCAAACTTAAAGAAATTATCGATAAATTTGACATTTTGCTTGCTCATTTTATCATACTTTCTTTTAACGTTTTCTTTGTTTTGGTCTCAATAAGAAGTCCATAAAAGAGTGTTATTAATTTATTTGTTAATTTTCGGAAGATCGATAAAAAATACATGCAAAATGGACAAAACAATCGGATCAAAGAGACAAAGTAGAAGAGGTTACAATTGTAACATATCATAATTAAAGGCATTTTTTTTGTTTACTGATTTATTGAAACATCAAAAACTTTTTATATTTTTTTCATTTTGAAATTTTCACTTTTACAAAAAATTTTTCAATTTATTTTGTTATACCTACTATGATTTCCAACGAAGTCAAGAATCAAAGACTAACGAAAAAAAAAGTTTAACGAATATGAGCAGAAGCTATATAGAGATGAACAGAAATCAACCAAACAGTATCGACCAAAACCAAAGTTGATCGAAGACGATCCCAAAATCGAATCGATCCCAAAAGAATTGCCTTTATTGCGCTTTCGCTATGGGAGGTGTGCGTATTAATGGACGGACTACTCCCAATTTTTGAACACACCTTAGTTTTGGTATAAAATACATACATACCAAATTTGATCTCTCTATGACAAACATAATCGTATTTATTGAGTTTTAAACTTTTTGGGTTGTATGGGAGGTAGGCGTGTCCGTGGGCGAATGAGGTCCAATTTGCAAACCCATCTTCGTTTTGTCATAAAAAACATACGTGCCAAATTTTATCACTGTAGGTTAAACAGAGGCTTATTTATTGCGTTGTCAATTTTTGGCTTTTATGGGAGGTGGGCGTGTCCGTCAGCGGATTACACCCATTTTTCAAAGACATCATTTTGTTGATACAAAACACATACACACCAAATTTTACTATTGTAGGTTAATTATGAGCTTATTTATGCAGTTTTCAATTTTTGCGTTGTATGGTAGGTAGGCGTGTCTGTGGGCGGACCTTTCAGGTTTAGGGTATACAAATCCAAAACAATTTGTCCATTTCAGCCCTTGAAAGGACAATAACACGAAATTTTTTTTTTGTTCATTTTTATAATTTTGTAATTTTGTTTGCATAAAAATTAATGGTGTATTGAAAAAAATTATGACAATTTCTCAATTCGTTTCTGAGTTATACTCTCAAATACCAATTTAAACAAAAACAGCGCCACCTACAGCGTCAAACTTAAAACCTAAACTACCCAATGTGCACAAAACCGGATGCGAAGCCGACCCGTTACAAGTTCGTTGACGCGGAGTCGTTTTTTTGTATGTTATGACGGACTCATTTCGAACCCGTTACGAGTCAGTCGACGCGGAATCGAGTTTTTTTTTTGTTTTGACGGACCCGTTTCGAACCCGTTACGAGTCCGTCAACGCGGAATCGAGTTTTTTTTTTGTTTTGACGGACCCGTTTCGAACTCTTAACGAGTGCATCAAAATAATATTCAAAACGTAAACATTAAAGAATTTTTTGAAGTTTTTATACATTTTTTTATTTTATTTTTAATGGATAAGACAAAAAATACAATTCCGTACTAATTTTTATTTTAAATAACTTCCTTTTATCACTAGCCACGTGTTCCTGAAGCTCTCCTTCAAACCGAATTGAACTACTTGAAAAAAAGAATCCGTCTCGAATCGATAAAACGAGTCAGAAACGGATTCGTACATGAAATCCTTTCCGAGTTCGAGACGGATCCGGGGAAACGGGAAAAACGATTCGCCTTTTTGAGAAGAATTCCATACGAAAACGAACCCGTAACGGATCCGAAACGGAAAAAATGTAGAAAGAAGTGAGTCCGTCTCGAATTCGAAACGGATCCGTTTGGCACACTGGGTATCTATACAAATCCAGTCGCACACACACACCCCAAATTTCATCAAAATCGGTTCAGCCGTTGAGGAGAAGTTCAGCCTTAAAGCCATGTAGGGGAAGAGTGGCATGAAAGAGCCAGTTTTAAAAAAGTTACAAAATATATAAAAATAATTAATAAAATTATAATTCTAGTATCAAAAGTATTTTCTCATTCATTTATGAACGTTATACCATGAAATATTTTCCAAAATCAACAATATTCTTGGACCTGTAGTCATTTATAAAAAACATGAAATTTGGCTCTTTCATAACACATGGGCATTGAAAGAGCCAACCAAAGTTTTGAAAGAGCCATCTTCTTATTACAAGACTTAACACGCAAAATAACAAATATTTTATTAAAAATATTAATTGTTATTATAAAAAGTATTGTTTTTACAAAAACAAATTTAATAAATAAAAAAATTCAAAACTAAAAACAAAAAATAGTTAAAAAACTTAAAAATATTTTTAGCAAAAAAATTAAATCGCTTTGAAGAAAATCTATAATAATAAGACCGTTTGGGTATCTAAAAAACAAAATAAGAGGTTTAAAACACTTCAAAACATTTTTGACAAAAATAATTTAAACTTCCTTTACGCTTCTTCATACCACCGCAACCCAGCTCTTTCAAAACATATTGTCCAAAGAAACATAACCTCAAAAATTAGTATGAAATCAAGATTTTTCCGGCAAAATAAATATGTTATTGGTAGGCCTAATATATCCATAAAATTTTAGTATAATAATATTACTGTTAGTTTTAAAGGTGAAGACGTCACAAAACAAATAAAATGTTCTGAAAAACTTACTTAATGATGAAGAAATCCAAAATACGATACAACATCGTCGTTTATTATCAGTGAACTGTCAAATGTTCGAGGGTGCCATATGGCGAGTATTGCTTCTTAAAAATTATAATTTAAGAAGCATTCGTATGAAAACTACCGCGTAAATCAAGATGGTGCTTTCAAAACTTGGCTCTTTCAATCCACTCTTCCCCTACAGAAGAATTTTATAAATAAAGATTAGAAAATATATCGGTGTTTACATACAGCTCTAGAAAACAGTCTTATATAAAACTTTTAGGAACCTGTCACTTTTAACAGTCTTGCTGACTAAGATATACAAAAGTTAAAACATTTTTTTTTTTTTATGAAATCGAAAAACAATAAAACAACCCAACAATATTCGTATTAATCTTATGTGAACATCTTGTGCAACAGCACAGTTTCTATTTTTAATGATGTCCTTTCAATGTCCTGTTCATATAATGCCTATGAATTTCCGTAGTTGCTTAATGCTGTTGTTCTTTTTGTTGTTGTTGTTAAACAGCATCAGTGGCCAGTTGAGCTCATAAATATCAAATTGATTTTAGGATTTCCCTGGTGCGCCACGTAATGCATACTTTATGGTCTATAAGTATATATTTTGTAGCACACTGTTCCATGTGGTGCTTGCTGGTGACAAAAGTGGTGCGCGTCCTTTTTGGGTTGCAACATCGATACAACACTCACATACAAACACATAAAAATACAAACCTATACAAAAATACACTTTCGCTATATGTCTACAATAATTCCCTTGAGTCGTGTCAAATGCTTTTTCATCGCCGTTATGTTTGACGATTTAGATAATTTTATATTTTATTGCAGTTGGATTGTGTTACGCGCTGAAATTCTAAAAAAAAAAAAAGGAGAGGAATGCAAGTTACTGTAAGTACGTGAACTATGCGTAAAATTGAGCACATTTATTATTCAATGATTGCTCTTTGACCCAAACTTTTATGGATTGTTGCATCATTAGATATTGATGAACAAAGTGGGTCTGTAGCGTGGTCAATAAATACGATTTTTAGGATTTTATAGTTAACATGAGCTTGTGGTTTTTAACCAGGGTAATTTGTATGCATGAATAACAAAAAAAACTAAACAAAACAAAAAATAAGTTTAAAAAATAGTTTCTCAGTAACTGTGAGTAGCTATTTCGTGTAATCGAAACAATAATACTTATAACTGGCCAGCGGCCACCGCTACTTTATCATCTAGTCTTTTAAGCTATTGTTTGCTAAGAAGTATGTATGCCCTAGAGGAAATACATACATACATACATGCATTTATATTTATCTTGAATGTATATATTTTGAGGTTGTGGCATGTCATCAAAGCAGATTAGTGAATAATTAACCATCGGTCCCTTAAATGCAATGGTGCAGAAATTTGTGTCAAAAAAATATCTATAACATTCAGACAAATATGCAAACCACCACTTGCCTCAACCAACGGCAAAATGTTCACCCTCTGACGTAGTGGATTTGCACAGTTAGAGAATCTTAAACATGAAATCGAATGCAACAAGTCGATTTATTTTTTAAAGGGTCTTTTCTATAGGAGCGACTTAAAAAAAAGTTATTTTTGGAAAAACTATTTAACTATGTTTTTTTTTTTTTGTACAAAAGTCAACTTGTTAGTTTATGGTATTTTGTTTTTTCTCTGCGAGCTCTTCGTTGTCACCCTTATGACTTTCCTTGTGTTAAATTCAAAATTCTTAAAGTGCACTCTTGCTGCTCGTACATACGAAAACATATTCAAAAACAAAAAAAACATATGTGAAAAATTCTTCAAACTAAACATGCTAACCCCCCTTAAAGAGGTTCTATCAATATACTTTGTCCACATTGCTAATTCCCCTGATTCGAATAAAAAGGTCAACACAACTTGAATAAAGAGCATTTTAACTGAATGCTGTCATGGCTGTGGGTCATTTTTATGCGTCTTTCAGAAGGTCGACCAAAACAGTCAGTCGATTACTTATTCATTGGAATTGTTAGGATCACAATCAAATCGAATCGAATTTCACCAATTCACAATGAGTTCTTTTTTTTTACTTTTATTGCTACTATAACGTTATTTTATTGAGTTAAATACAAAAAAAAAAAATTGAGCAGTGCTCATCGAAACTACGGGTAATGGAGTTTTGACTCTCTGAATACACTCGTTCATAAGAAAATAAAGCAGAGCTTATGAAGAGTACTTCATATATTAAGTAGAAGAAGGCAAAAGCTTACTAAAAAGAAGCTGAAACCTTTGTCTTATGTCACTTATGGTGATTTTTAGTATTAAATAAAACCAGCCAAGTGACAAGTGCTCTAGTTTTGACCAATAATATAAATTTTGTTAATATTTCACAATTTAAAAATATTTATATACATATCTTATGTACGAAATAAATAAATGAAAATAATTAATTGGTCCAACTTTTCGGCAAAATTTCGTTTTCGGCAAAGTGGTACAACCCACAATATTTTTAAACAACAACTAATAAATAATTTCAAATTTCATTTAAAAGTGAATTCGATTTTATATGTAGACATCTTTGCCAATTTTTAACCTGAACTGCGACTCTTAGGGCAACTTTAAATTCATTAATATTTTCAAATTAATTTTTCTCGATAACTTCAGTGTGTGGTTTGGACCACTTTGACTCTGAGCGCCTCGTATATACTTTTCTATACCGGACTGGCTTATTTCTAGGTGTTATAAACGTTTGCACAAACTTAATTTGACCTGACCTTATAGGTTGAGGGTATAGTTATTAAATTATTATTGTTATTGTTGTTGTTGGTTTTGTTGTTGTTGTTTTTATATGTCATATCAAAGTAGACCAAATCATGTAATGAAAATATAAACCAAATCGAATATTTTAGAAATAATGCCGTTATCGTATGTACTAGGATCAAGAGCGTCGTTCAGAAAAATATGGAACTGTAACACTCACATGTCAAAATTTACAAAAAGTATGTTGTTAAGGGCTTAAAATAGTTCCAGCTTCATTGTTTTTTAAGCAACTGCACAGTGATTCGTCCCATAGACAAAATCCGAAAAATGTATGGTTTGAAAAAAGAATGTTCTGATACCGATTTAAAGGTGAAGCGTCAATTAAACAATATCAACAACATTTTTTTCTTAAGAGTTGAATTCACGCCCACTTCAGAGTTTAAAAGTTGACTGTTTTTTATGAATTTTATGTATTATCGCATCTTGAAAATGGTGTAGGTGAAAAAAATATGAAAACTACAAATTTTGATAAATAATAAAAATTTTATATGCAGAGTATTCCGCAACTGAGTGCAACTATTTACGGAGGTGAAAGGTAATGTCGAGTTGAGCAAAACTCGTATCGGAGGGGGTTCTATTTTCACATTCTTAGGAGCTACATGGTTAATTAGTATTTCACGATTTTGATTCAAATTATTGTTTCTAGCACAAAAACTAACTCACAGAAAACTTATTTTGAAAGCTCATTGTTAAGGCAATAAAATTAAAATCACCTTTTTAACGGTATATCAACAAACACCACCTGAGAAATTTGGACTCAAAGTTGAAATTTAGTAGTTTCCATCGATTGATTTCATCTTCAGACGAGCACAGCTCAGGAAGGGTTATGTCGGTGGGGTTTGTTAATATACCGTTAGAAAGGTGATTTTATTGCCTTTACAATGAGATCTTAGTTTAGATCTGAGTTTTCTGTGAGTTAGTTTTTGTGCTAGAAGCAATAATTTCAATCAAAATCGTGAAATAATTATTAACCCTGTAGCTCCTAAGAATGTGAAAATAGACCTCCACCTCCCATACGACTTTTTGCTCAACTCGACATTACCTTTCACCTCCGTAAAAAGTTGCATTCAATTGCGGGACACCCTGTATTTAAAAAGATAATAAAAATGTGGAATTTATTTTTTAAATTATTTAAAAAATTATAAATTATAAAAAAAATAAAAATAAAAATTAAAATTTTATGAAATCCAAGCATCAATTATGTTGATTTCTATAAATTTCTATGGGAAAATGCAACACCTTCATCAACACTTTCATGCAGACCCATCAAATTTGTTTTACAAAAGAATCCAAACAAATAGTTTGGATGGAGAATGAAAACATGAAAATACAGATAAATTATCTTGAATGTTATACATGTTTAAATAATGTTAAAGTCGCAAAGTTTTTTATATTATGCACTGATGATTGATGGGTCAGTAACTAACTTTTTATGGAAAATACAAGTAGATGTTTCATTTTTAAAGCTTCTTCCAAAACAATGAACCTTTTTAGAAAAACTCGTTCAAACAACGAAAATCATTACAAATTTGGATTATATATTCTACATTGTTGGAATGCTTAATATTGCAAATTCGTATTGTATTCAAAAAATGACAAGTGTGAAATGAACATTTTTAGAATTCAGTATTCAGTGAGAATTTAAATAAGAAATGGGACAGATTATCTATCAAGTCAAGCAGGGATACGGTACCACGAACGATGGAAACACAGCTCGTTAATTATTTTCCAATGTGAAGAATAACAAGCAAGAATAACAAAGTTTGATAAGGATTAAATGTTAATATTAACACTTTGTCCTTAATATTGAAAAGTCTTTGATTTGCTCTTGCTGAGAACACGAGATTCCTTTCTTAAAAACTATAGTTTCTACTACATGCCCAGCTCAGTGCATAAGGTGTTAATACACGGAACAGAATTCATCAGGTAGGTACTTCGATTTGCCAAGAACTTATTTTAAAATGATATTTTTTAAAAAATTAATAAAAAATTAAATGCATTTTAGGCGCAATTGTGCTTTTTTCGGCACTTTCGAGATTAGACGGCGTAAAGTGTCTCAACCTTTATTAACCTTTCGATATTTTCAACCCTGACCCGTTCATAAAAATGTTTATATTTTTGTTTCTTATATTTAAAAAATTCTAAACGATTTGAATATTCAAATGTAAGTAGTCAGAGAATAACAGTGTTCACATACTTTGTTCTAGATCTTAATATTTATTTAGACAAAAATGCCGAAATTTATTTAAAAAACAAAATATTGATTAATTAAAGTTAGCTGAATTTAAACGATCATATCCAAATCATATCAAAAATTATATGAGAATGTGATATTTTAGAGTTCGAAAGAAAAAATTCCACATAAATTTTATATATAATATTCAAATGTAGTCAGAGAATAGCATTATTTGTTCTAGATCTAAATTATTATTTAAAATTATATGAGAATGTGATATTTTAGAGTTCGAAAGAAAAAATTCCACACAAATTTTATATATAATATTCAAATGTAGTCAGAGAATAACATAATTTGTTCTAGATCTAAATTATTATTTAGACAAATTTTCCGAAAATTTTTTTAAAAACAAAAATATTGATTATTTAAGTAAGTTGAATTTAAACTATAATATACAAATCATATCAAAAAAATATATCAGACTGTGTTAGAGTTCAAAAGATAACATTGCACACACATTTGATATTACTTGTTGTGCAGACTTAAGAAAAATAACTGATTTCAACAATGAATTATTAAACATGATGCCATATTTTCCTCTACAACATATAGTCGTCTCTGGTGAAACGAATTGCATTTTGTCATTACTTTTACACTTATTTCCAGAAAAATAAATTTCCATATTTAAATAATAAATATGTACTGAAGCGTTATTTAAATATCCTACAATTTCCAGTATGTCTCAATTTCACAATTTGAACTTTTGATTTAATTTATTTTTATTTTAATTTTAATGTAAGGAGCAGGTAATCTAAGTGAGTTTGTTTTCTCAAAATATGTCAGTTTGATATAAAACTAGAAAGATATATCTTCGGCTTGGCCGAAGTTGAAATAACCCCACGGCCGATTCGTAAGATTTAACGATTTTGATAACGTCTAAATTATATACATATTCCTGCAACTTAAAGATAATTATCTTTATAAAGTTTTAAATTTTGGGGTTCTATCGGAGGTGGTCGTGTTCGTGGGTGGTTGATGCCAGTTTTTTTTAACACGCCTCAGTTTTGATATAAAATTAATAAATACTGAATTTTATATTTGTAGCTGAAAGAGAAGACTATTTATAGAGTTTTTATTTGGTATTGTATGGGAGATGGGAGTGTTCGTGTGCCAATGATGCCCATTTTTCTAACACACCTCAGTTTTGACATGGAATGCACAAATAAAATTGTGTAGCTTAAATATTAGCCGCTTTATAGAGTTTTCATTATTGGGGTTGTATGGGAAGTAGGCGTGGTTTTTATCCGATTTAGTACATTTGTTACATGATCAACAACATAGTCTGAGTTTTAAGAAAAAAACACACATATCGAATTTCACTACGTTAGCTTGAAAATTACGGCTGCAATCGTATCCACAGACGGACAGACAGAAGGACATGGCTAAATCAGCGCAGGTGGTGATGCTGATCACGAATATATTTACTTTTCTATACCTACCACGCCTTCATACACATCTTGACAAAATAAATATACCCCTTACGAAGTAGTCGTGGCGGTATAAAAATTTGTCAGAATAAAAACGTATTGCTTTAAATTAAAAAAAAAAAAAACATTGATCTCATTTTTACAATTCAATCATTTTACGTATGCATTGAATTAATATTGCAGTGTATATATTTCAATACCCCGCTCATTTCCTGTAAGACCGTCACAGCTGAATATTTTAAATTTTTGTGGAGACCGTTTCTTACTTTTTAAATTACTCTATCTTCCATAAAGAAAGTGCGAATAAAAGTGTTCGCAAAACCGTTATATCAATGTAAATAAGTTAATCTTAAAATATAGCAATTCACTTCTTAAGCAATTCTTTTTCTATACTTATCTTAAACATGATAAAATTAAAGTTTAGGCAGATATGAGCGCGATATGTTAAAATTCGGCACCATTTTGTTCTTAAAAGCACTATTTTTCTCTCTAATAAGGCACAATTTCAAAAGGTGCAATTCCATCCCTGACTTAACAATCAAGACGTGAAAATATAAATAAAAATCTTATGTGGTTTTTAATTTTGTCATTTTTTTCAAGGATTGTATCAAAAAAAGAATTTGATATCAAAAGTGCAAAAGCAAAATGATTTTTAACAAAATATTTGGTTGAAAGTAATATTTAAGAAAGGCTCTGGCGAAATAGATAACTTTGCAGAAATGTTAAATAAAAAAGACATTAAAAGTAGAAAGCTCGTCCGATGAAAGTAACATATTATATTGATACATTATAGAAGAAAATGTAGTAAAAAAAAACAAATTGGCCATTTCAGCCCTTGAAAGGAATTTGACCGAACTTCTTATGATCAATTGTGTTGTGTGTGTTATTAAATGTTTGCACACAATTGACCGAGAACTGGACCTACATGTTTTATGCCGACTCTGAACGGCTAAAGTTCATGTTCTCAAGAAGCTGTACATGGCATTATTTACTCTCTGAGGTTTGCCATTGTCTGCAGAGAGGTGGTGACCGATCAGAAAAATTTTTTTATTGAAAAAACTCCCCTATATTTTGAATAAATGTTCAACACTCAATAGTTTATGTTTCCGAAAGCTTCGAACAATTCTAAAAAAGGTTGCAAAATTTTAAAAATGCGTTAGAATGATAAAAGGCCCCAATATCTTAGCCTTAAAAATGTCTGGGAGCGACCCTTGTCTTTGCTGCAAAATTTGGTTGTAAAATCTTAATGGATTACCCGATGAAGTAGTCAACTCTTATTGAATATTTCAACGCTTTTTTATTTATTTGTCTCCTCTTCATAATCTATAAATAAGATCTTTTAATTCACCGGCTGCTTAACTAACACATGCATATCCCCTCCCTAACCTACAAATCTATCTTAATAAACTATTATTTATTTTGCTTTATGTTTTTCTTGTTTTTTTCTTTTGTTTTTTTTTTCTTAGTTACTGCATTAATTGATGTGGTTTCCTAACGTTTTATTGTTTAGTTTTTTGTTCTTATTTTTTTTTTTATTTTCTTCATTTTTTTTACCGTATAAAGCTAATGTTTGCTTTATGATATTAACTTGACTTCATCTCTCAAACTTAATTTGTCTTATTTTCTCATTGAAACTTTTTTATTTACACTTCTAGGTGAGTCTGCCTGCTGGGATTGATGATGGTTCCTGATGTTTATTTGTTTGTTATATTTAGTTGTTTCTTTTCTACGCTTTGTTCTTTATGGCACACTTTACACATTTCCTTCCCCTTGCCTTTTCTTCAATTTTATATCATTTATTGTCAATATAATCAAGTTCGTGAGTATTATTGCGTTACACACTTCCTTAGATTTCTTTGGAATTTATAGAAAATTGAAAGTGTGCCGTGTATGAGGACGGCGTATTCGACACTGAGATGCGCTACAAAGTATTTAGAGAGCAAGATTTTTATGTGCCAAAAAAATTCGAAAGAAGTAGCTTATCCGATTGGAATTGAGAGAATTTGATGAAAATAGTAAAAAGGAAATGAGTCGTAAAATAGTTCGATTAGAAGTATTTTTCGATATAAGATGTCAAATTTCAATATTACACCATTTCCGGTAGTCATATTTTTTGTAATATGCATATCTAAATTCTTATGCTCCAATGTACTCTACTATTAACCCTTGCTTGGCCCAAGTCCGGGTAGTGAAAAACATGATATGGAGTGTATTGTGCCCTAGCTATTAAAACTTTTATCACTACACTACTGAGGTTTTAAGTATCTTTAGAGCTTTCTGTGCTAGTTATATAGATAACATTTGTAAAGATTAAAATTAAGTACGATTATAACTTATGTTACGTACATAAAATTGAGGCAGAAGAAACTGAAGGATGGTTTTTGCCCAACTGTATCAAGTGAGGGTTAAAGTATAAACTGACAATAAACAATTTAAGACTACAACAAGTAAAAATAAAAATAAAAAAATTACTAGCCATAATTTAACAACAGCTACGCATCGTTTACCATCTGGTATCTGTCAGTGGTGTGAATTTTTCTTTTGTTTTTGTGCACACAAAGTAGGTATGGAATTGTATATATGTAGCTAGATATGTGCTAAGTCAGTATAATTGTTTGTATGTTTGGCGCACTCACTCATTGATATTTGTTTTTTGTTTAGATACGTTGCAAGTTTACACTCAATATTCGACGTAGATAGGTAGAGTTGATAATTTATCGATAAATATACACCAGACATGTTTAGAGTACAGAGTTTAGAGCCAGAGAGGTCCTCATATTTTATATTACCAAGCAATGAACTGCAAAAATTTTGGAGATACAGTGTACTATTCATTTTTGCATTTGGAATTGGCGCTATGCATTTTTTCTATTAATTTCTATTTAAGTTTATTTTTTGGTTTTAAGAAAACGAAGCATATCTACATAGGTAATAATGGAATATGACCCAGCAATGAAGTTTTCATTTATTGCAGTTTGTGATAATTTTTAACTTTTTTATAGAATATATATAAAATATATAACAAAACTTTAATTATATTATTTCTCTTACTGTACTTTTTGGACTAAAAATTGTTAAACTGCATGAAAGCATGAAAATCAGAAAAAATCGAGAACGCTTCTGGGACTAAAATTGTGCAAACTGAGAAATAGAACATCTACAATGCAGACGACATACTTAAGATTTTTAACAATATTGAAGAAATATATTCTCAAGTTAAGCATAGTTATAATAGTTTTTATGCATTTTTCCATGTTTGTGGTTTCCTTTTTTTTTTTTAGCTTTGAACCAAGGATTTCAGGTGTCAAACCTATTCAGTCAGGTCTGCCTTGGTTCGGAAATGGGGAGATAGATTAGTAGAAGGGAAAAGGAAACCAAGAGAAACAAGCTATATCAACATTCGAATTTGAATCTGAGGCAAGTGTTATGCCTTTACCTCAGTCAATCCGAGTTATCAGGCAATCTCATTCCACAAACATCTCTACCACCGACTACAACTTCCAAAGTCGTATATATTGATGAAGTTTTAATTTCAGTTGATAAGAAATGAGGAAAGAATTTAAGAAAGGTAAAAGCGTAGCACCATGGCTAGACCGGGATTCGAACCCGGAACCTCTGGGTTGGTAGTCAAGCACGCTAACCACTCGACTACCGAGGCCCCAAGATTGTAAGCTGTTTGACACTTTTACCAGTTTTACCCGAAGAAATTTTTCGGCAACTTTAGACAAGAAGTTGTCAACTTAACTCTCTCGATTGTACTCTCTTTTACCATTTTTTCGAGTGCTTCTCGGACTAAAACCTGTAAAACTGGTAAATTTTACTTAAACTTTAGAGTACGGGAACAGGCCTATTATATCTATTTTTTGCAGACATGACGTATGAACGATCTTCATTGTCACAGAGCTGGTTGATCGTTTCTTCTTTTGGACTATATTTGTTTAGAATCAAGGTAACGAGTTTAAATGATTTTGCAGTTTTTGCTAATAGCATTGTTTCATGGAGTTAGTTTCGTCCCATACGATTGGTGTATTAAGGTCTTTGTATAAGTTATGGTTCCTTATGTACCAAGGGGCTTCAGTAATTTTAACAAGCTCTCTGTATAAGATCAATATTAATTTTGGAAGTGTTACCACATAGTTGGGATCATACGGCCATATTGTTTTTAAAATCCTTTTATACAGGAGAATTTTTGTTTCAGGAGATGTTTAATAAGCAAATGTAGATAACTCGCTTTAAGCTTATGATGTGTTAGTGTTCGGTCTAGATGAATGCCGCGATATGTTTTTTTTTATTTTATTCGCGAAAGGGGAACCTTCAAAAGGCCCCATCCGTACAGGTGGGAGTGTGCGATTCCTACGCACTAAACCTTAACCTCCGCATTGAATCTTCGACCCAGTATGAATCCCGTAGAACCGCCGTAAGGCATAACTTTGCGGGATGGGGGAACAGCACTGAGCTGAAAACTGAATTACAACAGCACTGAGCTGAACGACAGACTAATTTTGTCTGTCGGATGACTGTCAAGTTAAGAGCCTAAATTTTCTCCTTAACTTGATACCGACTCTGGTGGAGGAGAGAACCCTAAACTTCGTATATAGTTTCCTATCTCACGTTGACCTATTTTGTAAACGCTCTACTCTTCGAAGTTAGTCGATTATGCGTTTGAACAAAGAGCTTACCACTGACCAGTTGGTTTCGCTTCTCAACATGAGGTTCACCAAGTTTTGGGGTGTCACCACTTCGCCGAGGCGGACCGAAGCACCAGTTCTCACTTCTTCACATCTGTAGTTACCTCGAGCCTTAGAACACTATCATACATGACGTTCCACAGAAAGGGCCCTTGTACTAACCCCTGTGGAGCTCAGCCAGTGACTTTGTACGTCATTGCACCGCTATCGGTTAAATATTGCAGCACTCTTTCATCGAAATAATTTGCAATAACTTTCGTGAGATAGCTTGGTAGGTACTCTAAACTCACTAACAGCTTTCAAAATCTTTCTCCAGTTAGCTGAGTTGAACGCATTGCATACATCAAGCGTTGCTTCAAGGCAATATTGTTTTGCACCTTTCTTTCATCGAGTGCCTGCGATAGCTTCCTGCGCAGTAGTGGTGACAGTCGCTCAAAGATTTTCCCTAGTGTGTCAAGCAGACAAATTGGTCCGTAGCTTAAACGATCATCCGTGGAGGCATTACCTTTTGGTATGAACACTAGTCTCTGGGCCTTCCACTGAGCTGGAATAATGCCCTCCCTAAGACAGGCGTTGAAGAGCTTTACAAATGCTCGACGTTGCTCTAAAATTAAGGAATTAGGAATACCATCTGACTCTGGTGCCTTTTCGTGCCGCGATATGTGGCTTCATAGGATTGCTGTATAGTGTCATAATGAAGCAGAACTGTAGGGCATGTACCTGATCGCAGCGTAAACGTAACGTTTCTACAAGTTTCAAGTGCTCTCCAGTCTATTATTAAGACGATGTTATTCCTCTTAGCACACTCCGAGATATCTTATTTTCAAACCTCTTATTTCGATAATGCCATTAATTAGTTCCCGATGAACCCGAGAAAGTTACTTAATCTGACCTCAACGAGGACAGCGATTCCTCAAAAAGTGAAGAGATAATTATTGATAACGAAGCCATGTAGTTATTTGTTAAATATGTACATTTACTGGGCCACGACTACTCGAATATTCTTCTGCTCCAAAGTATTTGTAAAATAACAGTGCAAAAATAGTTACAAATTCGTAAACAGAAAACCAAGATCAAAGATTTTTTTTAAGTTGCAAGACAAAAAGAGTTATATATATCAATAATTGATAAAAAGTTAATATATTTGCAAAAATGTGACTCTTGAAAATATGAATCATTTGTATTTTGTAAACAGTCGTTCACGTTTCGTATTGGTTCACATTTCCTCGAGCCTACTGTTAATGTTAAAACTATTTTAAAATATTCAAATCAGAGACTTGTGCTAAATACAGCAATAATAAAATATATTATTTCCGGTTCCAGACTTGCATGTTTGTCAGAAAAACTGCTAAAATTAAACCCTTAAGTTGTCAATCTGGCCTTACTTGTCGCTACGCCACATACTATTTATCTGTTTCTTAAGACCGTTGTTGTTGTTGTTGTTGGTGTTGTTGTTATTGTTGTTGTTATTGTTGCCATATAATCAAACATATTAAGTCGACAAAACAATGAGTAACGCAAAAAATATAAGAAAATAAATAAAACTTAAAACAATAAAAGTATATTTGCTGGCCTTTGTTATGCTCTGCTGTTATATTTGGTACGCATTTCCTTATTTTTCCGGGGAAGAATACAAGTACGAGTTTCTTTGTATACATTCGACATTAACATGACTGCCTTTTGATATGCAGTGTGATGCGACAACAACAACAATAAAGACAGCAACAACAACAACAACGACAACAGCAGCAGCAGCAGCACGTTGAATGGCCACGAGTGAGTCGCAAATACTACAACAGTTCAGAGTTCCAGAGTCACATGTGCCTCCCATGTGTGCTCCATATGTGTCATCATCAAGTAATTGTTGTGTTTTGCTTTCATGGACTTCTAGAATTTCATTGTTTTTCATGATTGTTTGTCTTTTCGTGTGCCGCGTTTGTCTTTTCTTTAGGAGCAGCATCAATAGCAGCAGCCGCAGCAAAATAAGATCTAAGGCAACCGGCAGTAAAATGTTGTTGCCTACAAACAACAACAACAACAAGCATTTGAAAAGAGTTCTACAACTCTTTTAAGGTTGGCCAACAGCTGTCTAGGCCCAGTACCAAGGACCCAAACAGCTCTTAGCTGCTGTGCCAAGTTAAAAACGGTACTTTTTGATCCATTCATTGGCTCCATTCAGTTTCATGGTTTGAAGTTATAGTAAACTAAAATATCACTTTAAAAGTGATTTTAAAAATTCTTGAATTAAAGATCAAAATTGAGTTTTAAAATGTCATTTCAAGTTTTGTAAACTTATTACTAACAAGTTAATAAACGAAATAATTCAATTTTTTTAATTTTTTCGGTTTTTTTCAGTTTTATGGGTCAAGGTTAGGTGTGAGTTCATTAAAACAAAATGTTAATCGTAATGAGGAAAACATGTTGTTGAAGAGTTTGTATATGAGATTGCAAAAAAACGTATCATTTGGCCATCGTTATTTTTGTTGGTGGAAAGTTTATTTGTTTTTAAAATTACTAAAAAAAATAAAAAAAAACAAAAAATGCACTTCTTGAGATGTGAGCAAATTAAATTATTTTCAAGAACTTGGCAGCTCCAGCATAGAAATTTCAAAAATATTTAATCGCTTTTCAAAAGCTTTCTAATGATACCTCATTTACATAAATAGGGTCACAGATGACGTAAACATAATTTTTTTGAAAATTCATTCCATTTTCGAGATTTTTACTTTCATCAAAAATTGGTATCTCCAAAACTTTTGTTAAAAATAACAAATTACTTATATTTTTATAAGTGAAAAAGGGAACCTATAGCCAAAATTTTAAGTAAATCGAAGAGCATGAAGCCCATGACCACTTGCATTAGGCGTGGGTGGAATGTCCGTTGTGGTAATTAACTGAATTATCAAACTTTTCATGAAAACAATCTAGTTGCAAAAATACAATGTTTAACCATTAAACTCATAAATGTTTGCCTGACAGTTGGCAGTTATTCTTTCCTTCAAAGTTTTATGCGATAAATTCCTTGGTAATCACTAAAGCGACTACTATGTCACGCTTTTTAATAAATTTTTAAGAGTCTGGTGTCTGGTCTGGTGAAATGAGCATGAGTATGTATAAAACTTCCTCTCCTGCATTCGTATTTGGAGTTCTTCTCATATAACCTGGGCCAGTTCAGCAATGAACTAGGTGAACATTTTTAGCAAGAAATGGCTACAATTGAAAAGCACTTCTAAAAACGAAAGAAGTAAAATAAACATTATTTCAAAATATTGCGGATCACTTCAATGAGCAACCTGTTGATGCTGAATTAAAAAAGAAAGAAACGGTCATGGTAATTCGTTTTGCGTTAAATTGCCAAGAATTGTATTGAAGCTATTTTAAAGAAGCAATGAAGCAAAACCTTTTTGTTGAATGAATTCACAGGTAGTATTATTTCTGTACAAAAAGTGTGTTAAACATAGCCGAAGTTGAAAAAATGCGATAAAATTGAAAAAGAATTGTGTTTGCTGGAAAAACACACACGCAAATTTCTCAAGTTCTCTTAACCCAGTTGGCGCAAGCTTGCTCAACTGAATAAGACAAAACAATTTCAGTAGCTGTCGAAACTATAAAGGATTATTTCTCTTTAACCATAAGTTTTGAAACTAACAAATTTTCATTTGACAAATAACGTATACATACGACTTTTGAAATGTGTAAGTTTTTACTATGAGAATCGATGAGACACCGAAAATCGGTTGACAACCAACTTAAGTTATAGGCTTAAAAGTGCACACAGGATTTTTAACCACAAGACCTATAGGAAAAATAGTTTTACTTCTCAGGTATTTAAAACTAGTATTACTGTATAACCTCTTACACTATTATAAAGGGTGTTTTTTTTTTCAATATGGATTACTCTATTGCCTGACAGTTGTTTTGACAGTTTAAAGTGACGTCTCTATTCAGTAGTGTTTGGCAAATCATCATGAATAGGTTTACTCCAGAACAACGCTTCCAAATCGTTGAAATTTATTTTCAAAAACAGTATTCAATTAAAAATGTTTATAGAGCACTTCGTGAATTTTATGGTGCACATAATCGTCCATCTGAGACCACCATAAAGAACGTAATTACCAAATTTCGGTCTACTCTTTTGGATGCCACGCCAAGTCAAGAATTACCAATGCATCCCGATAAATGTACTGTTTGGTGCGGTCTATGGGCTGGTGGAATCATCGGTCCTTATTTCTTTAAAAATGAGGAAGGACAACGCGTTACCGTGAATGTAAACCGATACAGAACCATGATCAATGAATTTTTGTTGCCAAATCTTCAAGATATAGATGTGGACGAAATGTGGTTTCAACAGGATGGTGCCACTTGTCATACTGCGGGCGAAACAATCGACTTGTTGAAAGAACATTTCAACGACAACATTATTTCGAGAAATGGACCGGTGAATAGGCCTCCGCGTTCGTGTGATTTGATGCCACTTGATTATTTATTGTGGAGATACGTGAAGTCATTGGTTTATGTGGATAAACCAGCAACGATTGACGCTTTGGAAACCAATATTCAACCTGTCATTGCTGAAATACGCCCTCAAATGCTTGAAAAGGTGGTCGAAAATTGGACCTCTAGAATGACCTTTGTGCAAAATAGTCGTGGTGGCCCGAAATTATACCGAGGAATATGACTACGTTCTGATAAAAGAAACAAACAAATAAATATTCATGTTTATATCAGAAGTACTCTACCGATGGTGGATATTTTTGTAATCCGCCCACGGACACGCCTACCTCCCATACAACGCGAAAATTGAAAACTGCATAACTCAGCTCATAATTAGCCTACAACAATAAAATTTGATATGTACGTGTTTTGTATCAACACAAAGATGTCTTTGAAAAATGGACGTCATCCGATTACGGACACGCCCACCTCCCGTACAACCCAAAAATTGAAAACGGAATTAATAAGCCTCTGTTTAACTTACTGAGCTTAAATTTGACACATATGTTTTTTATGACAAAACAAAGACGGTTTTGAAAAATGGACATCATCCGCCCACGGACACGCCTACCTCCCATACAACGCGAAAATTGAAAACTGCATAACTCAGCTCATAATAAGCCTACAACAATAAAATTTGTTATGTATGTGTTTTATACAAACACAAAGATGTCTTCGAAAAATGGACGACATCCGCTCACGGAAACGCCCACCTCCCATACTACCCAAAAATTTGTTTGTTTTTGAAAAGTGGGTTTAGGGTATTTCATAGTCGGCCTAGACCGACTTTAGACTTTCTTTACTTGTTTTTTTTTAAACTTACAGTCGTTGACAACAAATTAGAAACGATGTCATATTTGCTGCACTGGACATGCGTTTGGCAATGTAACGGTTTTTTTATTTTTGTATATCTTTATTTTCTTTTATCTTTTTACAAGAACAAATAAACTAACTTTGCCACGCGTAAGTTATTGCAGCAGAATCAGTTTTAGTAGAAGAATATTATTTTTTCCATTGACAACTAATTAGAAACGATTTGTTAACATTGAAGTTTTCAAACATTTTATGAATAATTTCTGAACATATACGTATTAAATATTTTTAACTGTTTACACAAAATTTCAACAAAAAACTGTATAAGTAAAATTTCATAAAATGGGAAAAGTCAAGAGATGCACGTCAGGTACCCGCAAAGCAATTATTGAACTAAACAGTGCTGGGTTATCAAACGGAAGTATACCGCTCTAATTCAAATGCTAGACAAAAAAAAAAACAGAGAAACCAACCAACTTGAGAACCTCCTCCTTTTTGAAGTCGGATTAAAAATGATGATTCAATGCTATTTCTCACCTTCGACAATAAAAAACCACGGAAAATGCACCACTCCAAAGCAGACGGCTCAAAACTTCAGTACATATTGATCGAAATATTGTCCGATTATAAAAACCAAATCCAAGGAAGAAATATTTTATATATTTTTAGTTTGTTTTTTAGTGTAAAAATAACGGACAATGAGTATTTTTTACCTTGCCTTGCTCAAACATTTTTTTTAGCTCTCTGAACTCTGTCATTTTAATTGAACTTTTCTTTGGGTTGCTAGCTATTTAGAGGAGTGCATGCTTAAAAATTTATCCCCAAGTTTTGTAAGAAGTTAATATAAATGGATTGTACTGAAGCAGGATAATTAAAATAAATATAAAGTGGTTTGGATGGAATCGTGTTTATCTAAAATAAGTAATTGTATTTTAAAAATGGGTGTTTTTTGAGGATTTTTTTTTTTAATTTTTGAATATCCGAAGAGTATTATTATATGCGGCTGTCCGTGGCTGTACATTTTTCTTCATAAACTAAACACGACAGGAGTTGACATCTTAAAAAAAACTAGTTGTCCGCTTCGTACCGAAAACTGCTGAATTTTTTAAATCGTTTAAGCCAAAAATAAATGTTAAAACCTTCATAAAACCTAAACTTGGCACATAAGTTGATTTCTTCTATTTAAATGTCAGGTTTAAAAATGAAGAAAATCGGATAAGAACTGGACCTACCTCCCATATAAAGTGACGTCATCAACATGGTAAAACATTTATAAGTTCCATAGTTTTAAAGATATCGACTTGAAACTTGACGGATACATTTTTTTCATTAAAGTCACTGTTAAAAACTTTCAAAATCTGACTAAACCCAATCTTAACTCCCAATATAAATGACGCGATCCGATTTGTGCTTCAATTTTTTCTACAAACTGTAGAAACCCAAAATTAAAAAAAAATATTTTTATCATATGCTGCGTTTTGTTGTTAGTCGTATTCTTCGTATTCTAAAAACAGCTATTCAGAATGAGTTCCGAATTAAAATGGTATTGCTTGTAGATATACCTAAGGCGGGGTTTGGTAACTCCAATGATGGAAATACTAGCTGCAGATTTTGCGCGGAGACGAGTTATCAGGAAAGTAATGATACTTTCTTTAAGGAATTTATAACAGGAATTATAATTTTCAATAAATAAAAAATATAGGCTCACACAGTATTTTTTGTTTTTTGACAAAAATTACTTTAAACTCAAAAATTGGGAGTTTTTTCCATAATTTCCAGATTGGACCACAAATCTTTGAAATTTTTCACTAAACTTTCTACTAGTAATGTACAGTGTACAGTCACGAATTTAGCACACACTGTATCAGTAACTCTAAAATTAAATTTTTTACATCTTAGCTTAAGAATTGTAACAAACATTTTTTGTTGAGTGTTGTTTAAGAAGTTAAATCAATATACCGCTAATTGAATTCTTAGATATTCTGATATTTTCTAACATATTGGAAGTAGTTGCAATCAATGTGATTTAAAAACTGGACACGATTTTAACACATCATAAGAAAAGTTTGTTTGACGTTGTTTTAAGTTGTTGAAAATAAATTTTAAGGTATCGCAATAAACCACATAGCGTACTCGGTTTAGTTTCGAATTAGTAATGAAACCGAGAACTAGGATTAGATAACTCGTATTCGATTCGAATTCGAAACGAGTCCGCAATCTCGTAAAATAAAATAAATTTTTATATATCTGCAAATAATCATCGCAACATTGATTTTTTTCCTTTTTAAATTCGTGATCCCTTCAAATTTTTTAAAAAATAGAGAAAAAACCAAAAAAAAAAAATGATAAATTTTTTGTCTGAGCTGGGAGTCGAACCCACTTCCTCAAACGCTTGTTTTCATAATAAAGCAAATTACGCAGAAATAAAACGACAACTGCGATAGGCTAGTGGAGAACGTAGGAGACTGGCATCCGGGGAACGTGGGTACGAATCTTGAACATGTAAATTTTTTTTTTCTTTTTTATAACAACAACAATCCTATAACCTTTTATCATAATAATCGATTTGCGTAAAACACGAAAATATTAAAAAAATTTAATTTAAAAAACAAAATTGCCAAAATTAGTCGAAAACGATTTGCTTATGTTGAAATTCTCGCTTCGGTAGTGATTCGATTATGATAAAAAATCTCGTTTCGAGAATGAAATGTGCATTTCTCCCGCCCTTGGGTTCATTAGCAAAACATTTTCGAACTTCGTTTTCGAAATAAATGTCCGAGATCTCGGATTCACCTCGAATTCGAGGCAAATTCGTTTGGTTTATTGGGATCTATCAATCTCATAGAATGTATGATTATTTAAATGACCAAAAGTTCAAATAGGGATGGCAAAAGGTCAGTGGTGCTCAGAAGAAAAAAGAAAGGTCTTAATGAAAATGAAAGCCCAAGGCAAGGCAATTACAGAGGTTTTCGCTTATTAAAGTGTTCAAGAAAGATGATTTACAATGCTGTACGACACGTGGAAACTCTTGGTGGTATCAAAAATGTGAAACAAGCTCCTCGACCTTTAAAAACTACCCCAAAGGAAGATAAAATAATATATCGCATCACAGCTTGGAACCCATTTAAAAGATCCAGATTATGACATAAATGTGTCTTCTAGAACGGTGAAACGTCATTTAAATGCTTTTAATTTACGTGGATGCATAGCTCAATGCAAGCCACTTGTATCTAAAAAAAACTTGAAAGGCAGACTAGCCTTTGCAAAAGAGAATTTCGGCAAACCAATTAGTTTTTGGAAAAATTTTCTTTGAAGTGATGAATCCAAGTTTTGCAGGTTCGGGTCTGACGGAAAAAGATATGTGTCTACACCAAAATATGCAGCATAATCCAAAATACACAATAAAAACCGTCAAACATGGTGGGGTTAACGTGATGGTTTGGGGGGGGGGCTTTTTCTTGGCATGGTGTGGGTCCAATCATCAGCATTGACAGTAAAATGGACCAGCATGTTTATAAAAATATTATTGAAAATCACATGATACCATTTGCTGCAGATAATTTTCCATTTAGATGGAATTTCATGCATGACAATGACCCTAAGCACACTTCTCGGCTAGTGAAGAGTACCTTAGAAGTTCCCGACCTCAACCCTATTGAGAATCTGTGGACTGACATTGAACATCACGTAGAGCAAAAAAAACCCAGTAGTATAACAGAATGATGGCAAGAAATCCAAATCGCTTGGAATGATATTCCAAAGAGCCGTTGCGAGATTTTGGTAGAAAGTTTAGGCAGAAGATGTGCCGCTCTTATAAAAAACAAAGAAGTTCCAACTAAAAATTGAAGGTTTTTTCATTTTACTCAAAGTAAGTATTGTTTTAATTAACCGACTTCAAAAAGGAGGAGGTTCTCAAGTTGGTTGGTTTCTCTTTTTTTTTTTTTTTTTTTTTTTTTTTTTTTTGTGAATGTATGTACATCGATGATTACTCCGAAAGTACTTGCCCGATTGCCGTAATTTTTTGTCAACATATAGAGATTATCAACGCGGAGGTGCCCGTTTATGAAAGGGGGCGGTATTCGGAAAAGGGGCGTGTCTGTATAAGAAAAACACTGTATCTCAGTAAATATTGACACTACGGTAATAAAATTCACAGTAAAATTACAAGGGCAAGTACAAATATTAAAAATGACGATCACTTAAGTGGGCGTAATTCTAAAAAAGGGTGTGGCAATATTGTAAAAACTCTGTATCTCCACGAAAATTGACACTAGAGTACTGAAACTAAGTACAGAGGTAGGTACAATTATTGGAAATTACTATAACAAAAGTGGGCGTAATTCGACAAAGGGGTGTGGCAATATAAGAGAATTACTGTGTCTCGAATAACATTGATAATAGGGTACAGAAATTTATTACAAAGGTAGGAAAAATTACTACAAATTAAAAAAAAAAAAAATGGGCGTTAATCGAGAAGGGGAGTGGCAATATTAAAAAAAAACACTGTATCTCTATTACTATTGACACTACGATACTAAAATTTAGTACAAAGGTAGGTACAAATATAACAAATTACTGTCAGTAATGTGGGCGGTATTCGATAAAGGGGCGTGTCACTGTAAGAAAAACACTGTATTTCAGTAAATATTGACACTAGAGTACTAGAGTTAATAAAATTCACAGAAAAAATGCAAGGGTAGGTAAAAAATAACAGTCAATTAAGTGGGCGTTAGTCGACAAAGAGGTGTGGCAATATTAGAAAAACTCTGTATCTCGAATAATATTGACACTAGAGTACTAAAGTTAACTACAGGGGTAGGCACAGTTATAAAACAATTAATTTCAATACAGTGGACCTTGTTTGATAAAGGGGTGTGGCAATATATAAAATACACTGTATCGCGAATAATATTGACACTAGAGTACTGATATTAAGTATAGAGGTAGGCACACTTAAAACAAGTTATTGTGAATAAAGTGGGCGTCATTCGATATAGGGGTGTGACAATATTAGAAAACACTAAATCGCATACTGACACTACTAACTGAAAAAGTACAGACGTAGGCACAATTATTACAAATTACTACCGAAGAATTGGGCGTTATTCGACTAAGGGGTGTGGCAGTGTGTAAAAAACTGTATCATATTGACTTAAGGGTGGTTAAATTCATTGTTAGAATGGGTAGAACTATTGAAAACACTATGACAAAGAGTGTGATATTCTCGACAAAGAGGCTTGTCAATATTAAAAACACACTATATTTCAGTCAATATTGACATTGGGGTAGTAATAAAAATACAAGAGTAGGTACTGATAACCATACTGACAAAGACCAGAATAAGAAACGACAGAAAAGCATTTTCCATATTATGAGCATAAATAATTGGTGTTTAATTAATTTATACATTTTTTTAATATAAATCATTTTCTCTAAAAAGAAAGAAATAAAAACTTTTTAACAAAAAAAAAAACCTACTTCAAAATCACTAGAAAGTAAAAAATAATTTTAAATTACTTTTACTATTTATTTCTTGGTCAAATTTGTATTTTTATAATAAATATATTTATTTTTTTATGATAATAAGAGCTTCGAAGTCGGCGCTAATATAATCAGATTTTTTGTGCAGCTGCAACACACATATAGCATTTTAATTAAGATTTAAGAAAAATTAAGATTACAAATTAATACAGCGTCACCCAAACAGGATATTTACAAATAAAAAAGTCTTAAATAGAGTAGGGATGGCGAAAAAATCATGAGTTTACGTCAATGATTAGCGCTGACTAGAAGCTTTTATTATCATAAAAAAATAAATATATTTATTATAAAAATACAAATTTGACCAAGAAATAAATAGTAAAAGTAATTTAAAATTATTTTTTACTTTCTAGTGATTTTGAAGTAGGTTTTTTTTTTTGTTAAAAAGTTTTTATTTGAGTTATACATTATGTGCTAAAATGGTCTTTTGTAGGAACATTGCATATTGAAATGCGGAAATATTTTCTTTCGTTTAAATGTAAGTGTGCTAAATTCCACCACTGCATATCGTTGGAAAGTCCATGAAAATATCTTTCTAAAATGCCATTTAAGAATGTTCTGCATCAAAAACTTTCGTTGCTAGAGCATTTTTAGTAAAACAATCTCATATAACCTGCAAATTAACCAATAGCTGCCCAAGGGGTCAATATAAACCACCACTTGCCACACATTTTTTTGCTTGTTTTTGCATTCCATATCATAAAATCATAAAATAATTTTGAATATATTTATTATCTACAAAAATATATATATATAATTTGTTGTTCTGTCACTGGTAATTCCGTTTTGGTTTTACTGCAGTTGAGCTTATTAGCTTATCAAAGTAAGTGGACTGCATAAACCACAGATACTAATGATGAGTTGGAGTAGCGTCCGACGAAACCATGGTCTAGTCTGCTTGGTTTGTTCTGCAAATTACATTGTTGTTGTAGCAACCTGTTTGGCCTCAATAAATTATTTGGTATCAAGCTCTAAAAATAATTCTTGAAAAATATGTTTTTTAAGAATTATAAACTAATATGAAAATAATTAAATCGCACAAATTATATCGATGACTCTCTCATACTTAAAGTTCATGTTTTCTCTGTCGATTGCAAAAAAAAAACTGCACTAAAAAGTTTCTATTCATTTAGAAGATACAGTTTATTGACCACCGAATGTCAAAAAAAAACACCTTTTCGTCCACTGTGTGTCGATTCTGACCGACCATAATTTGCATACTCGAATATATATGTATATTTTTAAGATAAATATTGTTTTTGCATCACTTTGCAATGTATGCAACTTTGTTGTTGTGGCTGCATGGTCGGTTTAGCTGACCGGTCTTTCAAACCGTCTGTCTGCGTGTGTCAACCTGCTGCTGATGCTGCTCCTGCTGCTGCGTTCCCATACAAGTTACTTAATTGCAAATTTGAGTTGCGAACATAAAAACAAATGCATTTGCGACTAGCTGCAAGTTAGAAAAATTTAAGAAAAATAATCAAATCAACTGCAACTGACGCCGATGATAAGGAAATAAAAAAAAAACAAAAACAAACAAAATAGCAACATAAAACAACAACAAAAACACGTTTACGCATGAACAACGCAATGTTGATGCCGCTGCTGGTGCAGCAGTGCATTTATCGGCAGCAACATGCAGTTAGAGCAACCTATTTTATCCTGATGTTGGTTACTCTAGTTGTTGTTGCTGTTGTTTTTGTCCACACTGTGGTGCTTTAAATTAATCATAAACGTACTTTAATCAGCTTCAAATATATTTAAAAGTTCTGCAACACTTTTCGTTGTATTCCGTCAGTTTGCACAGAGCATGCGTGCATGTGCAAGTGTATCTGTGTCTATAGCAAACATCAACACTTCAAATCGCTTTGAAAACAATAACTTTGCCATGTTATGAGGTTCATTCACAGTGTAGCAGACACTTGTTTTTAAGCGCAAAAACTCGTTAGTTTTGGTTAAGCTCTTAATGGTTTTACGCATAGAGAGTGCAACAATTTTGTCGGTCCTAAAACATTTCTGAGTTGAAACTGAAAAGTAGTGATGAGTTTGCACATATGTATATAAAGATGATAGCTTGGGGTGAAATATGAGCTTTTGAATTGCCGTTTAGAGAAAAACTGATTTATTTGGGTGAGATCAATTTTAAAGATGATGAGTCAAAAATATTTATAAAGTTATTGAGATCTTCCGGATTTCCCAGACGAGATAAGAAAAGTAAAACGATACAACTGATAAATAATAAACACAGTTTAATGCCTAACCATGCATAAAAACAACTATCTACTTAGGTGAAATTTACTGCGTTGGAATCGAAGAACGTTTTTTTGTGTCTACAAAATATGATCTCAGTTTAAAAACTGCATTCCGACAGCTGTTTGCATGTTTCACTCATCTGTTTAGTAATTTGGAGCTCGAATCTTAAATATCTTTATCTAGCATCTTAAATATTATTAAGAGTCAGATTCCAAAAAAACTCAATAGTGGAGATACTTGTCTGACATCAGCGCCATTGATAAGATGAGATGCGATGGAAAAGGTATGTTAGTTCTAGAATATCTTAGGTTAGGTAGGGGTGGCAGCCTATATAATAAGTACACTAGCTCACTTACACCTGTTTGTTCAGTTGTGATATCGCAGCATACTTGGCCTGTATTCCCTATGGAACCCAATTGTACTTTTTATAAAGCTTACTACGCCTGACACTTGTTGTTACAAGTCATCAAGCTCATCGCAGAAGTAGATACTGAGATTGCTATGACGTCTTTTGGCGTGCGCGGGGCAGAAACATAGAATATGAGGTATGGTTTCTTCCTCCTCTTCATCTGTGCAGCTTCTACAGAAGTCGTTTCAAAAAAGGTTTATACGGGTAGCATGTCTACCCATCAGGCAGATAAAAAGCCTTGAAATCTTACAGGTTGAGTTCGGCCCACCTGGTGTTGGCTTTAAGCTTAGTATTATCGCTGAGCAGCAGTGTGAGAGTAGCCAGCAGCATCTCTGGTAGGTTCTGAACTTTTGATGTCACCAAGGTACCGTTTCTAGCGAGCTCGTCTGCCTTTTTATTACTCTTAACGCCTTCATGCTCAGGTACTCATATGAGGTTGATGCTAAAATAGTATGCCATTTTCCCCACTAAAGCATGTCATGCCTTGGCGGATTTTGAGTTAAACACTTGTTCCAATGGTTTGATGGCACGATAAGAAAGTATAAAAATCGGAAAGGCTGTCGGAACTGGCTGTCGGAAAGTATAAAAATTTCATGCTTTGAGACAACGCTCTTTGATAGCCATGAAACAACCTCCTTTATTGACTTAATTTCAGCTTGGAAAACGCTACAGAGACCGTTCGGCCTACAGGCAAGGTAAGCCCCTAGCTTCTTTGAGTAAGCCCCGAAGCCTACCTTGCCATTAACTTTTGACCCGTTGGTGTAGAAAGCTTGTTTTAAAAGACTACAGCTGCCATGCGGAGTTACGTGAATTTGAATGCGGATTTGTTGCAAGCCCGAAACAACCTTGTTTCTCTATTCACACATGTGAACGGAAACCTGGGCACTATCCGTATCAAGGCGAAATTCATCAACATAAGCTTATTTGTGCGCATACCCCGACGGATTAAAAGAACGATGCTGTCAAGAACGCTTTCATCTCGAGCTAGGTTTGACTGCAAAGGTCGGAAGAGAAGTCATATTTAGCTTTATAAAAAAATATTTCAAAATCAGAAATGAAGCTAGGCGCATTTTCAGACGCTAAAAAGGACACAGGAAAACGTTAGCGTAAGGAAAAAGAAGTGAACCAGTGGAGGAAAGATACACGAAAATTGTATCATTGAACAGATTAAGCGTCTAACTTGCAAGCCCGGAACATCCACTTGCAGATATGAAAATGGAGATCTGATTACAAGCACGCAGTGTGCACTGAGATTCTAGACACAGCATTTTATCAATTTAATTACCGGCGACGTTCACAACAATTTCGTCCTTGGCGAACACAGTAGAACACATAATCAGTCGACGATGATGGATTGGTAATCCAACCACCTAGCCATGACGAGATTCGAGTTACACTAAAAAAAACAAAATAGCAGGTACTGACAACCAAAGTAGGGTGCATGTAATTCAGCATCAGCAGAATACAACTAGCGAAAAGCATGATATTTTGATGGTAGGAATATCAGTCATATATTAAAGAAAGAAGTCCCTACTAAAATCTGTGCCAACTATAGAAGTTTCAGTCTTATTTTCATTGCGCATAAGTTTCTCACGAGCATATTGTGTGAAAGATTAAAGCCAGCCGCATACAAAAACACTTATTGTACCATATCACTGCGGCTCTTGTTCTGGCAAGTCCACCAAAGACCAGTTTTTAACTAAGCCAAATCCTGGAATAAGCCCACTAACATCAAATGTATATCCACCATCGCTTTGTTGATTATAAATCTGAGTTCGGTAGCATGAGTCGGAATTTCCTGCAGTTAAAAAGTCTGAGTTCCGTATACCTACAAAGTTGATAAGACTCTCTAAGTTGATAAACATTTATGTAGCTCCATCAAAGTATAAAAAAAACATCTCCGAAACATTTAATACTGAACGAGCTTTCAGATAAGACGATCCGCTTTCAAGCGATCCCTTAAAGTTCATATTTATATTATCGGCCAGGCCAAGCCAGATGTTACGGCTGCCACCTACGATGAAGGTCATTAGGTCTCTGAAAGAAATTAGCTGAAATTGATACCGAAATTTAAGAACATTTGACATTTTTAATTTTGACATACTAGAACTATTATAAACACAAATTATATTTCTTTTTTTGCCAATCGTAGGAGCCTTTTACCGCAAACGAAAAACTGATAATGATTTACGGATATGCACCTGGTATGATCACAACCTATATTAGGATGGTGACTCTATTCAACTGATTGATATCTTGGAAAGAAATACAGGGACAGGGTTGCTTTCGGCGAAGCACAAGTTTGGATGCAGATTTCTAGTTGGCAAGAGATATTACGGCATCATGTCCTGCGATTTGCTGCTGTAAACGAACGACTTGCCATAAAGCGCTCCAAGGATAAATTTTTTAACATCAGCATAATATGTGCACATGCTCCGACAGAAGAAAAAGATGACGAGACCAAAGAAAGTTTCTATGAGCACCTTGAAGATGCATACGAAAGCTGCCCCGACATTGCATAAAAATCGTGATTGGTGATTTCAACGCCAGTATGAGCAAGGAAAACATATTTGGACCAACTGCGCCGCAGCACGAAACATGGTCGTTAGTAGCACTAGATTAATTGGACCTTATCAGTGTGACTTCAGACCTAGAAAGTCCACCATGGACCAGATCTGTACACTTGACAAATCTTGAAAAAAAACCATAGAGAAACAAATCGACACACACCATTTTTTTGTCGATTTCAAAGCCACCTTCGACAGTCCAATAAGGAGTCACCTATACTCCATCATGTCTGAATTTGGTATTCCTGCGAAGCTAATACGTCTTTGCACGATGACACTGAAGAACACCAGCAGCGCAGTGAAAATTGGTAAGGTCCTCTCCCCTCCGTTCGAAACCAAGCGAGGTTTCAGACAAGGTGATTCCTTATCGTGCGACTTTTTTAATATAGTTATGGAGAAGATCATCTGAGCTGCTGAACTGAGACGCAGTGGCACGATTTTCTATAAGAGTGTTTTGCTGCTGGCTTAAGCTAATTATATTGACATCATTGGCCACAATACGCGCGAAGTCAGTGCAGCATTCTCCAGGCTGGAAAAAGAGTCGAGTCGAATGGGTTTTGCAGTGAACGCAGATAAAACGAAGCATCTTGTGTCAACAAAGAAACAGTCCCAGCGTCTTGGAAACATCGTCACTGTTGAAAAAACTTCCTTTGAAATTGTGAAGGACTTCGTTTACCTGGAGTCCAGCATTAACTCCTCTAATGATATCAGTATTGAGATTAAACGAAGGATAATTCTTGCCAATAGGTGTTACTTTGGGCTCAGTAGGCAATTGAGAAGCAGAGCTCTCTCTCAACGAACAAAACTGATGCTCTTTAAGTCAATAATCATGCCCGTCCTACTATACGCATTGCAAACCTAGACGTTGAGCAGCTCTGATGAAAATAGCGGGAGCATTTGATAGAAAAATCCTTCGCAAGATCTATGGTCCAATCCGCGTCAATGGCAAATACCGAATACGATGGAACCACAAGTGGTATGAGCTATATGCCGACATCGATATACCTAGTCAAGCGTATTCAAATTGGGCAGCTTCGCTGGCTAGGTCATGTTGAGAGAATGCACGTCGAAGCTCCTGCGAAAAAATTATTGGATTCGGTACCCAGTGATGGCCAACGCAGATGAGGAAGACCGCATTTCCGTTGGAAAGACCAGTCATTGGATAACCTGACGACGATTGAAGTTTGCTACTGGCGCCAGCAAGCGCACGAAAAAAGAGGCTGGCGCAAATTCTTAGACGAGGCCAAAACCAACCTACGGTTGTAAGCGCCAACTTAGTAAGCAAGTAATGGGTCGCCTTATGAGATTTTTCGACTTTTTTTCTCCCTTGAATGTGATACGCTCTACTGTATACTCTACGGATCAGTATAACGAGTATTTTGAGACACAATTATAACATTTCCGGCTTCAAGTCTACTACAAAGATTTGTTCAATCAGTTCAATAAAGGTGAATAATCTTAGTCTTAATCCTTTTAGATCAGCTAAGTAGGTTTGAAAAGGTTCCTGATAAATTTTGCTCTCCGAAAAATATTTGATTTACATAAATAAGTTTTGAAATATTTATTTTTTTTTTTTTTTTTGACTTTCACATGTTAAAATGTGTTTGGAATTTTTGAGAATTTGCTTAGATAACACAAGAAGCCAGTTTAATATGCTGGATTCAGTGTTCGACCATGTCACTTGGTGTTGTTATTTAATACAAATTTTATTAAAAGCAAGTCAAAAATATGCCAACACCGTCCACCGATCGACCAAAGCGTCTTTTTCTTGTTTTATCATATTTTTGCAAATGAAAACAACAATCGAAATAATTTAAGACAAAAACAAAAAAACAAATATGAAAAAAAAAAAAAATTAAAAGCATTAAGACACAGTCACACGCACCGACTGTGTTGTTATTGTTGTGCTGTTCAATATAAAGTATGTTTATTGCAATAAACTAGCTGTCTGTGTGTCTGTCCGTCCTACCGTCTGTCCCTCTATTCATCTGTTGTTCGTATGTATGTATGTATGTATGTATGTATGTATGTCTGTCTATCTCCCTGCTTGTCTGACGCGCAAAGTGGTTTTCCGAACCGGCAGTGCAACATATTAGTTCATCTTAATGTCGTTGACTCAAAGCTCTCTACAGGAACTGTTGTTGCTGCTGCGTCTGCGTTTGCGTCTGCGCATCAGAGATACACACAACGAAGTAGCTCGTTATTATGTGCCATTCGAACATTCACTGCTTTTATTTCCCAACCAGACAGATTCATATTCAAAAATTATTGTTTAAAGTTAATTCGCAAACAAAAAACCGAATACCGATCAATACTCATATCCTGAAATGTGCACGCAAATAATTGAAGTTTGTATGCTGACAATGCAAACATTCAAAGTATTCGTTCTTTGAGAGAGTTCATTGGAAGCAATCAATTTGGAGATGTCTTGATTAGCATTTGTGCTGGTCAAGACAGGATATTTTTTTAGGGAACTAAGTAAGTAAAAGTAGAAGATCAAATTTATTTTATGCAGAAAAAAGATGTGAATTGGGTCAAACGATGCCAACGGTTATCTCCAATGTATTCACGCATGACTTTTTGCATCGAGCGAAATACTCATCCGCTATGTCTTATTCGTCAAGAGCGTAGAGAGAAAAACAAAATTATCTGTTAAGCATTTTTTTGAAGGATATCGTAATATGCAGTCGAAAAATAAACTCGACATAAATAATAATAAAAATGATCAGCTTGAATGAATTGATGCAGCAAAAGCGCTTCAAGTTGTATCGCTCTAGTTCTTGCATTATCTAAATGCATGCTTATTAATACGAGTTTACAAATTCGCGTTGCGCAAAGAGTGCGAATGACATTCGTGTAGTAATGTTGCATACTCGTAGCTCAGTTTTTAAAGCCTATTTTTTAATAGTGCAGGCTCCGTTGACGATTTAAAGCTGCATCACATTTCTTCAACGCATACTTTGCAATGATCCTGTGTGATTTAAATTAGTGTGATTTAAATGTCTGTCTAAGGTTAGGAATAGATTGACAACAGATGCAAACAAGTGCGGCCGATGCAGGCAGGCAGGCACACAAATCGTGTTAAGTTTTGTATATTTCTTGCTATAACTAACGAAAAGTTTTTCTTTAAGGGCAGATTAGCATCTAGCGGTCCAAAAACACGGAGTTTTTCTTGATTTTTTTCATAGGAATAGTAAACGAACAGCGTGAGTTTCTGAATCTTCAGTTATCTATTTACTCTAAGTGTAAGAAAAGTGTCATGTGCATGGTATAATATTTTCAAAATACCAATGACGTTTCTATTAGAATTGTTAACACTCTGAGGTCTAAACAGAAAATTAAATTTCTATTGAAAAAACTTTAGTCCGAAGTGAGGATTGAACTCGAGATTCGTTAGCTCGCACGCCACACAATCAGCACTGACACCAATGGTTTCTACAAGAAATAAGATATCGAAAATATGCGTCTTAAAAAAATTGTAGCATGCGCCAACAAATTTTTTTTTGCTTTTGTACAGCAGCACTAACATTCGCTACATTAGGTACGGTTTGTGGATCACGATCAAAAAGCACAACAAAGCACATAATGTTTTTTGATCGAACAGCACAAACCTACCATTTTATTCCGCTCTCTTTCTTGTGCGTGGAAGCGATGGTGCTTGTGTTTGAGTCGAAGAGCCAAATGCGGAATAGAGAGAGAAAATGTTTAAATGTGCACGATTTTTATTTGGAACGTCCCAGCTAGCATTTGAAAGATTGTATGACGAGCGCGATCATTTCGCGATTCTTTTATTAAACGTCCAGACGATTGTTAAGGTAGAATTTCATTTTTCTCTTCCAAATGATGCTTTTGAGAGTCGTTATGACAATTGCTGGACGAGTGAATCGTCGTTCACGCATTTTGGAGGGCATTTAAAGATTGCTGGTGGGCAAAGAACGCATATTACTCTTGAATATGGTATTTATGCGATTCATTTTGATGATTTCTTGACGAATGTTTCTTTTTTTGTTACTCTACAATCGGCATTTAATCCTTCTGACGACCATAAAAAGATTGTTATTTGCAGACGCGCATCGCAGACGACTCATTTAGGCGATTGTTTCAAGGCTCGTTTGAAGTAGGAATATAAGCATCTTACACGATTCTTTTCTACACATCGTAGACAATTCAGATGGAAGAGTTGCCGGCTTTACACAGTTTCTACCGTTGTACTGAACTTGCGCGATCGGAATACGACCTCGTCGACGATTTATTGAATCGCCTGGTCCTATAGCGGTAGAGTCGTCTACGATTGAAAATGATAGCTGGGTTATACGGCGCGGTTTTTTCCATTCTCTGCCATGAAGTAAAGAATGTTCGATGATAATCAATTTTCGATGTTAAAAGGCAAAAAACCGACGTTTTTAAATGAAATTTTTTATGGCTTTTTCAAACTATTTAACTTTTCATTTCAAATTTCACTTTTGAAGATTGTGTTGATGAAAACAATCTTGTTGAAACAGCTTTTCCCAATTTCGCATTAGTTGATATAGTTTCTCAATTACGAAATTTGACTTAGGAAAGAGGTGTGGCAGCCGTGTTTGTGCGTGCTTTGTGTGCGGCGTAAGAGCCCGAGGCGAGGATGAGATGTTCCCTACATTTGAACAATTTCCTTTATCAGTTGACGCACTTCGAACCTTTCCGGAGATGACGAACAAAGTACCGACTGTAGTGTTTGCTTGATGTCTTAAACCAATTTTGCTGGGGACGAAAAGTAAAATAATGTAATTCAAACTAAAGCGACTGATTACTGATTAAATATCATCTTTTCTAAAGGGTTTTCCAATAAGAGGTGTTATTTTGATATTCAAAGAAAAATCGGACGTTTATTTCATAATAAAGAGAAAGGTATGCCGTTAATAATGAAAAACAACATCAGCCAAATGGCCACCACAACCACGCTTACAGGACCATATCCTTTTAATGAAATTTTCCATAACAAAATCGCAAAGTGGCTGCCCTAGTCCTCGATAGACTCATAAATTCCATCTTTGAGGTCTTGAATCGACGCTGGGCTGTTGGCGTAGGCCTTATCTTTCACGTGACTCCAAAGGAAGAAGTCGTAAGGTGTTAAATCACAAAATCTCGGTGGCCAATTGTGATCACCTCTTCGAGAGATAACACGGTCCGGAAACTTTTCTCGTAAAAGATCAATGGTTTCGTTACTTGTGTGGCACGTAGCACCGTCTTGTTAAAAATAAACTTTGTCCAGATCAATACCATCCAACTCTGGCCATAAAAAATCATTAATCATCTCTCAATTCCAAAGAATGACGAGGAATGTACAAACCTAGGTTTTTTTCAACACTTTGGGCTACAGCAGCAATATTCTCAGTTGTTCTTGAGCGACATGCACGGGTTTTATTCTTCACATCACTAACTTGTACCAACAGCTCAAATTTTTCCACCAATTTCTGTATTGCGGTCCGACAAGGTGCTTCCGACGACAAAAAAATGCTTTAGTTTTGCGAACTGTGACTACAAAATTTTCACCATTTTTGTAGTGAATTCTTATAATTTCAATGCGTTGTTGAAGCGTGTATCGTTCCATTTTTGGTAATGGCGTAGTTTGTACTTGTCAAATGTCAAAAAATAAGAGCATCAAAAGTGACAGCTACCGAAATAGCGAGCTATTCGAAATAATACCTCTTATTAGAAAACTTATATTTAACGACTTTTTTTAATAACGAACTAATTTACTGGTTCGTTCCAGATTCGCTAATTGGCAGGTTGACTTTATTTGAATTCCGAAAAATGATAAACATTTATGCTAGAATTGGTTAAACCTGATCAGTCGTGGTATTTTAAATTAAAAGAAATAATTTATTAAAAACAGCTATTTGTGTTTCGTTTGAAAAGTTTCGTTATGTTTATGACACTCTGTAAAGTACACCTACTACTCAGTCTGTATTCAGTCATTCCTTAACTTATCACCTCACCTCATATTGTCTGATCTCATCTCATATCATCTCATCTCATTCTATCTCTTCTCATCTCATCTCAGTTCATCTCATCTCATCACATCTCATCTCATTTCATCTTATCTCATCGCATCTCATTTCTTCACTAGTGCTGATTTGATCTGTCTGATCATGGCTCAATTCATTACCACATCTTATTATCTGGCGCTTCTCTACTCTACCCATTTCATCTCAATTCTTTTGTTTGTACATCGTTGCAATCCAAAAATCAATCTTTGAAAAATATCTTTTCATCCGAAAAATCTATACAATGCAAACACACACTCTTCTTAAGCAACTTCAATTATTTCAAAGCAATAAGTTTTTAATGCAGCGAAGAAGTTACGTTTTAAAAAAAAAAATTATGCGCAGCCGTTTTTGATAATTGTTTTTGGAGTCAACAAAGTGTCACACGTTGTTGCTAACAATCAGTTTTTTTAATTGTTGGCATTGCTCATCGATTACCGCATTATTGCTTCAACGCATTGAAAATATGTAGCTACGGAAAGTTAACAATAATTATTGATTTTTTTATTTTTTAGTTTTGTTGTTGTCTTAACTGTTACTGTTTTAAGGTGTCTGTTTCTTTGTTTGTTTATTTGCGAAGCTAGCATTGTTGTTATTGTTGTTGTGGCTTTTATTGTTTGTATATGACATACTTGGCTAAGATATGGCAACATTTAGGTTTTATTTCCAAGTTATTTGAAAAGCAGGTTGTTATTGAAAAGCAGGTTGTTATTGTTTGGCTGATATAAGTCAACAACAAAGCCATTTAGAAAATTGTACAGTTACACTGAGAGAAAGAGAAGTTAGTAGTGATGATGCTGAGCAGCAACTGACAAGAATGTATTGAAGAAAAGCAACTCTACCCAACTTCTAAGCATGCAACTAAACGTGAGAACTTCGCCAAATATGGAGGTATATTTTATGGTTGTACGAAAGTAAAATTGTTTTGTTTGGTTTGCTTCGGAAACAACGGTTTAATACAGAGCATATTGTTCTGACTTTAATTTACTATTATCTTGGCCAGAGTTGACCAAATATTAGTGATTGAGATCATCAGAAATTAAAATATGTTGAAATACTGTAGAAAGTGACGCTGCATTAAAAACGGAAGAAGTAATGCCGCAGTTGTGGGTTTTCTATGTCAATTTTATGGAATGGCCTACATGTCGAAGAAGAAATGAAGGGCATATTGCAAAAACCTGATAAGCCACACTGCTTTAAAAGTTCATATTTTATGTTCATTACGTTTCTTGATATATTATCAATATCTACTGAAAATATTGCGGCCATTCCCCGGTCAACCTTAGCCCTATACGTAATAGTTCTTTTAAACATTTCAATGATTTCTTACATACATAAATTTTTTAAAAACTTTAAGGTCGATTATTTCGAAATATTTTTTATTTGGCATATCATGTTTTTACAATAAGCCCTTCAAATGTCAATTACTTAGAGTAAAATGCCAAAACCCTAATACAAAGAGTTCCTGAAAGTATGCCATGCACATTTTTTTGCCAGATGATTTATAATGAACATACCTTAAAGTGCTGAACTTCTTCAGTGAGTCCCTAAAAAGTTTTACTTTGTTAATGTTTTTATTAAATTTTATTTTATTTTTATTCATTTTGAAATTAATTTTTAACCAATTTCTCACTGAAAATGTAAATAAGAACTGGATGAACACACAATATTATTCATAAATGATCTTAAAGTTATAGAAATATTAACGTTGTAAATCAACGAAAAGTTAACGATAATTATAGAACAATTTCTATGAGAAATTAACGATAACTTAGAGGGAACTTATCAATACCTGTTCACAGGATTTGTTCAGCTTCATTTCTTGTTACTCTGTCTCGTGTTAATGTTGGAATCCATTTTTCACCAACTTCCTGATGAGCTAGAGACTTCAAATGCAGTTCAGAACAGAATGAAAACACAATATTTTTGAGATAAAATTAAGCATTATCGATAATTATTGAAGAAATTTTGATAAAATAGCTAGAAAATATTGGCAAACTTGGAAAAATATCTACATTCAAGCATGTTTTCTAAAAATTTTTGTGTGTTTGGCTCTAACAAACCTTGGAATACATTTTTAACCAACAATCGATAAGCAAGAGACATAAAACTTCAAACACAGCTCGCAACTGAATGCCAATACAATATCATCGAGAATATTAACATCGAATATTTATCTATACTAGTAAACCTCCGGCCCGAATTCGAGCAATTCAATAAAAATTAAATGTTAGAAACATTAAAGACGTTTAACATATCGCACACTAAATACAAAACAGTCACAACTCAAAATTTTTTCATATCGACTTTTTGTCATAAATCAAGTCACAAAACACTTATCTTACTATCTTTTTCATTATTTTCTTCATCAAATGGAAGAATGAAGTTTGTGTTTTTAAATGAAAATTTTTTTTATTTTGCAGTTTCAACCAAAGAGTTTTATTTTTCACTTCTCCTGAAAAGTCATGTTTTTTGAGTTGTGACTGTTTTCTATTTAGTGTACGATATGGTCTTCTATTCAAGAAGCTATTTTCCTCAAAAACGATATATTCAGTCTCAAAAATAATATAAAAGATCATTATCTGAATGCTTTGACTTAAAACATATGATCTGACACTAAATTTTTAAACGTAACTGTCAAAATACGAAGACGGACATACACTAATATTACTACAAATACAAACATTATTACTATTCGAAAACATCGCAGCTTAACTTTTCAAGCTATAAACATAACTAATTTTAATAAAAACGAAGAAAAAAATAGATTTAAGACAAAAAAAAATACTAAGATATAGTAAGGAAATTAAAAAACAACACTTCCAGAACACCTACAACCACAATTTATAACACATTTTGAGGAAAAAACGTCACAAAACCCAAAAAAAAATTTTGTGTTGAAAACCGTTAAAATTTGACTGAGTTGTTTGCTCGGAAAGTGGAATTTTTGACTTTTGAACTGCATTTTCCGGACAATTGACATTTGAGAAATGCATAAAAGTTGAAGTCACAAAAAAACCTTAGCCTATAAATTATATAGATTTAACAAAACATTCTTGATAACTTAACTAGAATTTATCAATAAACGAAATGTTTTAACCAACTATCCGAATTCAACATGGATAGGCAAAATAAGGAAAATTTTCAATAAAAAGCTAGTCAATCCTGATACCGTCGACAGCATTAAAGCCGGAACAATCAGAAACCTAAAAATAACTTTTTGGAATGAACACAAAAGATATCTATAAAGGAGTATCTGCCAGCCATGCAAAAACTTATTATATCCTGATAGTATTTTCATTAACAGTATATCCAAGGGACCTGCTTTAAGAAATCGTGTTTTCACCAACGTGCTGAACTAGTTAATTGTTAATAACTCTCTTACAAAAGTTTCTTACAGACAATGGCAATCCTCAGGGTAGAGATGTTCAACGATAATCGATTTGCGATGTTAATCGATGATTAAATAAAAAACTTGTTGTTTAGACATTGATTATGCAATATCTCTAACTTTGTTACAACGATGTCACGACCATATAATTGAACACTTTCACAGAGTAGTTCACTAAATTTTAAAATTTACTTCAAAATTTTTTGGTTGATTTGAAAGATCTTCTTTAACAAAGTTTGCAATATCGTGATCATGTGATTTTACAATTTTTTTTTTATATATGATCATTGAGGTAGCTTGTTTTATTCAGACGGGAGAAATTGTTTTTCAACACTCATTGTGGAAGCTGTATTCAAGAAGGTATTAAACCTAGAAGTATTTTGAAATCAATAAAAATCATTTGTAAAAATAAAAATATTTCGTCAAAAAGCGGTGATTTTTTTGCCGTAAATTCTTATCAAGACGAAATGTTTGCCCAAAATTTGGCTGCAAATTAAAGGTCTTCGAACCCCAACCTTAGAATACACACCTTCGAAATTTTCGAGACATTTAATTTGTAACTTAGGTTTGGATACGTATTTCCCAAGTTAAGTTACGGCGAAAAGAGTATGATTTTTGATGAAAAACTGTTTTTGTCAAATCAAAACCAAAATACTTTTGGATGTAGGATATTCTTGAATTCAGCTTTCTGAAAAAAAGTGTCGAAAAAAATGTACTTTCGATGCAACTTTATGATCATGCACTAAACAAATCCAGTGATTCTACATTGTGACGATGTTTCTGGGTTGACAAAAAAGAAATTGTTTTCTTAGTATATTTGTAGTTACACTGAAAAGTTTTGATCGATTTTTCTTTCCCTGAATATCCTTATAAATTTCAATTTTTTTCAAGGCGAAATTATTCTAAGCTATTAAATATTCTTTTGAAATTTTTAAGAAAAATCTTTCCAGAGCATGACTGCATTCCTATAAATGTCAATTTTAATATACATATATGTATGTAGCATGTTCTCATTAACAATGTATGTTTATTGTTAAAAACTAAAGTTTGCTGATAAGCTTTAAAGCCTAAAGAAATGCTTTAGCTGTTGTTGTTGCTGCAACATCATAGCTCGTGTTTATCACACCAGTTATGCCAATTTTTGCAACTTATTTGTTTTTGCACTTTATTTAGTGCATTATTGTTTTCGTCTCACATGACTATAAGGCTTTTTCCATACAAATACATCACATAGATATATGTGTGTGTTTGCATGTTTGAGTGTCTACAATTTATGTCTGTCTATCTGATTTCTACACAAAAAATGACACAATAACTTCTTTTGTTGTGACAACCACAGCCAACCATCAAGCCTTATAATCTTAGGTTCAACGCAATGTTGCAGAACTTCTCTAGAACAATAACTCTATTGTTAGAGAATATAGAAGTTGTTCTTATGTTTTAACTGAAAGTTAATAAAATCAAATAAATTGAAAATATATGCACATGTACATATCGACACTTGAAAAATATTGCACTAAGTATGCGAATTGTAGTGGAGACAATTGTGCATTTCAATCATGACCACAAAAAAAATACCCTAAAAAACTTCAGCCACACCAAGTATAATTATGTTGCAACAACGACCATTGTTATAGTTTTCTTGTGCATAAGAGGTATTCTCTATGTTTGGTATGAGTCGTTGCACGGTGCTAGAATAGGAATTGTGCAATCCATTAACCATTGAATCTATTCTACGGATTATTCATTTCCTTTTCTTGTACCATGCAACTGCATATATTAGATACGAGAAGATAGAGAACAATTGTAAAACAGGCCAGCTTATTGTAAAATTTTGTGCCCTAACATGCATCAATGTTGTTTAATTTGAACGGCTTAAAGTTGGAAAAACTATTTTTTTCAAAAGCCTTAATATTATTATTATTAAGATTGCATTTTTAAATCAACGTGTTAAGCAGACAAAATAGCAAATCCTTAATCGTATGTTATCATTTATTATTCAAAACTTTGGACTTAATCAGTCTCGCGTATCGTAGGCCTAACAGGGAATTACATATGAACGTCCCCATCTGTTAGAAACAAACACGTACGCACATCCACACACACACACCTCCATGTGAAATAAAAAATATTTTTTGTTAATTGTTTTCTAGGTAGGCAAACTTGCAACATTAAGATGCCGTTTATGTTTTTTTTTTTTTTTTTTAGTTTTTGTTATTGTTGTTGCGGATTAGAGCATATTTTATTTTTTTGTTTTTTGCTGTTTGATTTGCTTGCAACACTCAAGCTGGTGCTGCTGGCTGCCTCTGAACACAGTTTGCTAGTCGGGCAGCCAGTCGAGCAGGCTGAGCTGGGCACTAGTCGTAAGTCGTAGGAATGCCTACGTTTGCGAAAAATGTGGTTCTCAGTGCAGTAAAAATAAGACAGCAACAAAAACAGCAACAAAACAAGATATGCATACATATAAATAAAATTGGTTGTCTTGAATTCACCTGTTGCAGAATCAGGATTTTAGTTATTTTTATTTTGTTTTCTGGCGCTACTCGCTGCGCTGCGCCTGCGCACTTTGCACTGTGTGCATGATTAAGCAACAATGAATGCTTGTTGAAAAAAAAATATAAGAGTAAAAAGATTTGAAAAAAACAATTTTATAAGATGCAAAAGTTTAATTACTCTCGAAAATATCTGTGCCTATTTTTGGTAAATTTTTTTTTTTTAAGAAAGAACCGTCTTAACGGTGTGACAGTTACAGCTTTAAAAAGTTTAACGATGAGATCGGATTTTAAGCCCAAATTGTGCATTTAAGCTGTGCGCATGTGTGGACCGTTCATTCCTTTGGAATCCCTTTAACTAATCGTAAGAATATATTTGAAACTCCTTTCAAGAACTGTAATGATCAATTGTTTTTATATTAAATAATTTATTGAAGTGTTATAGAAGTTGCACTTAACATCTCCTAACCATTGGCTCAATTTTTTTTCTTGGATTAGTTTATAGTTAAGAAAACCATATCCGGAGTTTGCGATTTTAAGAATTTTTTTCGCGGACTCACAGTCATGTTTATACCAAAATAGGGTCTATTTTGAGACAACGTAGCTCGTAAGGGTAACACTAGAGAGGTTATTTTCACTTTTTTATGTAGAAAATATAAAACTTTTGAAATATTTTCCAATAAATTAACGAGTTAAGCCATTTTTCATTTCAGAGTTTCATGCCATGCCAGTTACAGACGGAATGAGTTTTTTCATAATTTAAATTTTACGTTCTATTATCTTTCTAACGATATAAAATGAAGGTGCGCTCTTAAAGGGTTTAGAAGTTATAGCCAGAAACATGGAATATTTATGAATTTTCATTTATTAGACATTCAGCATTGTGTTAATTAAAAAAAAAAAATAAAAAAAATTTGAGAAGAAAAATTTTTTAACAATATATTTTCAGCCAAAAAAATTAACATTTATGATTTTCCGTTAGACTTATAAATGAGTGCGAAGCAGTGCGACACATGGAGACATATACCATATTAAAGCTGAGAGTCTCAGCTAACAGATTAATAAAAAAAAACCTGCCCCAAGCTGCCCGTCGCCGAAAAAACAATGAAACACCAAAAAATGACAGTGAAAAATACGACGATTATGCGTTATTTTGCGCGTGCAAAAACAACTGTGCATTATTTCTTTCTTTGCTACTCGTTATTGTTTTGCAAGTGTGCATGTCTATTACTTTAATAAATTATGTATTATGCATTTATTCTTTAAAACCTGTCGGTGAAAAAGTTGTTAATAAATGAAATAGAGTGAAATCGTAAAATTTTTTATATTGGAGTTGTATGGATGCAGGCGCGGATACAAGGGGGGGGGGGGGGTAAAGGGGGTAATTACCCCCCAAGAACTTTTAAATACTTTACTTTTAAAGCAAAACACTTAAGTCGAGGTAGTGTAACTTCGACTTTTTTTTAAAAGGAGCCTGAAAATCAAGTTTACAGCCATTTTTTAAACAATCAACTTTAAAGACGCCTTATTTTCTTACAAACAAAAATTAAAAAAACTTACATCAGCGGAAGTGTTTGCTTTATAATAATTATATTTTCGTAAAATATTAACAATTAGTTTAAAAATGCCCTTTACATGAAATCACTGAGCAAGTAACATTGATTTTGATTTGTAAAGAGTGCAATTAAGATTTTGGCAATGCAGACAATAGTTGACACTTAAAATATTTTATTCTTCTTAATTTTTACTGAAAACCTGCCAAACTTTATTGCAACCTATGTGCCAACAAATTCTACCATTACAAAACAATACGTGCATTGTAACTTTCAGTTTTCACTTTATAAATTTTCAAAAAAAAAAAGTTCAAACAATGTAAAATCCAATAGTTTGTTTTTACTTCAATTATTTTATCATCAGTTAAATTTTTTTTTTAGAAATATTTCAGCTATATTCCTTGAGAAAATATTATATATGTACATCTGTAATTCTTTTTGTCATATTTGTTATAAATATAACAGGGCTGTTTTAAAGTGAATTAATGTTAGGTTAATGTTGCTAAAATTGTATCAACTGCGCAAATAATTTGTTGCATACAATTATATTTGTTTGAGTTAATTCTAAATTGTTTGGAATTCTGAAATTTTTCAAGCCTACTTTAACTTCATCTTTATAAAAATAAGCGTAGAGAAAACAGTTAAGAAAAATTTTCTCCCGTGTTTTTCAACCGATTTTGATAATTATTTTTTTAAATGAATTAGAGGGTGGAAAAGGAGTGCCTCAATTATTTTATACAATTATAAATAAGCAAACAAAAATTGGTCGATTTTCGACCACAGGAGGTACTAGTAATTATAATTGCAACAAACCAACCAAATTACCACAACCGACTTTCATGAAATAAACCTGCCACTTTTAGTCCACTTTTAGTATCTTTGCCACGCTTCCTATCAGTGTAGTAACAGCTGAGCGAATTTTTTCTACACTGCGACGATTAAAAACAAAGTTACGTTCAACTATGCAACAGGAACGCTTGAACGGACTCGCATTATTGCATACACTTGGGATATTAAAATAAATAGTTACGAAGTTATTGATAATTTTGCGATATTCATATAATTTTTTCTCTATCTAATGACTATCTAATAACACAGAGTAACAAAATTAAGCTTTATAAAAAATGCAGAGATCTCGATAAACAATCCCGATTGCATTTTGGCTGCTGATTTCAAATATGGGCTCCGTTTTTCTCCATCAGCTCGAGTTTTTGAGTTATAGGCAAAAACATGAAAATTAGTTCTTTTTCTGTTAATTTTCTTATATCTATTATATTGATTTACCGATTTGTATTACTATGACTAATTTCAATGAAGAAATACTAGACCTTTCAATTTTTGCACATTCAATAACAATATATTCGACAGTTTCGAAGATATCGACGTTTAAGGTCGAAAAAATTTCACAATTTTACGTAGGCTGCTCTTTTGAAACCCTTGGATCTTGATATTTTTTAACGAATTTACAAAAACTTTTTTAAACTTGGTAGAAAATTTTTGGAATTTTAATAAACATTTTAGTTTTTTTTTTATCTTGCATGTTTTCAAAGAAATTGAAAAAAACAAACATTTTTGTACGTTCAATTTTATTAAAATGCTCACTAATATTATTAAAACTCTTTTCTTCTTACGTACTTTTTGAAGTGAATTTTAATAAAATTTAATGTAAAAAAATGTTTATTTTTCAATTTCTTTGAAAATATGCAATGTTATAAAAATAACTAAAATGTTTATTAAAATTCTAGAAATTTTCTACCAAGTTTAAAATAATTTTTGTAAATTCGTTGAAAAATATCAAGGGTTTCAAAAGAGCAGCCTACGTAAAATTGTGAAATTTTTTCGAACTTGAACGTCGATATCTTCGAAACTGCCAAAAATATTGTTATTGAATGTGCAAAATTGAAAGGTCTAGTATTTCTTCGTTGAAATCAGTCGTAATAATACAAATAGGTAGATCAATATAATAGATTTAGCAAAATTATCAGAAAAAAGATTTGATTTCATGTTTTTGAAAGAGAAAAACGGAGGCCATATTTGAAATCAGGAAACCCAATTTGTCTATAATCAGATGAAAGAAAATCTCCAGCACCAGAACATCCGTCGCGTAGTGTAATCATTATTCATTTTGTATTGTTTATTTATTTTCCAAACTGTACCATATCATAGTCGCAGCGTGAGAACAATATGTTGCAAAATCCTTTAATTTTTTTTTATTGAAAAGAACTATGTTTTTTCATTGCACATACTTGAAAATATAATTGTGCAACTTTTTTATAATGGAATAAATGTGAAAAATTTGAATAAATCAATCTTAATTCTAAAATAAGTCAAATTTAGATTTTTTATTTACTTTTCGCTAAGATATTATTCCAGAAAAGGGGAAAAATAAATAAATAAGAAAATGTGCGTGTATGTGTCTGGAAAAATGCTTAAGCAATTCAATAATTTCAATTCAAAAAAGTACAATTTGTCTATTTGCAGAAAGACAAAATTTTCTCAAATCGAACATGTGTGTCTTTGATAATTTACCCCCCCCAAGATTTTTTCCAGATCCGCCCCTGTATGGATGGTGGGCGTAAAAGAAGGCGGATTTTCTTCATATTTTCAAAACAGCATTTAATAAATGTTATATGCTAGTTTTAGTTACTATCTAGTTACAAATATACAAAAGATATGACATTTTTAAAATATCAGTTGTATGGAAGGTGGGTGTAAAAATAGGCGTAGTAAGTTCATAATTTCAGAAGCACATTCTACAATTATAGTATTAATGTTTTGTGAAAACTGAGTTGATATATTTAAAACCATGGAAGTTAGGCCACTTTTTCTATTGAAGTTGTATGGGAGTTGACCGTAAAAGTGGGCGTATTTTTGTAAAAAAAAAAAATAAAATTTTTGAAATATTTATAAATGTGTGCAAATTTTCATGAAGCTACGCGTCCTCCTTAATTTAAGGCCATTAAATACACTACACGGCCATTGTGTGCGGTCCACGCTAATAATCTGGGTATTACCACGGAAGACAACTGCAGAAAATGCAAGGAACCAGGTATCCAAAAACCCTGGAGTACCTTCTTTGTACATGTCCCGCCTTACTTAGATCGAGACTTAAATACTTAGGCTCACCGGCGCTAACGCCAAAACTCCTCTGGAATCCCTCCTAAAGATTAAAAATTTCCACTAATTCCCTTCAAGGCTTTCATCAACCGGTACGACTAATGAGCATATGGTCTATGTGAGACTCCAAAGAGAGACAACCGGATCAATCTAACCTATCAAAAGTTTTATATTTTTTCCATAAAATAGAGGAAATTACCTCTCTAATGATATTCACGAAAATCGGATTTTAAATGAAAAAAATTTATAACTTCGTATTTATCATTTATTTATTAATCATTAAAACAATCCAAGAATAATTTGGAGCCAAATCAGTGATGGTTAATGCAGCTTTTATTACACTTCAGTATGAAATGGGCATAATAATAAAAATCTTAACAAGGGCCGTATCCAAGAAGGTTTCACATGGAATAAAAAAAAAAAATATCAGAAATACAAATTATATTATTAATATAAAAAAAAATTTTTTAATTTATTTCAAGAATCCTAATACCATAGCAGATGCCAAAAGTAAGCAGAAAGTTTACCTCGTAGATGCCAAAAAACCGTGGAAATACGACGTCCAAATACAACAAAAAATAGTAATAGTAAAAAATAGTAAGTAAAAATAGTAATAGTAAAATAGTAAGTAATACATTACAAAATAAGTTCAGTGTTTATATATATTTTTTTACAGATCTCTTTAGGTTTTATTCCTAGGGCAGATATAATCATGCCTTCATGGAATAAAACTGCTTTAACAACAATATCATATGAAAACTCTTTTAAATTTTTTTAACCTTGCAATCGAAATATATTTTTGTTTATGAAAATGTGGAACAAAATTTAATAAATCCTAGATTTTCAGTTTACTAAGTAGTGTGCTATTTCTCTGTCCATAGCTGTAAATATGCACTCTCCATATTTAGCAGATTTTGGTTTATAAATGAAAGATTTCTTCTAGATCAAAACCATTAATTTAAAAAAAAATTAAGAATCTACTGGATCTTGGAAATCTAATTTGATGAAATAATTCTCAAATTATATTTAAGGTCAGCATATTTGGTAAATTAACATCTGATCAGAGTCAGCAGGCAAGGCTATTTTCTCGAACTATCTGTGATCAAGATCTGTGTTTTATCATAATTTAAATAAATTCTGCAAGTAATGCGAACATTTTGGCCATTTTCGCAATTTATTTTTGTAAATTGGTTTTGCATTAATTTGGTGGTAAGTTTTATTACCAACTGTATTGCCAGTTTTATAGTTAAGTTGTGTGTTTTTTTTTTTGTCTAATTCATTAACTAAAGCACACAGAAGTAATTTGGTGGTTGAATTGGCCGAAAGGAGGAGGAGTAGGCTTGGTTATGGTGTTGGAGTTCCTGTTCCTGATGATGTTGTTGTTGTTGTTAGGTTTATTATTTTGTTGTTGTTGCTGTTGTTTTATTTGGCTTGCACGCACTTTGCCTTAATAGAACAAGTATTACAAGTGACTGAAAATGTTGTTGTTGTTGTTTTATAGCTTTGGCTATAGTGTGCAATTCGTTATTGTTGTTGTTGTTGTCTGTTGTTTTTGTTGTTGTCATTCGCATGCGCATGCGTAAATGCGCAACAACGTTAAGCCACATGCGGTAGAGAACTACCGACGGACCGACCGAGGACATACAGACTGACAGACAGACAGACAGACACATAAATACTTTACATATTGTAGTGATTACATCTACTAAAGAGAGGAATGACAGGTTTTTATCCAGTTTTTCGAAATGCAAAAACAACGACAACAACAATAACAGCAAAACAGCGCACATAGAGATAATGACTATACGTTGTTGTTGTTTCTGTTTTAGTTACGAATATTATGAAATGTGTGGTTGTTGTTATTGTTGTTGTTGTTGTTCATTTGTTTGTTTGACTCATAAATGCACTCGATCAATGCCTGGAAATAAAATAAAAAAAATTATTTACTCGTTGTAGTTGTTCTTATTGTTGTTGTTGTTGTTTTGATTTTTATTGTTTTATACTTATTTCCATCTATTTAGTAGATGTAGATATGCTGCATGCATACATCTCTAGCCATCCGCTAATACCTAGTTATTATCCGGTTATAGCTTAAGCTAGTTGACTCTGATATAGCTGTAAAATGTGATGATTTCCATATCACTTGGACTAACATACATACATACATACATACAAACATACATACATCTGTAAAATAACCACAATATTGTTAAAACCTGAAAACACCTGAATAAGAAGGTTTATATTGCGCAACACCTGCTTTCGGGCATCTTATATCTCTACCTATTCCACGTTAAGTCGATTTTTACTTAAAAGTGGGCATCACATATTGTCTTAATACAATTTTTTTAATCGTTCTGGCATATTTTTTGTCCGATCTTATCAATCAAAGATAGTTGAGTTAAAGATTAATAGTGCTGATTCGAGAAGTATTGGTTTTTGTTTGTCAAAATGACAGCAATACATATTTTCTGTAGAGCTTTTTGATTCTAAATTACATACTTAAATTACTTTTTATTTGAATACCTTTTCTGCGCTTTAATAATTGAAGACATGAGTGAATGCAGGTGATATGTCACATTTATTTGATTTTCGGTGTTCTATGCATGCATGAAGATCTTATGTGCATTAGGGGTGGGATAGTGATGTATGGAGATCTTTAGTGACGGGATTTTGATACCCAGGAACCCTAAATTTTGTTAGGTTTGTAAAAAAAAGGCTTATGAAAATAAAAAAAATCGGTTTAGTTGTGCCGCATCGGTGTTAAAGGTTGGTGAAAAGTGGAAAAATTAGACAAAAACCACCATAACTACAAACGTGTTGCTCCTAGTGGGGTTCAATATTGGACCAACTTCCATTAAATTTTTTTTCCCAACATTTTTCGGGAATATACCTACCCTCTATCTCCACCCCCTAAAGGGGCTCCCATACAAAATTTATTTTTTTAGGAAATTAAACCCCATCGCTCCCAGGGTACACCTAGGAGGGTAAAATGTATGACTGACCCCATTGATCCAAACTTTATCCGCACATACTTACCCTTAAGTGGGCTCCTATTTTTTTTTTTTTTTTTCAAAAAATCTAATATATAAAAATCTCGTGTCACGGTGTTAGTGTACGAACTCCTCCGAAACGGCTGAACCGATTTTAATGAAATTTTGTTTGTATATTTGGCAGGTATGAGAATAGGTCGTAAGGTATTTTTCAACCTTCTACCCGCGAGGGGCGTGGCACTTTTTCAAGAACACAAATTTTCGGCTTAACTTTCGTTTATAAATCACACATCAATGAAACTCGGTACGAACTTACTATTGAGTCTTGGCCTTCGACAGTAAAATTTTAGTGATTTTTGTAAAGGCTGGCATGCTACCGCCCATAAAATTCAATTTTTTAAATCGCATAAATTTTTAACTAAATGTCGTATAACACTGAAGTAACTTATTGGCCAAGTCTTTCAATTATAAAAACAGACACGGGCATTGGAAAACAGAATGGAATTACTATTTGGTGGTGTCCTGCTACTGGAACGGATATTGTACAATGGGTGCGGATCCACCCATATAAGACACATTTCTTTAAAATTAAATAGCTTTGGAAATAATAGTCACACAATAAAGAAACTCGGTTTGAAGTATCTATTTGGCGGTATACTTCTACTCGGAGGTACTCGCAAACTAAAACGTGTATTGAACTAGGGGCTTGGCTCTACCCATAAAAGACAATTTTTTATATTTAACAGCTTTGAAAATAATAATCACAGAATATTGAAACTCAGAGTGGAGTTACTATTTGTTGATGGCCTTCTATTGGCAAACTGGGCAGGCATTGGACTAGGACGGCAGTTACGCGCCGGGTATCAGCTAGTTTTTTTATAAAATCGCTTTACATAGCTTCCAAAAGGCGGAAATGAGAGACTGACCAACATTAACTTTTCATCTCCAAATTTTTTGAATATACCTACCCCCTATCCCCACAGTAAATAAGAAATTTTTTTAAGAAAATTTGAACCAAAACCATTTATTTTTGTCATGGGATGGATATTTCAATCGATATTCGGCGACGACTTGTAGCAAAAATATTTTTTTCTCCTCATTTCGGCATTAATCTGACGCCTCTTTTGGTGGCTTCGTTGACAACGTGTAGATAACGCAATATTTCTTGCGCTTGCTTGTAATCTTCGCGAACAGTCCAGGTTTCTTGATCGGTAGAAATGAAATCTGTTGAGAATACGAAGCCTGCGAAATATGTTGCTGTCTCAAGTCTGACGTTATGGGTCCAATCTTTTTGTCAATTCCTGATTAACTTTCTTTGATGCCAATTGAATCCTTTTTACTCCTTCTAAGCCAACAACGTTTACTGGTCGAGCACGTGCTTGATTTCCGTTGCCATCGCTATTCTCATCTACGACATCCCAAGACCAAGAACAAGACCAAGACCAAGACCAAGACCAAGACCAAGACCAAGACCAAGACCAAGACCAAGACCAAGACCAAGACCAAGACCAGCACCAAGACCATGACCAGGACCAAGACCAAGACCCAGACCAAGACCAAGACCAAGACCAAGACCAAGACCAAGACCAAGACCAAGACCAAGACCAAGACCAAGACCAAGACCAAGACCAAGACCAAGACCAAGACCAAGACCAAGACCAAGACCAAGACCAAGACCAAGACCAAGACCAAGACCAAGACCAAGACCAAGACCAAGACCAAGACCAAGACCAAGACCAAGACCAAGACCAAGACCAAGACCAAGACCAAGACCAAGACCAAGACCAAGACCAAGACCAAGACCAAGACCAAGACCAAGACCAAGACCAAGACCAAGACCAAGACCAAGACCAAGACCAAGACCAAGACCAAGACCAAGACCAAGACCAAGACCAAGACCAAGACCAAGACCAAGACCAAGACCAAGACCAAGACCAAGACCAAGACCAAGACCAAGACCAAGACCAAGACCAAGACCAAGACCAAGACCAAGACCAAGACCAAGACCAAGACCAAGACCAAGACCAAGACCAAGACCAAGACCAAGACCAAGACCTAGACCAAGACCAAGACCAAGACCCAGACCAAGACCAAGGCCAAGACCAAGACCCAGACCAAGACCAAGGCCAAGACCAAGACCAAGACCGTGATACCTTAAGTCTGAACCTTAACCGAAACTAAACCCTAGATTCAAACCCAAACCTGAATCTGAGCGTACACTAAGTCTAAACCTGACAATTCTATAACAAGAACTAGACCATAACCTACACCTACACCGCGAAAAAGTATATTAAAAGAAATAATATTAAGAAAAGTGGAAGAACTAAAAATTCAAGTTTATTTTTTCAGGTTTTTTTTGGATTCATTGGCCAATGTAGCTTTTGAGGTCATTATTATTACTAAAACAAATATTGTTCCTAAACGGACAAGCATTTGTGTCGAAGATTTTGTATAAAAATCACAAACGGCATAGAAGCTATGAACGATAAAGTGAAATGTATGTCTTAAAAATTGAGATTGCGAAAAAATCTATCATTTGGCCGAGGTAAGTTTTTGTTGATGGAAAGTTTAGTTTGTTTTTGAAATTACAAAAAAAAAAAAAAAAAAACAAAAATGATGTTATTGAGATATGATTAAATTTAAGTTTTTTCAAAAAATTGGCAACTCTAGCATACAAATTGCAAAACTATTTAATTTTTTTTCAAAATCGCTTCTCAATAGCTTTCTAATGATACTTTATTTACAAAAAAAAAATAACAGATGATGGTGATGTGATTTATTGGAAATGACTCCATTTTCAAAATTTTTACTTTTATCAAAAATTGGTAGATGCCTCCATAAATTTACAAAAAAATGTCGATAACAAAAAACAGATAAATTATATTCTTATAAGTGGAAAAGGAACCTATAGCCAAAATTTCAAGCAAATCGAAGAGCTGAGGTCAATTTTTGGAAAAAACACTTGGAGTGGCTGAAAATCAAAATGTTTCCGCTGTGTTTTATTTCATAATAATTCATGTTAAATAGCAAAAACTAGGTGAGAAGGTCATGCAGCCATGAGGTGTTTCCGTGGGGGCCTCTTGGTCCATTACGAATCCCTTATTTTGTTATTTTTAACCCTTTGAGGTTGTGGTATTGATCATAAGAAGCTCGTTCAAAGTCCTTTCAAGGGCTGAAATGGCCAATTTGTTTTTTTTTTTTTTTTTTTTGAGGTTGTGGTAGCCAATAAACCATGTTCCTTTATTCCTTTTCCTTTATTCCCGTTCACCGAAATCCTCCTGTGCCATAAGTGAACTTCTATGTGTCTAACATTGTTGTGTTCACTTTCTCTCCATGTCTTTGAAAAATCTGTTTCCTATATATCGGAACCGACGATTCTGTAGATTTGGCCATTTACACAGAAAGTGGGTGATTGTTTCCGTTTCTTTCGGATCATAACAGCATCGAAAAGAGGCTGGTGCTGCAATGCCAATTCTATTGGTCATCACACCGATTGGGCAGAGGTCTGTTAAGATTCCCGTAAGTATCCGGATATCACGATTCGACAAGAGCACAAGGCTCTTAGTTCTGTTCTCGTTTAGTTCTGCCCAGAGCCTTTTAGATAATATACAGTCAGTTCTGGAAACCCAGTTGAAGTTAGCATTATCTATGACTTTAAGGTCGATACTTCTTTTTACAACGCCTATTGGAATGTTCACTAGGATGGTTCAAAATTTACTTTTTTCTAATTATTAAGGTATTACAGCACAAATTTATGGTGTATGAAGCAAAAATGATATGATAAAAAGATTATTAAGAATCAATTTCAATTTTCCGACTTTCGCACGGGCTCCAAAGTATCGTAATATTCTTAATACTTAAATTTAATGAAAATTACATAGTTTTGGCAAGTACGGATGCATAAAAAATGTGTTTTGTTTTGTATTTTTTACGAGGATTGCAATGCCGTTTGAATTTTACAAACAATTTGGAACCATTCTTGTTGAATTTTATTGAAAAGACAAAAATTGGGTTAAAAAACTGGAAATGCACACTTTTTTATTTTAATGAAAATAATTTTAATATGAAAAGAAGACATTTAATGATTTCTCTAAGCAATAAAAGCAACTAAAACCACTTAAATATATATTATCGAAAGACGTAAGTCTACTTAGGAGACCATCAAAAACGCTCAATTTTGAACTCAAGTATATTACATTACATCATTCATACATTTTATATCATTTTCAATTTTTTTTATAAAAATCAAACATTATGTAGCTAACATTTGAATTCAAATTGATCGATTTCTTATAAAAACCGGCCATAGTAAATTTTGTTATTTTCTAAACGTTCTTTCCCATAAAGTTGCTTTATTAAAAGCTCTTTAAAATCTATTCCGGCAACAGGTAAATTCTTTTCATTTTGCGTTCTTCATATGCGCCCCTCTTACACAGTCTTACCATCTACATAGCTTGTCATCCATGTCTTCGCACATGCAAATCTTTTCTTTATTGGTTTTTTTCGCTCATGTGGAGAAATTCTGGAAATGCATTTATTTGCATTTCCTCACAATGTTCAAAGATTTGCTCCGCTTTTTAGTGTATTTGTTTGAATGCTGGCTGACTGCAACAGGTACCACTTTCGACGATATGCAGATCTAACAAGTCTTTGAGGTCTGCCTGTTGCTATGTTGTTGGACTTGCTTATTTGTTGCTTTAAACAGGTTAGCTGATCATTCAGATCATCCCAATCAGGGATGCTATACAGCAAGATTTAGTGCTTGCATATCTTTTGTGTTTGTCAGTAAGTCTGTGTGTGTGTGTGTGTGTGTATGTGTGTGTGTGAGAGCGCGTGCATATTTTTTTTGTTGTTGAAGTTGATTTATTATTTAGTCAGGATCGAGACGGGTAAAAAAAAAACTACAAACTAGAATAAAAGCACTATTTTAAAATATTAAGCAAAGGTGCAGAATTTCTACAACTACCGGGTTAAAATCTTATTAATTAGATTAATTATCTGTTTGTTTCTTTAACCGAACGGCTGAACGAATTTCGCTCAAATTTAACACATGTTTTACAAAAATCGTCAAAAGAGTTCCAGCATAATTTGTGTCAATCACTCCAATTCTGTCCATTTCAATTCATACACAATCTAAATGAAGTGAAATAATTCATTATATTTTAAATCAAATAAACGAGCTTAACCTTATGAAACATGATTTTATATCGAATGTTTATTTACTCTGATGTTAACTTGTGACAATTTACTACAATACTTATTTTTTCAGAGTTACCCTACGATAGGCATGCCTACAACTTTCTACACTTGATTTTCTTTTCCTTCCGGCTTATCTCTCTGATCCTTTTCGAACCAACCAATCGACTTTTTAAATTCTAATACAAACTAAGTACTATAGTAACTGCTGTTTGCAAAGGCCTTCCATAGAAACTTTTTAAAACTTAACACTTAGCATTATGTGCCATCATTGATTGGTAATAAATGCAGGTTAATAATGTTTGATCTCAGTGGAGCACCAATTTTGTCATTAGACGATGACCCGAAGAGAAGATATTTTCAAAACTATTGTGGACACATTGGCTCAGAAACCAGGGTTTTTCTTCTCATAATAATAAAACATGGTCCTGAAAAATATTAATTCGTCAACCGTATTTTAGAAAACGTCATTTTAACGTTATAAGCTCCATATAAGTTCAAAACTTCAGGAGTAACATTTGTCAAACAACTTCTTTTAAGCACTTTGGTATTTCCTGCGGTCACTTGTATGGTGCCCAAGGCATCAACAATAAACACCAGCCAATATTCTTAGCAAGTTGTTAAGAATAACATTCAAAGGAAGCACAAGTTAGCTGCAGGGCTGAAAATCCTTTCCTCTTAGAGTTGAAACAGCCACAACCAAGATAAATTATTTGACGTCTCGTTTTGTCAATCTATTTAGTTTGGTTTTTTTGACATTTCTGACTTTCGGCTCTTAATCCACCCTGGAGCTGCCTTGTTTATACTACTATGATCTGAGGCATGTCTCTGAGCAGTTAGGATAGAAAATTTGAAGGGGTCACATAGTAATACTAAAAATCTTCGAAAGTCAGTGTTTTGTAAAAACCCTCAACATCCTGTAAAAAGCTGTCAAAGCTAAACATCTCGAGGTGCTGCAAAATAGTATAAACAGGAAAATGTGGGCTATCAATAGGCTCACAGCTGATTCTGACTAAGGCCGCGTGTATAGTAATCGCCGATTCGATAGGCAGGCAGGCAGAGTGTGTGAAAAAGCGAGATCTCGTTTGCTCACACAGATTTCAGCCTGCCTGACTGCCTGACTGCCTGTCTGTCTGAAACGACGTTTACTATGCACGTGGTCAAACAGTCATGGTATACCGGGTCTAAACTGGAAAACAGGAGAAAGAGCTCGAATCTTCAACTTCTAACAAACCCTTCCAAGCTAATCACTGAATACACAAGGACAAGGTGGCATTGTATTCAATAAGTAAGAATTTTGGTGAGTATCAAGATAAGTAGGGTACGCAGATAACGAAAGTGCACATTGCATTGTCAATTGAGGAGCCTCAGGACCTCTATAAGGTTTAACCCTTTCAATGGCTAGGCTAGATAATTTTTTTGAGATAATATTTCCATAATTTAGGCCAGGGGTCTCCAAACTACAGCCCACGGGCCTAAACTGGACCGGGACTATCACCAATCCGACCCGCGACAGCTTTCCTGATGTGCCCAGCATCTGGCCCACCCACGTAATAAATCAAATCAAATACATTAATCACATAAAATAATAATGAGATGTTTTATATAACAACCAAAAATACAATAATCCATATTATTTAGTTTTTAAAATTATGGTAAAGTTGATGAAATTTATACAGCTGTGACTTTCCAGTTAACTTGGATCTATGAACAGTTTTTGTGTATTTCATTTTGGAAAATTTAAAAAAAAAAAGAAAACAAGCAAAGCAGCAGATTGATACATCTGATTAAATTGTGTGACTTTAAGAATCTTATAAAATTTCACTAATATTGACTTTTTTAAAAAAATCATCGCTAAATAACAAAATTTTAATTTCTCTTCGAAGTCCTGAAGCAAGGATTTCTATACCAGGATAAACTAATTTAGGAATATCTTGATGTTATTTGTAACTGCGTTAATATCAGAAAAACGAGACTTGAAATATATTTTTAAAGCACCGAGATCTTCAATTGCGAAATCAACAGGATATGGAGTCCAAGTTTGCGGAATAAAAGTTTCACATGTGTTTTATTACGTGAAACAGTTTCTAGTCAATCCAACTTTACTCAATAAGAAATACATGTTTAATCCAGGAATTATCTTCGTCTTGACCGAAGTTAAAATACCCCTACAGCCGCTTTCAATATTCGGAGTTATTTAGGTTTTATTATTTTGATGACTTCACTTTTAATGGGAATAGGCGTAGCTTTTATCCAATTTTAACAAAATTCAAACTCAGAGTACGTTTAAAATATCAAAACTAATGTGTGCCATGCATTATTTTCAACAATATCAAGTAATTGTTGTAAAATATATTGTCAAATTTGTGAAAGTTTTGATGACGTCACTTTGTATGGGAGGTAGACGTGACTTTTCTTCAAATTTTCAATATATCAAAGTTAGAGTGGGCATTTTAAGTCAAAGCTTATATGTCATCTTAAAATTGTTATTTATAAAGTAACTTTGGATATGCTGGCTTTCATTAGATTTAACCCATTTTCGAACTTGATCATAATGTTTTAGAAAAATTCCGACATGACTATTGAATTTCGTGTCAATAGATCAAAAGAAGATAAATTTCGATTAAAATTACTTTTGTAATATCCACTATCTGTACCTACCATTTTTTTTTTTACCTATACCTACCATGCCACCTTATACAAAGGGTATATAAATTTGACAAATGTCGTAATGTTGTTAGCCGTCGTCAATGTGTTCGAGTTATGATATGTCAAAAATGATTTACAAACGTAGTAGAACTCGCACCACGGATTAATACGACGTCATACATACATACATGAATACATACACACAGACTAAGTCTCGAAATGGAAATATGCGCGGTTTTCAAAACTCGTTGCATTTAAATCAATTTTCAAAACTATAATGGTATGTTAATCTTATGACCTAACTAGATCTTGGCCCTTGAGGCTTTATGGAGTATTCAATCTGGCACTTAGGCTTAAAAGTTTGGAGACCCCTGATTTAGGCCATAAAAAGATTAAAAAACATCCCTCTGATTTTTACATGCGTTGCTTAGCTTTTGCCAGGCTGTCTAATATAATGGAAAAAAACCATTCAAAGGTTGTATTATAATATTAAGGTTCAACTAACACAACCGGAGACCACTGCAAATGCGTTATTTATAACGTTATTTTATAAAAAAATATATACTTTGCACACAAAACACAATAACTACCATTCTTTATTTTTGTAACACGCGAAATAAATAGACTTTAGGCTTCTATTGGGCACAAAATCCAATTAAGTTAAACCTTACATCTCTCTTTTAATTTATGTTTGTCATGTTGGTACGAATTCATTTCATAGTACCAATCTATTTGATTTTAAGAAAGACGATGGAAAAAAAATATTTTCTGATGTGTCCAATATAATGAACAAATCCATTGAAAGGGTTAATCAGTTAAGATAAGACCTTGTGAGGAATATGAAGAAACTCCAAAGCACATTCTATATAAATAGTCAGCAATTTTTTACACTCGGACTTCACCATTTCGGCATACCATCTGTGCCATCTTCTCTTATATGTAACATACATCTCAAGTGGGTCAAGTTGGACCCACTATAAACTTTCTAACGTACATAATTCTGATGTCACAATAATATAATTTTTTTAAAGTAGTGATGATTTGGACTGGATTGAGATAAGATTGTTCTCGAGTCAAATTTTAACAAGACACCCAAAAATATAAAGATGAAATTTATTACAGTTTTAACTAAGTAGAAAAATGCATACGTAACAAAGCCTCAAGCGATAGATACCGGGGTAGTTTTGCTGAACTCTTAATTTGTAAGAACTTCTTCTCGTGTTTTTCCAAGTGTTTATAAAGCCTTAGATATTTTTGGCAAAAGTATCTTTTCAGGGTTCTATATATGTACATGCAGCGCAAACCTGGACATTAAGTAGCTCTGATAAGAAGACTTTGAGGGCGTTCCAGAGAAAGCTCCTACGTAAGATCTTTGATTCAATTTGAGTCAAGAACTTCTTCTCCTGTTTTTCCAAGTGTTTATAAAGCCTTAGATATTTTTGGCAAAAGTATCTTTTCAGGGTTCTATGTATGTACATGGAGCATAAATCTGGACAATAAGTAACTCTGATAAGAAGACGCTTAAGAGCGTTAGAGAGAAAGCTCCTTCGTAAGATCTTTGATTCAATTTGAGTCAAGAACTTCTTCTCATATTTTTCCAAGTGTTTCTAAAGCCTTAGATTCTTTTGGCAAAAGTACTCTTTTCAGGGTTCTATGTATGTACATGGAGCATAAATCTGGACAATAAGTAACTCTGATAAGAAGACGCTTAAGAGCGTTAGAGAGAAAGCTCCTTCGTAAGATCTTTGATTCAATCCATGTCAATGGCAAGTACCGAATAAGACATAATCACAAACTTAATGAGCTTGATGTAAACATCGGCATTGTCAAGCGCATAAAAATCGAGTTGGCTTCGCTGGATTGATCATGTTGAGCTAATGGCAGACAACGAATAGAAGATGACCAATGTAGAAAATAGTTAATTCAGTATCCGCTGGCGATCCACGCAGACGAGGATTTCCGCATCTCCGTAGGAAGGACCGATTGTTGAACAACTTGACAAACTGGCGCCAACAAACGCTTAATAGAAGTACCTGGCGTAAGATCTCAGAAGAGGCCAGAACAGACTCACAATTCTAAGCGCCAGCAAAGTATGTAAGTAAGCTGGGGTAAACATATATCTGACAAATTGGCACGTAATCCGTGCAGAAATTCAGAAAACTATACAAACCCTGATCTTACAGGTTTAGGTTATAAAAACCAAAAACATATAAACTAAAAATAAGTTTTGTCTGAAGCAAAATAATATCTCATACAATTTTGCTTATTATTTACACAGCAACAGAAACACATTTTTAATTATTCTTTAACGCAATTACTATTGCTTAATACAAGCCTGTAAATATATTTAAACGCACGCAAATCTATTTAGCTATGTTTGTTTGATTGCAGCCACAGCCACAGCTACACATTGTCACACAAAACACTGAAAAATGCTTGCAAAACTCGCCACCACTGTAAGCCACAATATGAACGAGTAAAAAAAACACGCATATTTTTTTTGCCACTTTTCTGTTCCGCTCCCCGCTACCCAGATGCTACGTTGTTGCTGCTGCTGCGACAAAGCAGTTAAGAAACTGTGCGCAGGCGCAGACAAGCTCTACGCATGGAACAGGTGCTTGCATCGTGCTTCGCACATAGCTTAAGGAGTTGTTCTGTTTTTATCGCCGTGTTGTTATTTTATTTTTGTTTGTTTTTTTTTTGTTTTTTTCTTTTTTTTTTGTTATTACAGTGCGTTTGCGCATACTTGTTATAGATGCACATATCTACAACTTGTAGTCGTATGTATATTTGTAGGTACGATTGAAAATATCGAAATAAAAAAAAATCGCTAAGTTTCTTTGATTGAATTTTTTAGTCCTTGTAGAGTAAAAAAAGAACATGTTTTAATTTAAAAACACGCATTAGAAATTAAGCTGTCCAGATATTGACCAGTTTCAAAATTTTCAACAAAATAATCTGCATTTGTATAATTCGATGGGACAAATTTGAGTTTAAAAAAATAAAAAAAAAAATATATAATTATACTAACTTGTATTGCCTGGTGTCAAAATTCGACAAATTTTTTTTTTTTGTCTTTTCATAATTATATAAAATAGTCAGTCGCACTCTGATTCATTTAAAAAAAAAACAATTATCAAAATCGGTTGAGAGACACGGGAGAAAATGGTACTTAACTGTTATCCCTACGCCTACTATGTTGGTTAACGATAATCACCAAAACCACTCAACCTATTTTAATGAACTTTTGAATGTGTATGGTTGGTTTTTTCCTGAAAGATAATTTAGACTGTTGTCGACATCTAAATTTTATTTATTTGAATATTTTTGACGAAATTTTTTTGGTAATTCTTCAGATATCCCATTCAAAAATATATACAACAACAAGTTTGAATATGTGGCAGGACAACGTCTGCCCGGAATAATTAGTTTATATATAAATTTTAATAATTATAAATTGAATATGTGAACATGGGCCAAGTATTATGTCTTTATATCAGTCAGTTAAAATTATTAAAGAACCACAAAACTACTCTTCCATCAACTTCAACTTTCAAAGTTGCATATTAAGCCGTATCGAAATTTAGATTTCGCCGGACACCGACTCAAAAGTTGGAGGGACTCTTAAAAACTATTCCTGCATAATTTTTTTTTTGGATGGGAGAAATCCCCATAAAGTGGTTTTGGTTCTCCTGAACCCCTTTAGAGACCAAAAAATCAAGTTTTTTGCGTATTACTTTTTTTTCATCAGAATGCATACCAGAGATAGACAAAAAAGTAAAGATATTAATAGTAGACAAATATTAGCTTAAAAAATTTTTTGATCATTACCTACTCTTTTGAGACCCCAAAATGTCGATATTTCGTCATTTTCTAAAAGGTGTTTTTCTTTTGGTTGAGTTATAGCGGCACGTATGCTTTCCATTCGTATTGATGACGTTGCTGTAATTAGCGCTTGCTTGAGAAATTTGATTTCGCCAAATTTTGATGGCGAACTTTGCAAACCTCTCTCTAGCTTCGACTATATTTTTTAATCAACAGGATTTAAGTTTGGGCTTCAGCAGAAATAAAAGTTGGAATATTCTGGCGCAACCACTTTTGCATTGTTTTAGCTTTATAAGCTGGTGTAGAGTCTCGTTGAAAGACCCACTGCTCTGCACTGAGACATCTTGCTGGTACATTTTCTCTCCAGTTTTTACACTTTTTTCACAAAAATGCAGCGTTGTGATGCCTTCGCACGATACTTCCCAACAAATCATGACGTATACAAGATGATGACCTCTCTGAACACTAGATACTGTATATTTTGCTTCCTGAGATGTTCTAGTAAAGACTTTGTCTTTTGTTTATTAAAAACTTCCTCCACGGTAAAAATTGTTTCATCAGTAAAAAGGACATTTTGATGGCCATTGCTTGCATGCGACTGCAAGAGCTTTTGCATCTTTCCAATTTTTCTCGCTTTAACCGTGGAGTTAAGAGATGACTAGTGCTCCATAGAAAAGAGCTTTCATATGGAGGTCATCACGGATTAGTTGAGGCATGGATCTGGTAGACATGTTCATCTCTCTAGCCATAATTTTTTGCTTTCTTAACCCTTTCAATGGCTAGGTTAGAATACTCGTGGAAATTTTTTTTTTTTAAGTATTATTCCCATCATTTAGGCCATACAAATATTAAAAAAACATCCCTCTGATTTTTACATGCGCTGCTTAGCTTTTGCCAGGCTGTCTAATATAGTGAAAAAACCATTCAAAGGTTGTTGAACGTTATATTACGGTTCAACTTAAACAACCGGATACCACTGCAAATGCATTATTTATAATTTTATAATAATAAAAAAAATATACTTTGCACACAAAACACAAGAACCATCTCTTATTTTTTTTTTTTTGTTAAATTTGTAAAGAAGCAAAATAAATAGACTTTAGGCTTCTTCTGTTGGGCACAAAATCGAAAATCCAACTTAGTTAAACCTAACATATCTCTCTAAATTTATGTTTTTCATGTTGGTACAACTTCATTTCATAGTACCAACCTATTTGATTTTAAAAAAGACGATAGAAAATAAAAAAAAAATATTTTCTGATGTGTCCAATATAATGGAAACATCATCGTGAGTCGAGTTATCCATGTCCGTCCGTCCGTTTATGTGTTGTCCGTAAGCACAGGGTAAGAAGAAGGAGTTGAGATAATTTGATGAAACTCGATACTATTGAATATTTTTGGAATCCGCTCACGGACACGCCTTCTTCCAATACAAACCAAAAATTTAAAACTCCATAAATAAGCCCATAATTAACCTACAAAGCTAAAAGTTGGTACGTATGTATTTTGTATAAAAAAAGATGTCTGCGAAAAATGGGCGTTTAACGCCTACGGGCACGCCTACATCCCATACAACTCAAAAATTGAAAAATCAAAAAACTAAGCATATATTTAACACACAAGACAAAATTTGGTACGAATATATTTTATTACAAAACGACGATGTTTTTGAAAACTAGGCGTCATCTGCCCATGGACACGCTCAGCTCCCATAGAACCCATAATAGTGAAAACTCTAAAAAGAATTTTAAATTTTACCCACAGAAATGAAACTCAGTATGTGAGAAAAAATTGACATCATCTGCTCAAAAACACGCCCACCTCCCATACAGCCCACTATATTGAAAATACTATAGAGTGGTTTATGTTTAACCTACAGAGATAAAACTTGGTAAGGGAGCATTTTATATCAAAACTAAGGTATGCACAAAAATACTTGTGATTCGCCCACGAACACGCCCATCTCCCATGCAACTTACATTATTGGAATATATTATATTGACAAAAGTATAAAAAAACAATATTATTTGAATATATATTTAATTATTATAGGAGGTTTAGGGTATTCCATAGTCGGGCTAGAAAATTGTAACCGTCGCGTCATCAACACCGAAATTTACATAAGAGTGTCTTAACCGCCGTTTGCTGAACTCCCGTTTGCTTGAAATACGTCTGAACCATGGTTCGGTGCTAATTTGGTCAGACCTAACCATAGCTTACTAGAGCCATAAAACGATGAATTGGTACCAAAGCAACAATGTGACCGTAGTGCTAAAAAGTGCAAATCTTCCAAATTGCCCAAAGCTTCAACCAACCGAAAGACTTTAGTGTAAAGAAATCTTAAGAAGTCCCAAGAAACTGCGAAAAACATCGATATATTTCGACATACATATGTTAATGACTTCAAGCACACTCAACAGTCAACAAAAAGACGTAAAAAAACCTTATGAGGACCTACATCAAAAACTTAATACATTTTTTTAAGTGTATCTTTTTGAGTGTATTTTCTTAAGAACAACATAAACTGAGGTTTATTTGAAAATGTTAATAATAATAAAAATGTACTTAAACAATAAACAGAAAGAATTTTTTTAGAAAAAATCATTAGTTTTGTAGTTTAAGAAAGGAACAAAAGGAGCCTTTTTTGGGACAGACCACTTCCTGTCCTTAACCTCGAAAATATGAACAATGCTTTCTAAAAAAATTATCAATTTCGACATAAGTTTTAAGAATAAAGTCAATATCTATCTCAAAAGCGAAGTTCTGACTGAAACCTTACAATTTTAAAACATGTTCTTTCGGTCGACCTTCGAATGTTTCCTTCCAGTGGCATCTTAACCTTTACTTTTTAATTGACCATTTCACATTTCAGTTATCTTCAGATATTTCAAGCACATTCCAAACTACTTTTAATATTTAATTTAAAGAAATATACATCTAAATAGTTAAATAGAAATTAACAATGTCTGCTACAACTTTCGCTAATCTAATCATTAGCTATGTTAGCGAATATCTTGTTGTAGTTTGTATTTGTTTTTTTTTTGTTTTGCTTTTTTTCGCAGTGTACGTATGTACTGTACAAAAATTACTATTCTTTCTTTTGCGCCGTCTTGAATTTCATGTATTAAGTTATGTTTAGCATTGTTCTGCGGCTGCGCAAACAAATTATAATTGTTTCAACTATTGTTCAGTGATCATTACCGACAGACAAACCAGCCAGAACAGACAGACAGACACACATGCAGACCGACAGCTAGTGAAATGCATAGAGAAACGCCGCCTATTGTATTTCACCCAGAAAGGATGGACAATGACAAAGCGATGACGGTGACGACAATGAAATCGACGACGATGAATCAGAAGACTTACGAACTGCCTGAAAAGAACCATTTGGTCTTGTGTACCATGAACTGTATACCAGCTCTTTTAGTAGCTGAAAGTGAGTTTGACTGACTTTCGTTAAAGCTTAACACTGAAAAAAATACCCAATCAAAAGCTTAGTTTCTTTTCACTTCGTATTAGACACGTCTATTCAACATATTTTGTTGAGTACAAATCCACAATTGACTTTTTTTAACTGTGAATTAAATACAATCTGTTCTGACAAAGTCATGAAATTCGAGTATTATTAAATAAATTAAAGTTGTCAACCAACATTTTGAATATGACATATTATGTGTTATTAATTAAGAGCAAATTATTTACCAGAGTTGTGAGTAAATGACTAATTCATTTAGATTTCATAATAAAAAAAAAAATCGAGGCACTATCTTTGACAAAATTAACAAAAATATTTGTTTTAAAACACACTTTTTATAGATCACGAAAAAATACTTTTTTTAAAAAGCTTTTAAGAAGCACTTGAGGGTACTTCGAAAATCCATGTTTTAAGGATTTACGGCTTCTTTTATAATTTCTTTATTTAAATTATAATAAATAAAGTCATATAAAAGTCAAGTTCATAGAGTTTAGTTGTATTAAATTTTTCCGCTTTTCATCAAATTGTTTTTACAAGTAAGATTGCCATGAAATGGATAATTTTTTTTTTGTATATTTTTGCAATTTCTTAACCAAGATTATATTAAAAAATGCTTCAAATAATACTTGCTTATTTGTAAATATTATGATTTATAAGCATGAATTGATAATTACTACTACAACTTGTGAACCCTGTATCTATTAAAAAGGTACATCTTAAAAATCTTAATAATATTTTGTATTTTTAGTTTTATTTATTTGCAAGCTAATGACAAAATTTTGAGTATTTTTTTGTATTTAAAAAAAATTTTTATAAATTTCATTAAATTCAGTATCCTTTCATTTTAAACTCACCACTTTCAAAATTCCTTTTACAAATTTTGAAAACATATTGTTAACATAACTTTTTTTATTTTGAAGAGGGTATGTAAAACCATTTTTGGAAATTTTTTTAAGTGTTTCTTAAAAAAATATTTTCTTAGATGCAATTTGTGGCCAAAATCAAATCGATTTCGAATCAATATTGATTTATTATGTAACAAACGCTCAAAGTCGTTGGTATGATGCTGAATTTTATTCATAAAAACATGACCTTCTTTGTACAATTCTTCTATTACAATCAATAAAATTTCGAACATTTCTTCAATCTCGATTCACTTTTTTTCCAAAGTGTACTTGTGCGTGTCTGTGTACTTTACAGTACATGCCGATTTGCAGTGTATCGTACTTAACGACATGTGGACAAACAAACAATTGACAGTTGGACGGACGAACGGACCAACAAACATCATCAACTGGTTTCTCCCATCCTAGAGCAATACTGCTGGATGAGCGCGCGCCAAGCCAAGTGCAATGCGCCCAGAACAAATCCGCGTGCCGTCAGAAGACGTCGCAACGTGTCGTGCGGCACTTTTGAGTAGAAAGCTTGCCAGTTAGATACTCAGTGCCTGTGAAATAAAAATAAAAATATACTACCGATTCTACACGTGTAGAACTAGTGTAAGCTATGGTGTGATTTCTTATAAAAATTCGAGAAGCACCTAAATAATGTCAGCGTTTGTTTTTTATTCTATTCTTCTTTATTGCATAACACTTGGGAATAAATTTTCTCCAGTTTTAAGAATTTTTTTTTTATTTTATATGAAAATTAGAATTAATTAGCTGTTACTGTAGCTCTCAATCTCTCAAGCTCTCAAGTAAAGCATATTTTTATACAAAAAACTGAAAAGTAATCAAAGAGTAATTTTTTTGTCAAAATTACGTAAAAGAGAATCCAGCTTGTAAGTTTTTTTTTTTTTTAGTTTTTACTACTTTTTTCATTGAAATGTAACAGAGTCCACACTGTGAATGTCAAGAAATATATGAAAGTTTGTTTATTACTTGAAGTAAAATTTTGGCAAACGACATTCATAGGTAAGTAAGTTGTTTAATTTTATTGATTAATTGATTTAAAAATTAATAAAGCAATATTGTAGACATCAAAATGAACATTTCCACAATTAATGAAGAAGAGGCAGCACAGGTTGGGCGGCAGATTTTTTCCCAGAAGCCACAGAAAGCTTTACGGAAAAAGCGGTCTACCAATTTGTCGGAGGAGCAAAAACACCAGTTAGCAAGGGAAGTGAAGGAGTAGCCAGCCATCTGAGACATTACCAACAAAAACACCACAGCAACACAACGAGTGGAAACGAGTGGAAGCAATTTAAATTTCAATTTATTTTAAAATATTGTTTACAAATAAGACAGAGTCTTTTACATGCAATAAGAATTACAGAATAACAACAAGTAATAAACTCTAAACAATAGTTCATACTCGAAAATTCCACGCGACATGCGAAAATTTTCACGAAAGAGTTGTAGTGCACTTTGCAAATTTTCGAAGTCATTAAAAAATCTTACCTTCAGATTCCGCTCCTTTAGGTATGGACTCACATAATACCTTGGACTTCCCCAATTCCAGCCAGGAATACCCCACAATTTATAACAGAAACTAAATTAACTCTAGAAAATGTAAACGCACGTTAATTCTGTCATTATTCAATAATGAATTATATTAATATTTGTTAAAATTTGTGACGAAAACAAATCAGCGTTAGATATCAAGATATCCATCAACCATTAACAAAGCTGGAACTGTAAAAATTCTTGCCGTCAAAATTACGCGCCTACTTTTTCACACTAAAGAAATATAAGTAACTTTTTCTTGACTTCTTAAATTACTAAAGAGCTGAATAGAGACATATAGAGTGAAAAACCTCTGACAAGAGCTGTTACTTTAGTACTTTGTAACTTGGGAAATGAGAATTGCCTCTAAAATGTCATAAAACTTCAACAATTTGCGCAGTTTGAATATTTTTTCCTTCTTTATCAATAGACATAGTTCTATTTTCAACAATTTTGACCTCGAAAATTTTTGGAAAAACCCCAAAGGCAGCGCATTTCTTCACAGACAAGTACCTATCGGAGTGGATTCAGAACAGGTTTTTTAAGCTTCAAAGACGCACTTACTTATGATTGTTAAAAAATGTAGAAAACAATGAGATTTAGAAACAGACGTTGTGGTGAGTATCTTTTTGTTGGTATAACAGCAACTAATGAAAGAAGCAACTATCACTGAACTATCTGAATGTATTTTTGAACAAAATCGAAGAATCACATTTTTAGCATTTTTTATGTTGTCAAAAGGTCAACTCAAAAGTAGACTAATTAAAAGCTATTCTGTAATTAGATCCAAGTATGTATGTATGGTTAGTTGTAACGTCCTGTGTTGTCCCTGAAGCCAACCTAAACTTTGGCGGGTAAATTTTTTTCCATATTTACTTGTTTTGAGCCACTTGTATCCATATCATTATTTTTTTGATGTAGTGGGTGCTTTAAATAGGTTATCGCTGAGAAAGTGCGAAAAAGCTGTAGTAGCTGAACTCTATTGTTATTGTATACAACAATAGAATAAAGAAAAAGTAAGAAATGTTAATAGAATAAGGTATTGTTTAAGATTCTTTTCTAAAAATATTTAAGTTAAAAACAATTTAAAAAAATTATGATTTTGTGATAAAAATGATGATGATGAAAAAATATCATTAAACTAATATATTAATGCGTGAACATCGTGGTGACCGTGGCATGCAGCTTAAGTTTGTGGCTTAGCATGCTCGGAGCCCGAGTTTGATCACCAGTCGCGGCGAAAAGTTTTTTCAATAAAAAATTTTTCTGATCGGTCAGCACCTCTCTGCAGACAATGGCAAACCTCAGAGAGTAAATAATGCCATGTAAAGCTTTTTGAGAACATGAACTTTAGCCGTTCGGAGTCGGCATAAAACATGTACGTCCAGTTCTCGGTCAATTGTGTGCAAACATTTAATAGCACACTCAACACAATTGATCATAAGAAGCTCGGCCAAAGTCCTTTCAATGACCAAATGGCCAATTTTTTTTTTTTTTAAATAAATAGCAGCTAACGTTTTGACTTAAGTCTATTTAATGTTCAAATAGAAGATTGCATTCCATATCCAGACATACCCAAGAATCTACACTATTGATTATTTTTGGAATACGTCCACTAGACCGGATCGAAATTTAGATTTCGCCGGTCGGGGTTTCAAAAGTTAGAGGAACTCATTAAAATGATTTCTGCATACTTTTTTTTCAAATCGGAGAAAAGCCGTCGAAACAATTTTGATTCTCCTGAAGTCCGTTTTGGTAAAAAAAAATTTTTTTTTTTGCTTGTAACTTTTTATTTTTTATTGAACGCATACTCACACCTGCTAATATATTAAATTTCTTACTTATACCAATATTCTGATATTCAAAAAATTTAAAAATTATGTTCCTTTATAACTCTTATTGACCACCAAAAATTGAATTTTTTGATATTTTTAAAAAGACATTTTTTTAAAAACGCTTTAAAAGACACATTTTTTTCTCGATTTACGTGAAAGTGTTATGGTTGGAAAGGTATTCAGTTCTTCTTTCTTTCTGTGTATGGCTTTAATCAAAGCTGTGTGCGAAAACTGACAGAATGTGAGAAATCGACTTTAGAAATCTGATAAAATTAAATATTTCTTATTCATACAAACAATTAATTTCATTTGTTCACTGCTTTATCGTTCAGTTTTCGATAAATTTTCACATAGCTTTGATTAAAGCGATACACAGAACAAAAGAACAATTCCACGTAAATCTAATAAAAAATGTGTCTTTTACAACGGTTTCAAAAAAATGCCTTTTTAAAAATAGCAAAAAATTCAATTTTTGGTGGTCAATGAAACAAAATTTTAACAATTTTTTTATGTCAAAATGTTAGTATGAGAAATAAATTTAACATTTAAGAAGATGTGGGTATGCGTTCTGTGTATAATGTTTTTTTTTACCAAAAGGTAACAAATCAAAATTGCTTGGGAGGTTTGAAAAAAAAAAAGTATGCCGAAATCATTTTAATGAGTTCCTCTAACTTTTGAGATCCCGACCGGTTGAAATTTTTTTTTATCCAAATAAGAATGATCCGGTCTAACGTCCACTGACACGCCTATCTCCCATATAACCACAACATTGAAAACTCTATAAAAAGGCTTCTACTTCAGCTGCAAAAATAAAATTTGTTATTTATGTCTTTTATATCAAAAACTACGTATGGATATGTATGAATGAGCAGCGAAAAAAGTGTTTGAGGCGAAAGCCGAGGGTCGACGACAAGGAGGAATACCACGCCTACGATGGATTGTCCAGGTCCAGGAAGCCCTAACCACGCTTGGTGAAAGAGATTGGATACGGCGCGCGCGAAGTAGAGAAGCTTGGTGAGAGGTGATGAAGTCTGCCGTAACCCGACCACGGGTTGTCACGGTCACCTAAGTAAGTAAGTAATCACAAATATAAGATGTTTACAAAAAAATGTGCGTCAACCGCCCACAAACACTCCCACTTCCCATACACCTCAAAATAGTGAAAACCCTATAAAACGGTTAATATTTGGCCTACGATGATAAAATTTGGTGTGGGAGCAAACTATGCCACAAGTGTTTTAAAATTGGGCGTCATCCACCCATAAGCACGCCCAACTTCCATACAACCCCCACATTGAAAACTCTAAAAAGAGGCTTATATGTAAGCTGCAGCGATGAAATTTGTCATGTTTATGTTTTATACTAAAACTCAGATGTTGACAGAAAGGGCATCTGCCTGCAAACACGCCCACCTCACATGCAATCCAAAAAAAAACACTTTGAAATGGTTTTCTACAACTTACGCAGATGAAACTTGTTATGGAATTATATTTTATAAAAACTAAGATTTGTACGAAAAATCGGCGTCATCAAACCACGAACACGTGCACCTCCCATACCACCCACTACAGTAAAAACTCTATAAAGAGGTTTCTATTTGAGCTATAGAGATAAAATTTGGCATGTAAGTATATTTTGTCACAACTAAGATGTGAACAATAAATGGAGGTTATCAGCTCACTAGCACGACCAACTTCCATACAGCTCACAATAGTGAAAATTTAAAAAGATGTTGATATATGAGCTACACACAATAGTTTAACCCACAGTAGTTAAATCTGCTTCAGGCTTGAAAGAAATGTATTGATTTTGAATAAAAATAAGATATTAATTCTGTAGTAATATATATTGTAATATTTTAATATATATTCAAATATTATAGCAGGTTAAGGATATTCTATAGTCAGGCTGAACCGACTTTAGTATTTCCTTACTTGTTATTTATAAAATTTACTTATAACAAAACTCCAACTTCTGAAGAAATACAGTTGCTATAAGTAAGCAATGAACATTATTTCAGGCTATAAACTTTTATGTTTCTAATAATTAACTTCTTATTAAACAGTTATTTATGAAAAATTACAAATCTAGCATGTCGGGTTTTTATTTCAAAAGGGGTTACTGGACGACTGGATGACTAGTGTTAAGTAAACATTCAACACTGTCTAGCCGGTTTGTACCTCGCCTAATGCAAAGCTTTATAAATTTGATGTTCTAGTGTAAGTGGCTGCTCAAAATTAAGAAGAAAGTAACTGCAGATTTATTTTTTTTTTTTGCCAATACTTCCTTTGCTAATTTTCTAACTGCAAAAAAATTTCTTTACAAAAATCTAGTTTATATAAATGTTTCGTTGTCAAAGTATTACGTTGGACAGACAGACAGACAGACAGTTGTTATGTAGATACGTTTGTTTGTTGGTTTATTTGTAAATGAGTTAACATGCACTCTGACTGCCAAGTTTCTATGTTAACCTGCCCTGAATGAAACAGGACAGGTTCGATGATGTTTACATAGTTGAATGAACGCACCAAAAAATAACAAAAACGAAGACAAAAAAACACTATTATAGCAACAACTACAACAACAGCAACAAGCGTTAAAACACAAAAACCATTTAAACAACAAAAGAGTTTTGCACGCATTTTGCGTTAAGAAATCCAAGCAAACACGTTAGAACGACGTTGTACGTTATTGTATCGATCGGTCAAAAAGACTGCCATCGCAGCTCTACACTGGCCTTAGAATGCACTCGAGTTTTAAGCATTTTTCTTTAACAATCAAGCTTAAGCGATGGTGTTACTGCTTGTTGCAGGTCTACACGGTAAGGTTTTCTAAGTCTACAAACTAACTTCCTTCTTGCAATGCTGCGCAAGTGTAGCAATGCTTTGGCAGTCGCATTGACCGTTTATAATTTAATACTTGAATATTATTGTTTGTTGTTTTTTTTTTTTTGATCTTTTATTAATTTGGTTTTCTCAAGCGACACAGAAAGCCAGAGCACCGAGCATTAAGAAACAGCACAGAACAGGTACAACAAACACACCGGAATTTAATGTGTTTCTATATGCATGCCCAGTATGTGCACATGTGCACAGTGTGTGTGTGTGTGTGTTTGTGTGTTTGCATTAAACAAGGACGATGGATGGATGCTGCGTTCGTTGCATGCAACAATTTAAAATCCCGAAGTGTAATAAATTCCAATTGAACATGAAATGTTCATCAGATCCTATTCATCAAGTGTTTGTTTCTGCTGCTTAGTTCTTAGCTTCGTGTTATTTTATAATTTTATTTTTATTTTATTTTTTTTTTTTCGTTTATGTTGTTTTGTTTTTCTTCTTCTATATTTAGTCGTTTATTGTTGTTGTTTGTGTTATGAGCTTTGTTGGCTATAAAGCTATTAATGTTTTGTTGACTCTATAGTTGCCATCGCACAAAGGTATCTGGTTTAATTTGTGGCAACGAAGTGCTTTAAATTATAAATCAAACAACAGCCTGCCTTAAAGATGCTCATTTGCCCTACATATAATTTAAAGTAATTCATGGTGGTGACATAAGAGAACTTGAAAGACAAGCAAATAAAAGAAATAACAAAATTGATGATCATTTAAGTATTGAAATTTTCGATATTAATAAGCAATTTAAGTAGAAATAATTAAAATTGATATTTTATTTAAGCTGAAAATGGACTGTGCCGCTGCTTGCTTGTGAGCATGGATCATACATCCATGTGCCATAACATCGTCTCTAAATATTTCACAATTTTATCAATTTTACAAGAACGAAGACATTGACAATCGGTAGAAGTCAAATTTATACCCGTAGAAATTAAGATCTTAAGTGTAATAATTTAAAACTTAATGTAATTTGTACTGCGAAAGAACTGTTGCTTTAAATCAAGGTACTGTTTTTTTTTTAAGTTTTTAGAATAACTGTTCCGTGTTTGGTCGAAAAAAATATGAGCATTAATTATAACACATATACATCATATCAAACCCATATCATATCGATGGCTCGACCACAAAAAAAGATGTTACCATCAAAACTATTATTTTAAAGTTGAAGATTTCTTTTAATTATTTTCGACTTAAGATTTTTAGTTACGACAATGTTTTTACGCATTCCTATTGTATAAATAATTATATTATTTTAATTACTATTATTTTTTAATTATGCATTAGACGCATGCTTTTCAGTCTGAGATCCGATTAGATTTAGCTTTTATGAAAAAAATGCCTTGGATTAGTTTTTGCTTTATGCTTTTAACCAATAGATAGCACTTCAAATTTATTTGACAACTGTTTTTGAATTTTTTACTTTAAAATAAACATATAATGAATTAATTTAAATACAGAATTTTGTCCAGCCTATGTTAAATGCCTAGCAAAATGCATTAGAAGCATTAGGAACTCAATGAAAAAAAAAAAAAAAACAAATTGGCCATTTCAGCCCTTGAAAGGACTTTAACCGAGCACACAATTGATCGAGAACTGGACCTACATGTTTTATGCCGACTCCGAACGGCTAAAGTTCATGTTCTTAAGAAGCTTTACATGGCATTATTTACTCTCTGAGATTTACCATTGTCTGCAGAGAGATGGTGACAGATCCGAAAAATTTTTTATGAAAAAACTTTTCGCCGCGGCTGGGGATCGAACCCGGGCTCCGAGCATGCTAAGCCACACACTTAATCTGCATGCCACGGTCACCACAACTCGGTCACCATTAGGAAATCAATGAATGCAAAAAATACAATATTGAAAAGGTTTTTTGTATTAAATATCATCGGAAACAGCTCAAATGTTTCGTATTTTTTAAAAGACTGTTACTATAGATTCGGCAGAATTACATGGAGAAGTCTCCGAAACTTTCCACCTTCATAAAAATTTTCATCATTTGCAAAGAACGGAACAATTGTGAATTTATATTTTGCAGATCCATTTCGCGACTTGTAGCTGATTTTTTGTATTTCCTCAGGCCTCACTTTTTCGCGCGATTTTTTTAACATTTGCAGCTACTGCTTACGAGTACTAGAATCGGACAATTCAATTTCTTCAATTTCGGACAATTTTCTCGATACCCTAAGCCTAGATTGAGATTCTCGTTAAAATCGCAATTTATTAGGAACGTTTTATTTAGCGAGTGTTTCTTTTCCCTGCATAAAACTTTTATTTTTTTATAAAATAAACAAAAAATAATTTATATTCTTGGCAGAAAATATATTCAGCCCAATCATGAAACATTTTCTCGCGGGAGTTGTAAATGGGAGTTTCCGTTTTTTAGATAAAATTAAAATACTTTTTGGAAATTTTTAATGCAATTTGGTTTATCAACCGCTAATATTCATTAGTGTAACATAAAAAAATGAGATATCTTTATCTGCTATCTTAAAATCGGAAACTCCCATTGACAACTCCCGGGAGAAAATGTTTCATGATTGGGCTGATTGTCTTCACCAGATTTCTTCTAGGAACTGAACTTCATGCTGCAGAAGCATTCGTCGATGATGTGCTCGGATACTTTGTAGTCACCCAAATTGGCGCGAAATGAGCAAGCAATGGCATAACGCAGAGAAACACGACGCAGAAGGCAGGAGGTCAATGCGAATGGTCTAGTTACCAATAGAAGACCAGACTTGAGTGCCTTCAGCAGCACAACGCGCTTGCCTTGTTGACGTCCAGCCAGAAGGATAAGCACACGACCGGGCTGTATGTTGGGTCGCACAGTGCGTTGATGACGGCTGAAGGTGCCCTTGGTAGGGCGTTTCTTTACAAAGGTCTTGGTGAGGTAGTTGGACGTGGCTTTCTTAAAATAAACAGCACGTTCACCGCCATTCTTGGGTCCTCCAATTTTTTTCACTTTTCTGAAAGCAGTTTTCTTCTTAATGACCGCTGGACGCTTGGTTTGTCCCCTTAAGACGGTACATCGACTCAAAATTTAGGGCAAGCGTTTCCAAGCCTAGACAATCTTATTTTAAAAAAAAAACAATTTCATTTATATTTTTAACAAATGTCAATTGAATATTGTTGCCAAGCAACTTTATCACCGACATCTGTTAGGGAGTGGTTGTACTAAAATTTTAAGTTCTGTACACTTCCAATTTAGATTTAAAAATAGATCCTTTTTAAGTTCTTGATCAATTGTTGTTTGTGTTTTCAATGTAAAACAAGATCCAGATCTAGATCTTGGGCTGAAAAAACGCAACTATAATTGATAATGAAATAAATTAGAAGTTTCGATTTGAAAACATATTTTTGTAAATTGCTGGTTACATCTTTTTTGTGGTTATGGTTCGATATCATACTAACATGCCAAACCACACCATCAAATCGATTCTTAGCATTATTTTCGATTGTTGTTGTTTTTTGTACAATATAAACTTATATACTTTTAATTTTATTAGTCCTTGTTTTATGCTTAAAGATTGCTTTGTTTGTTACTGATTTAAAATTATGGAATAGTCTACCACAGACAAGCGTACATCATAGATCGTACTTCAGTTCGTCGTACAGTTAATAGTTAGTTTTTTAAAAAGTATGTCAAATTATATAAAACTGTTTTGGAATTTTATTAAAATAAAATTGTTTTGATAGCTTTTAATGCTTTGATGATATAAGTATGTTTTGCTATCATAATCTTTATATCGATATATTATTTTGATAATGTTTTTCTTGTGGGAGTCGCCTAAAGTAAACGGGTTAACATAAAAATATGATTAAAGTGTCAAATAAAGGGCGTACCATGTAAATGTGCCATGAATAGTAATAAATCAAATTTGTTGGTCACCAAGGTTAGAATAGCGAGTTTGTCAAAAAAACCTTTTTTGGATTTTTTGGATACTTGGTATGACTGGCATATATAGTATTTGAATCTGTTGTTAAAAAACAATTTTTTAGATCTTCTTTGAACAATTTTGGCACAAACACATCAAGTAGCTGTATTTTTTTTTTTTTTAATAAAAAAAAAATTAATTAAAAAATTTGAAAAAAATGTCAATAAATTAAATAACAGGAAAAAAATTCTATAGATATGTCGATTAATGTTACAAGAAGCAACCACCGAAATTTCCATTGTTCAATTATAATGTGGGGCTATCACCCATAAATTTGGCCCTCTCGTTAAAGTGCAGTGGTTAACAGGAATTGAAAATTATTAAAGATGTTGTACACATCCTAATTCTAATAAAACGTAAATCAAAATTATCGAATTATCTATAATTACACGGTTGTTCCTTAAAATTGGGAACGTAAATAAAAAAATCCTATCGGGAATTTGCTAGTTTGGCTACCGATCGGATTTTATGATTTCTGAAAGATATCGGTTGAAACTTGATTTTTCAAAACAAATGCACTTTTTTTCCCACGTCTATATCTCTTCAAAATAAAATTTATAACGGAAAAATATAATGAGTTCGTGGATGTTGAATAGTGAAATTTCAAGCATGGATGGTAATATGGTTATTTATGAAAATATGTCACATTTTCAGGGTCAAAACGGTATCAAGAAGTACTCGGATGCAGTTGACGTGTTGTAAATAATTATTAAGTGTTTGCTTGCCTAGAATTTCGTTGCATATTGTTTGCCAAAATTCAAAGCGGTTTAAGAGATATGGACCAAAAAGTGGTAAAAATAACAAGTAAACTTTTTCCATTTTTGCAATTTCGAGGATTCGGTGAAGTTTTATCGTGTTAGTTTGCTCTGAGCTTTTGTTTTCCTTGCCAATAGCTACAACTTTGCTGAAAACAGGAAAACAGAAATCCAAACTAGCTTACGAGATATAGCCGTTAGAAAAAAGTATTTGCTGAGGAAAAATCAAGTTTCAACCGATATCTATCAGGCATTATAAAATCTGATCGGTAGCCAAACTATCAAATTCCTGAAAAAGTTTTTCTATTTACGTCCCCAACAGTCCCCCAGTTCCATGACCTCCAAAATGTTACACTGTGTTACTCCACTAGGATATACAAAAATTAAATTGAGTGAAAAATTGCAAGTGTAGACTTTTGAAAAGTATTTCAAAGTTTCAGTCAGTGGAAAAATGTTGAATGAACTTAAAAAAATTAATAATAATAATGATGATGTTCATACTATAATGTATGGTTTCAAACGTTATACCACCCTTTTTTAAATTTGAACAATCTACCCAAATTTCTTGCCGTCGAAATATTGATTTTGTATTAGAATTAGTCCAACGATATGTAGACTAGGGTGTACCAAAAGAAAATCAGAAATTCAGCACATTTTCATATTTCAAACATAAGTTTATAATTTAATACTAATAATACTTTAATTAATTATACTTTAGTTAATAATACTTTCCATAATAACATAATAATAATAACTAGTATCGCCTGGAGTTGAAATTCGACCAATTTATTGATTGCCTATTTATAATTATGGTGACCGTGGAATGCAGGTTAAGTGTGTGGCCTGGCATGCTCAGAGCCCGGGTTCGATCCCCAGCCGCGGCGAAAAGTTTTTTTCAATAAAAGAATTTTCTGATCGGTCACCAACTCTCTGCAGACAATGGCAAACCTCAGAGAGTAAACAATGCCATGTAAAGCTTCTTGAGAACATGAACTTAAGCCGTTCGGAGTCGACATAAAAAATGTAGGTCCAGTTCTCGCACAATTGTGTGCAAACATTTAATAACACACACAACACAATTGATCATAAGAAGCTCGGTCAAAGTCCTTTCAAGGGCCGAAATGGCCAATTTGTTTTTTTTTTTTTTATTTATAATTATATGCGAGATGATTTAAATAAGTTCGAGGCTATAACTCTTAATTGATTTGAGATATAAAGCTATTTTCTTCAAAAAAATTATTTTTTTTTTATTATTATTTTGTTCAAAAACAGAAAAACAACATTTTAAAAAAATTTAATTTTGTCAAAGAAATCATAGGGAGTATTTTTGATGGCATTGATTGGTTTTTTGATGGCACGGACAGTTTACTAATTTAGTGTCAAAAGAAAATAAATTCACCTAAAATCCGGTAAAGACTTTCAAAGAAAATCAAAAATGCAATTTTGAGTTTTTGTTTTTTTACAACAAAAATCATTTTTACCCCATATTTTAAGAATAAATCAAATTTTATGGTCTTTTTTTAAAAGGAATAATTTAAATATAAACAAACAAAAAACGGTATTGTTTTCAAAAGTTCAAAGACTTAAATACAAAAAAAAAAAATAAATAAAATCTATTCACAGACAGCGGAGATATTGGCTTCCCAATTTAGAACATTCAATTTGAGACAGTTACAAACAACTGAAGACCATATTAAGAAAATTCATTAAAAATACTTTTGGTTAGAACTTTGCAGTAATGTTTTATCACATTTGAAAGAAATTTTAACAAGCTTTTAGAAAAATTAAAAAAATTGAAAAACGGTTAAAAACCGACCAAGATATTCACATAGAAAGTCAAATTTTTTAATTCAAAACACATTTTTTTACAAATTTTACAATTGACGAATCCATAAAATTACATACTTTTAAGAAATTGTTACTTTTAAAAAAAATTCAAATTCGACCAACTCAAAAACTCTTCCCCAACCAAATTTCACATTAATCATAGAGCGGGTTTTTTCTCAAAAATTTAATTTCTATCTAAGAAGGTTGGGAACCTCCTCTATCAGATATATCATTTATATATACATTCTGCACATCCGGGCAACATAACCTTTCGAATGATATAAGTTTTATTTATTTTGAGTTTTAATTAATACCAAAAAAGCGTACGACAAACTTTAATGTTCACGTATTAATATATAAGATTTCCACGCTTCATAACTTTAAAAAAATCTATAAAAATGAAAAAATGTAACGATGCAGTTAGAAATATGGTAATATTTTATGCAATTTAAAAAAAAAAATCTTTTGTCGTTCCAAAAATAAAGCCCTTACAGCTTCAGTTTATAATTTGATTTATTTTTTAAGACAAAATATGGAAGACGAACAAGTAAAGTAGAGTTTTAACACTGTGCGATCTAAACAATCGAACTTGATAAGAATATTTTTTTTTATTAACAAAAGCCCAAGTTACACAAATGTGCGATTCCCTTTTCGAACTCCACGGCATCAAAAATTGCTTCTTTTAAGAGAACCTAATAATGTTTGTTCTGGAAGTTTGTTTCAAATCAGCTTTTTTGAAAATGGCATCAAACTTTCTGTGGGCTGTTAAGGGTTAATGAGTCCGAATATACATAATTAACTAATCTTCCATTGTTTGAGAGAATGACAAGGAATATTTAAAAATACACAGAGGGAAAAACCTATGGACTCAATACATAAATTTATGTACTCATCGCATAGTTTTCTGCACACAAAAATTTTACATTTTTCATGTATTGAGTACATGTTGAAATCTTTATTGACTACATAATGCTTTCAAGCGGTTATGTAGTCAATAAAGAATTTTATGTACTCGACGCATAAATATGTGTCGTGAATTCATGGATGTATGTGGTGAGTACATGCTCACTGTACTCATCGCAAACTGTTACAAATAATTTTATGTAATGAGTAAAGATCTTATGTACGTATTACATAAATTATTGACTCAGTACATACATAATTTACTCATTACATTTTTGGAGTACATCATTTTATGCAATGAGTACATACATTATTTACTCATTACATATTTTAAATGCATAATTTTATGTAATAAGTACATGCATAATGTATTCATTATATATTTTTTGTTCATAATTTCATGTATTGAATATATACACAATTCATGCCTGTGCCTAAAGCACCCTCTCAACAAATGCAATAAATAATTTTATAAAGAAATGACTAGATTTCACAAATAATTGGCAATTACTTATAGAAACCCAGCCATAATTCTTATCCAATCATCGCTTTTGTTCTAGAGTACAGTGGATAAACTCATTCCTGCTCTGATTTTCTAGAGGCTTTAGAGGTGTTGCTTATTTGAAAATCAAGAAACGAATGACAGAAAACAGCAAAATCGTGTGCCGATGTGCAAGAGATACGTGTACTCATAGTACAACAAATAAGGTAGCTGCAGGGCTGAGAGCCGAAAGTCAGAATTGTCAAAAAGTACTGAACGAATTAGAGCAACAAAAAGAGACATCAAATAATTTGTATTGAGTTTGACAATTCCGACTCTGAGAGAGAGAGGATTGATAGCCCTGCAGCTACCTTGTTTATTGTACTATGCGTGTACTGAGTCCATATGTTATGTACTGAATAAATGTGTCACTTCAATCGTATAAGGGGGACGTGTACTGAGTCTATATTTTATGTATTGAGTAAATTTTTTGTAAAAAATTACATAACACGTTGATTGAGTACACGTTGCTTGTATCTATTGAAGTCTGCTATGTATTCAACACATAACATGATGTATTGAATACATTTTTTATTCATTTTAAAAAATGAATAAATTGATATGTAGTCAGTACACGCTCCCTTTACTCAGTAAATACTGCCCTCGTTGCGTTCTCATACAAGTTGCAGTGCATAGATTTTACATAGCTGTCTCTGTACTGACTACATAACTTTTTCCCTTAGTGTAAAATGTTTTATTAGCATAAAATTATAAAACAATTAAACGACTTACTATTCATTTGGAAACTATGAAGTGATAGGTGATTATTATTATTTAGGTGATTATTATCGAATTTATTAGGAATTTGAACCTGATTCTCGCGCCTGACTTATATATACTTGATAATTGTATTTATGTAGATTTTCAATAAAAACCACTTTCTTGGCAACCCTAGAATGCAATTCCCACAACAACAAAAAAAAAAAAATTACTGCCAATTACATTGATTGCTGTACAGGCAAAAACTATCGCAGTTTTGTTGATATTTATAGACCATGAAACTAAAAATTCCTCTAAACATTTAAATAAATTGAAGGTATTAATTAAGATGGTTTTTGAACGAACGCCTTCACTTATTTATCGGCGGATATTGCATTGAAATAAGCAATAAATTAAAGAGCAAAAATATTTAAAATTCAAAAATCAAAACACACATACAGTGCAGTATGCATGTACATCATGTAAACAGTATGTTTTAAATGTGTTGTATAAATAAAAAAAAAATACTAAAATAGTCACAGTAGTATTGTTGCAGCGAAATTTAAGCTGTGCGCAAAAGGATAAAAAAGTAAATATGTAGGATTTCTTATCTTTAAAGTTTAAAAAAAAAATATAAATCGAAAACTTTGCAAAATTAGTTTGTTGAATAAAAAGTGGGTTTCTTATACATATAGTAAGACCAAAATATTTTATTAAAAAATAAATATAATTTCTAAAGCATAAACATTCACAACCATCTTTGATTTCCTACTCCATAATTTTCTTGCTCCATGGAAAATTAAATCACCAATTTCAGCAGCAACATGAGTAAGAATAAGTTGTGCGATAAATATTAATTAAATTTGTTTTTTTTTTTTTAAATAAAAAAGTTCATATAAAAAATATGTATACAAAAATCATAAAATTTGTATGGAAGCCCCCATAAGGAGGGGTCGGAGGGGATGGGTTCTACAACAAAACATGTTCGTCTCAAAAAAGTAATGAGGTTCCGTTATGCTGTTTTCATTTACAGTAGGGGATTAAGGTTATGCCTCCCTCTGTAGCAAGAAAACCTAGGGTGACCCGAAAGTTCTGACTTCAGATTTGGATTCAGCGGACCCGAAACCTTTAGAAACCATTATGAAACTCTTCGGGTTATTTAAAAACTTCAGTTTTGTTGTTCAGTGTAATTACTTCTATAATATAATTCGTTTGAAAAGTGAGTGCGTAAGGCTTGAGCTGTTTGAAAAATTCCATAGCATATTTTGAGGCATTTTAACACTTCAAATATTTTTTTATTTTCTTTTTTGTCATTTCAAAATTTTCAGTTTTACAAAAAATCTTGGCGAAAACACTCTTCGTCGTACCTGCTTTGGCTTTTGTTTACATTCAAAGGTATTCCATAAATATTTGAAACTGGTAAAAATTATTGATAAAAAATTGTTAAGAAATCAATTACACTGGTCAACAGTAATTCTGTCACACGAACTTTGGTAACTAAGACTGTTTAGGCGTACTTCCCACGTTATTAAACTAATTTTTTTTTAAGTTGGCTTCAGATTTTTTGTGATTTCGGGTTTTGTTTTTTTTACAACTTTGATGCTGTTTTTATGCTCTGCAGTTCAAACTATTAAACGCTGAGCAAAACTAAAAAAATCCACCTTATAGAAAAAAGAAACAGTTTCGAAAGTATCGTAAGTGTAGACGAAGAATTCCGTTTAAGTTGTAACCTCTTCTACTTTGTCTCGTTGGTCCGATTGTTTTGTTCATTTTGCGCGTATTTTTATTGATCTTCCAAAAATTAATATTCCAAGCAAAATTTCAATTTTTTTCGATCATTTCGATAAGTTTGATAGGTTGAGTTCATTGACTTGGTTGAAAAGAAGGCGAAGCAAATGCACTTTCCATTGGTGCCACTTTCGTGTCTGCCCGATATATAGTTTGCGAGCTACAGTCAGTTTAACTACTAACTTCAAATTAAAATTAAGACCCCGATTTTTAAAAAATCGTATGGTTACTATATTTCACGCTGAGCACATGTCCTTTCCTGTCGTCTCTGTCTGATATTTAGTTTGTTAGCTACACTTTCTGTTCGATGTATAGTTTGCAAACTACACTCGCTAGTGCTAGGGGATGTGGAATTCAAATTAATTTGCATTATAAACAAAAATTAAAATTTTACGCCATCTATTGGGTAAAAGCATAAAAAGAAATATGATCCAACTCGTTTTTTTCATACGAGTTAAATCTAACCGGATCACAGACCCATTTCGTTAAATTTGAAAAATTGAGTTCATTGACTGAGTTGAAAAGAGGTTCATGAACTCTGGTTTCAAAATAGTATACTAGAACAGTAGTGCATACATAAACCCAATGCGAACTAATGCTTACAATGCTGCCAAAGCGAACCAATCAGTTCGTGCAAAATCAAAGCATACAAGCATAAACAACGAAAGAAAAACAAAGAAAGCAGCAGGCACATAAGCAGCTGATGATTGATTTTCTTATATAAAAAGATGCATATTTCTTCTTATATTTCACTATTTTGTGACTTTAATATAATAGTGACAAAATCAAATTCATTCATATTCATTCAGCGCAGAATATATCTGATAGTTTAGTATATATATTATCTTTGAACGAAGAGTATTAAAGGCTGTAGGTATACCCTAAACTATTCGCCAAAAACGTTGCCTAATGACCTTGAAAAAATCTGTCAAAACGACCACATAAAACGTCAAAAATAAATGAACTTATATTCTTAGAATTTTAATAGGAATCTATAGCCTAAAAATAAAAAAAATCGAAAGCCATGAGACGGACTCATTTTGCGTTAAGCTTGGAATGGGTTAATGAATTTTATATAATATATATTTTTTCTTTTTGCTTTGCATTAAGTAGTTTTTACTCCAGAGCATAATAACAGAATCAAAATTATAAAAACCTCGGGGCCTCGGTAGTCGAGTGGTAAGCGTGCTTAACTGCCAACGCAGAGGTTCCGGGTTCGAATCCCGGTCTAGCCATGGTCCTACACTTTTACCTTTCTTTAATTCTTTCCTCATTTCTAATCAACTGAAATTAAAAATTTATCAATTTTTACGACTTTGGAAGTTGTAGTTGGTGGTAGAGATGTTTGTGGAATAAGACTGCTCAATAACTCGAATTGACTGAGGTAAAGGCATAACATTTGCCTCAGATTCAAATTCGCATGTTGATATAACACTCCGCCACACATACAACATTCTACACTTGTTTCTGTTGATTGCCCCTTCTCTCCTACTTATCTATCTCCACATTTTCGAACCAAGGCAGACTTGACCTGAAATCCTTGGTGTTTAAAAAAAAAAAAAATTAAACAGTAGGGCAGAGCTCCGTTGAACACCTCTAGCTATTTTGTGCATAATTTATATTCAAATAAATATGTGTCGCGTATTATTAAACCGTTCGAAAGAATATTATAGCTATGTACAACTTTGCTGAAGAAACTGTTTGGATTGCTTTCAAAACAAAAAAATTATGACCATTCTTCTGGAAAGCCTGAAATTGGAAAACGTTTTTTTTTTTGTTCGTAAGTTGAACACCCCATCAAAATCACAAAAAAAACATGAAACTCCAATTAAAAATATTTGATTGCCAAAGTTTATTTTTTCTACTTTATTTTAACATTACATTTCATTGTATAAATAATTAAAGAATAATTAGTTTCTTTTGAATTGAGCAACGCCTCAACATTGTTCACTTCACATTCAAAATTTTTCACAAATTCATCAATTTTTGACGCAATGTTTGACCGTTTATTCGCTTTTTAACCACTTGAAAATTAAAGTCTACGAATCAAAAGCAGATGTCAGTCGAAATACCAGTGTTGCCATCGTCGGAAATGTCATAAACGCATGGTATTCGACTTACATACGTACCTCTCCCTTATTACTTATCAAAGTTCGGCACGAAAAAGTTGACAAATTGAGAATTTGAGAATGCAAACTTCACTTTTTGTCTCTCACTTAATGTCATATTAAATATGATATGTGATTAAGTCCCCGATATTTGAAGAACGCTTCTTTGCTATAATGGTTGCAGAAAATATTGTCAAAGTCAATTTATTTTTTACAAAAATACAAAATTCTTATGCATTTTCAATGGTTAAGCTCACACATGTGATAACTGAAAATGTTGATTTTGTTTAAAAGTTGTAAAACATTTCAGAACAAAAGACTTATTTTAACTTAATTCTGTTATAAACAATAATTTTACAAAGCAGCTACTATAACGATGGGGTCAAAAAATGCAATCGATCACTTTGGAGCACTTTCGCATCATATTTGTGAACATGACCAACCAAATCTCAATTAAATTCAATTCCATAAAAATAAAATAGACAAAGGTTACAACTACGAAAAATTAAAAAAAAAAAATTATATTAAAAAAAACTTGATTGTCGACCAAGCGCGAAAAATTCTTTGAAATGCAAAGAAGTACATATCAAAATCATAAAAAGCAGTTTCAGTAGTTTTTTTATATATTAAACAACTTTGCTGTGCTACGCTTTTATGACAAGTTTTTGTTACAGCAAAATTAATGATAATTTTTAAAAAATTGCCAAAACCCTACCTTGAAGTGTTCCATAAAAATCCTCGGCTGTAATATAAGCTCTGACGTCTTTTGTTTTTTATCCAAACTCGTGCTGGCAAATCTTCAGTCTGTTGTTTGCAGCATTTTGTTTAATATAAGTTTTGTTTTTGTTGTATTTTTTTTTATTTTATATTACTTTTTGTTATTATTTTTTAAACTATATGTTATTTTTACACTATTTTTTAATATATGTTTTATATTTTTATATGCATAATTGTTAAGTATTTTGTTTTATATTTTTTAAGTTGTTGACTAGTTTATCAAAGTTGAAATTGGCACTTGAGTGAAAAGAAAAAAATTTTTTTTTTGTTATAAGAGTTTATTTCGGAATATTCATATATATTACTATCGGAATATAGCCAAATAGTACTTAACTAAAGTAATAAAACTTGAATATAAGACAATTAAAATAAATAAGCAAGGCATGCCAATTTTTTAAAAAATACTTAAATCTTATATAAAAATCAAAGCAAAAAATTTAGCTGTGAGAGTTCACTACAGACTGGCACTCAAAAAACTATACAGTGCGTTTTTTTTTTTATATGCTTACCCAAGCAATAAAGTCCAACTTTCTGATTATATTAAGAAAAATTGTTTCAACTTAAAGTACAAAGAGCATGCTTTTTAAAATCGCTGTAACTGTGTCTGGGTGTGACCATTAGTTAGGTTGAATGTACCACCAGCTCATATTAATATGTATTTCCCAACATTTTTCCTAACTTAGGTTGCGGTTATAGTGAGCGCCGAGTCAGACAGGCAGGCAATGTGAACAAGCGAGATAGATAGCTATCTGCATCTCGTTTTTTCACACAGATTTCAGCCTGCCTGCCTGCCTGCCTGTCTGAATCGCGTTCACTATAATCGCAGCCTTATACACCCTCTATGTGCCATCTTTCTAGAGAACCTCTTTGATAAAATACAAGATATTAAGAAAAATGTCGAAAAATAGTCCTCGTAGGTCGAAATTTATGACCATCACTTATTATTTATTCATCTTCTGCATCCAACGCCCTCGCCCCAACAAAATTTTTTTTGAAAACTTGTATCGGGAAGTGACCATTAGATTGGTAAAATTTATGTACACTGAATTTTAATTTTTATTCCTTAACATTTTCCCTTGACTATGGTATACTCTAAAAACCTTCTGGCGGTTTTCTTAAAAAAAATGCAATAAATTAGGAGAAATGTCGAAGAACGGTTCATACCTCCTCATAGACATGTCCCCACAAGATTCAAATGCATGATATACTTCTGAGTCCCCCATTAAAAAATTCACGTTTTTTGAAAAATCGCTATAACTGTGCTTGGACGTGACGATTTGTTAGGTCACTTGTAGCACCAGCTCATATACTTTTATTCTCCAACATTTTTGCTTAACTTTTCTCTAACTACCACCTTTCTGTATGTCCTCTTAGAAAAAATACAAAAAATTGAGAAAACTGTCCAAACGTAGTAGTTCATTACTCCATCGGGATGTCTACACGACCCAGCAAAATTTTTGATACAAACTTGACATGCATTCTTGGCAACACTGCTTCCAGAAGACTTTCTAAAAATCCAATTGTAATTCTCCTCAGCCTTATCGAAAAGTGCATTCAGGAGGCATTCTCATAAACTTTTAAAGGGCTATTTGAAAAGCTTCCATGGCATGGCCATCAATTATTTTGTCTTATGTTTTCTGATCCATGGAATTTCAGCGATGGAATGCCTTCTTAAAGTTTTCCTAGAAAACACCTACTGAAATCCTTTCATTGAAGTCCTCAAACAAATCTTCCATTGAAAAATTATAGAAGCTTTTCTGAAGAAAACTAAGATAACCATTCCTCCCAATGGCATGCATATGTTAAAAGAATGCCTTCTGGGTATGCAAGAAGAAGGAATGGAACTCAAAACTTTCCCTTCCACTACTTTTGGAACACTAGTTTTGCTGGAAGGAACAGATGTATGGTCAGCAACTATTATTCTTCACTTCCAACATTTCTTCCGAACATACATGATCCATATCTGTAGCGGCATTCCCAAACGAGTTAACGACATATATGTTTGTCGTTAACTGCCCTTAACGACAATTGTTGTTAAGTGGTATTCCCAACACATATTTTAGCTAGATATGTCCTTAATAAACTTTATGAACTTAACTTAACTTTATGAACTTTTTAAAAGCTATAAAGCCTCAAAGGCTTAGCTTGTAATAAATAAATAAAATAATTTTGACAACTCTCTAACTACACTTGCTGCTAGCTTAACTACGAATATTTTAGCGCCGCTAAATGTAAAAAACAACGTTAATATAATACTTTGATACAATTTTCAGTGATAAAATCTAACTTATAAAAAACAAAAAATAAAATATGGCCTTCGAATATTTAGCAATGGATGCAGCGTTGATGCAGGATGAAATATCGATGCGAGACAGTGCGTTGAAGTGGTCTCTTCTTCGAACATTTAGAACAGCTCAAATTCGAAGAGCTGATTTTGACATCTAGCTCACTTCCTTTTCAATATGAGCCTACCTTGTTATTCTAACATGGGCCAACCCTTTGTTTGTCTCAAAAAAGTTTAACATTATTTGGTGCTGCTCAGCTGTTGTCCGGCTTGCTCTTTCTTTTTGCGTTCATTGTTGCTATTTTTTTGTCTAATATTAAATTTCGTTCTTATTTAGTTGTCAAAAGGACAGTGCTGCCATATTTTCGATGTGTGTTAACGATGTTTGACCGTGACGATGTAACGATGTGGTGACCGTGGCATGCAGGTTAAGTGTGTGGCCTAGCATGCTCGTAGCCCGGGTTCGATCCCCAGCCGTGGCGAAAAGTTTTTTCAATAAAAAATTTTTCTGATCGGTCACCACCTCTCTGCAGACAATGGCAAACCTCAGAGAGTAAACAATGCCATGTAAAGCTTCTTGAGAACATGAACTTGAGCCGTTCGGAGTCGGCATAAAACATGTAGGTCCAGTTCTCGGTCAATTGTGTGCAAACATTTAATAACACACACAACACAATTGATCATAAGAAGCTCGGTCAAAGTCCTTTCAAGGGCTGAAATGGCCAATTTGTTTTTTTTTTTTTTTTTGTTAACGATGTTTATAGCTTCTATTGTGAATGTTACGTTTCAAAAATTTTGTCGCTAAGTACTGTTTTGAGAATACAACATACGTTATTGCAAACTACAAACGTCGGTAGATAACGATAACGACATCGTAACGTTAATTTTTTGTAAATGCCGCTACTGTTGTTTTTCCTGATTCCCCTCTACAAAATGCAAAAGTTTTGAATAAGTTTCCGTTAGAAATTTTTTATGAATTTTAACTCTTTTGGTTACAAGTATTTTCGACTTTGTGGCCATTCCTATTTCCATTGTTTTGAATATTTGCATTGTTTTGAAAAAGCACAAGTTTTTTGTAAAGCTCTTTATAACTTTGAGTAAGGAAAAATTAAGTTTTTAACTGCTTAGTTTTTAAGTTGGTCAGTAGAATGTTAATTGCATACTTTTAGGAACTACATTTTTCACTTTTAAGAGTGAATTTAATGCTATGTCTACAGAGAGAGTTAAGTTAATTTTAACTAACATTTAACCGAAGTTGTTCACACAGAGATACCGTAGCAGAATTGAGTTAAATTTGCCGACAATGCTGCTGGTGTCTCTGCGTACACATGCGTTTTTTTTTTACTATGCGAAAGCTCTGCCCATATTTGGATGAAAACTAATTTCCCCACTATTGCCCAAATCCTTTTCGAAGTTCTTTTACTCATTTTTTTAAAGAAAATAACAACATATAGTTAAAAAAATAAATTGTATAATTAACGAATCAGCTGTTCTATTTTGACAGTTCTTGTAAAAAAAAGTTTCTTTCATGAAAAATACCACTGAATATATACATTTATATTATTTTGTAGTGTACTTTTAGGCACTTTTTACATTGAGTCATAAAAACTCAGAATATATAATGAGTTAAGTTGAGTTAAATCATACATTTTTGTACTGGTAACGCAAGAGTTTATTTCTCGTTAAATGGGAAAACTCAGCTTTGTATTGGTAACTCAAACTTAACTATCTGTGTAGACGTAGCATAATTTCAATTCAATTTAAAAAAGACGTAAGTAATACTTCCAAATCAAGATATATACATTCACAATAAATTAAAGATACGAGCTGCTTAACATCTTATCTCTCAAAATGTCTTTTTATTCTAGATATATTATTTTAAAATAACAATTATTTTGTTAGTTCTATAAAATATGAACTATTAAAGCGGCTGGTGTCGGTTTTGAGCTCTTAAGTATTTTTTTTAAATTCCATGATAAATTAGTTTACTGCTCTTTTTACAAAATTTGCCGCTTGATTCTGTTTCAAAACAAAAAAAAAAAATCAATGTAGTCATGAGTTTAGATTCCAAAGCATCCAAAAATCCAGTAAAGACTTCAAGTGTAAAACGCTTAAAAATACATAATAGAAGACTTATGCGATAATTTATTGAAACAATTGTTTTAACTTTCATTTGCAGAACAATTGAAGGGCTTATTGCTAAAACCAGTTAAGTCATATATTTTCAAATTTCGTTTATTTTTGCTGATAGCAACACCAACATTCGCTGAAAAGATTTCAACGATTTTCCAATAAATTTAAGATACAGTCGTAAAAATATCTTCCTACAAAACCTTTTTTAGACTTAAAATAAATTTCTTTTAAAAACTTAAAAGCCTTTTAGTTGGATTGTATTTATGATGCCCTGCCCTAAAATTCCCATAAATATAAAACGCGTTGCTCTGACCTTTTTTGGGCAGCTTTGGAAAATCCATCTATATTATTTTTTGACTATTGACAAGCGCTGTTTTGGTTCCCGCTAGTTTTTGAAGTCTATTTGAAGCAAAATTTTGACTTATTCTCGCAATCTTCTTTGTGTGCGCCTAGTTTTTGCGTGTATTCGTCATGCTGTTGCCAACAACAGCGTTTCACTCAACTTTCATCGACAACATTTCGAATAGTTTTTAAGTGATAAAAGTTTGAACTCTAAGGGTCAACTTGAATAACGAAAACAAAATCTATTTGTTAAGCTTTGTTATAAAAAGAACAAAAAACACACACACACACACAGAGGCAACGGGGGAAAAAAACAACAATACATAAAAACAAGACCAAATCAGTTCTAGCAACAAAACTTTTAAATTTCATCAAAATCAATTTAAATACTTATAAAAGTATTGTTGTTCTTTAATATATAAATGCAAATAAATTTGACGAAAAGCAAAAGTTTAGATAAATTTATTTATGTTAAGTTAACTTAAATCAAAGCTGAGCTTATATATCGAGTTTAGATTTAAATAGTTGAAAAAACAATGAGTTTTAAGCGAAGTTATGCCGGAAGTAGAAACGCTTAAATGTTCACTTAAAGAAAGTTGCTACTAAAAGAAACTTTACCTACTGATAAGACGCATAAAATGACAAAAAAAATTAATTCAATCACAAACTTACAACAACAATGAAAAATTCTGAAACTCTGAATTGCAAGAGAAATAGGCGAACAAATAAATGTTGTAATTAAAGGAGCAACAGAGAAATAATTTTAAAGTGTTGTTTTTGATTGAACTCATAGCAACAGAACTGGCAGGGAAAACTCAAAAACAAGTCGAACAAATCAAAAACAATGAATTGCATAAAACAATAGAAAAGGCGTAGTAGGTAAAAAAAAACATATAAAGGCATAAATGAAGCGCAATATAGCAAAAGTCCTTGATTCCAACCATCTCAAAATTAGAGTAAAAAACTATTGCTTTAATTTTTCTTAAGCTTTATTCTTTAGAGAAATCTGTAACAAGCTTTACAGATGATAATGTTGAAAAATGTTAAACCTTAGCAACCCATCAAACGGAGAGATATACTCGTTTGTAACAAAACTGCAGACAAAAGTTATTTTAATATTTTATTTCATGCAAGGACGATAATGTTTAGGTCATTCCAGTTTCCTGAGTAGGAATTCTCTGTTCTTTATGACTTGTTTATATACAAAATAGATTTAAAAGTTAGATATATTATCCTATATATTAATACGTTAACATTAAACTTTGACGTACCTACTCTTTTTTTATATTAATTTATACTAGTATCGCCTGGGCTCGACCAATTTTCTGTTTGCCTATTTATAATTATAAAACTATCTCCTCCTCTTCTACTATCTCGAACTCCTTCTCCGCATTCTGATTAAATTAAAACCTAAAATTATCAAAATCTGTTGAAAATCACGGATGAAAATGGTTCGTAACTGTTTTCCCTACGCTTATTTATATATAGATATAATGTATATATAGAATGAATATATATAAATAACACAACTGATGGAGGGGTTCCCAACCTTCTGAGAGAGAAATTAAATTTTTCAAAAAAACCCTCTCTTTGATCAAATTGAAAGTGAAATTGATGGTTGCGAGATAGTTCTTAAGTTGGTCGAATTTGAGTTTTTTTTCAAAAAACACAATTTCTTAAAATAAATAAAATTGTATGCATTCATCAATTGCGAAATTTGTAAAAAATTTGATATGAATTTCCTTTCAAATGCGATAACAAACACTCTGAAATTCTAACCAAAAGTATTTTTATTGAATTTTCTTAATATTCTCAATATTATATAATAATAAGTCTCAAATGGAGTGTTCTAAATGAAGCCATAATAACTCCGTCATATTTGAATAGATTTCATTTATTTCTCTTTTGTATTTAAGTCTTATCAGCTAACTTAAAGAAGTTAATGAAAATTTTACCGTTACTTTTTTGTTTATATTTCCATTCATTCTTTTTAAAAAGAGACCACAAAAATTAATCTTTTCTCCAAAATATGGCGTTAAACTGATTTTTGTTGTTAAAAAAAGAAAAACTAAAATTTCCCTTTTTGATTTTCTTTCAAAAACTATAGAGCGTTTCAGGTGAATTTATTTCGTCTTGACACTACATTAATAAACTATCCGTGCCATCAAAAAATCAAGGCTACCCCCCATGATTTCTCTGACAAAATTAAATTTTTTTTAAATGTTTTTTTTTCAGTTTTTGAAAAAATAATTAAATAAAAAATAATTTTTTTGAAGAAAATAGCTTCATACCTCCAATCAATTAAGAGTTATAGCCTCGAACTTATTTGAACCATTTCGCATATCTTATATATTAATACGTGAACATTAAAGTTTGTCGTACGCTTTTTTGGTATTAATTAAAACTCAAAATAAATGAAACTTATATCATTCGAAAGGTTATGTTGCCCAGATGTGCAGAATGTACATATAAATGATATATCTGATAGAGGGGATTCCCAACCTTCTAAGAGAGAAATTAAATTTTTGAGAAAAAACCCGCTCTTTAATAAATATGAAATTTGGTTGGGGTAGAGTTTTTGAGTTGGTCGAATTTGAATTTTTTTTAAAATTAACAATTTCTTAAAAAACTGTAGTTCGTTTGAATTTGAATTTTTTTTTAAAATTAACAATTTCTTAAAAAACTGTAGTTCGTTTAGAATTCGTCAATTCTAAAATTTGTAAAAAAATGTGTTTTGAATTAAAAAATTTGACTTTCCATGTGAATATCTTGGTTAAATTTTAACGGTTTTTCAATTTTTCTAATTTTTTCTGAAAGTTTGTTAAATTTTCTTTCAAATCTGATATAATTTGAAAGCAAAGTACTTATTTTAATCATCTCGCATATAATTATAAATAGGCAATCAATAAATTGGTCGAATTTCGACCCCAGGCGATACTAGTAATTATAAATAGGCAAACAAGAAATTGGTTGAACTTCGACCCCAAGCAATACTAGTAAAAATAAAGATTCGTTATTTGTCTATCGTTTGCTTATTTTTATACGCACACGCGTGCTGCTTACATTACATTTTTAACGTAGTGTGTAACGCCAAGAAGAAGGCGAAAGAAGGTTCGAAAATATGTCAAATCGGATAAAAACTGAGGGTATTTCCCACACAAAGTGACTTTATTAAAAAGGTAAAATCCCTTTAAATTGCACAAAAATTAAGCTTGTCTTGAAATTTTGCAAAAATTGACCATTTCAGCTCTTGGAAGGACTTTGACCGAGCTTCTTAGGCTGCCATTATAGTGAACGCGATTCAGACAGGCAGGCAGGCAGGCAGGCTGAAATCTGTGTGAAAAAACGAGATGCTGATAGCTATCTATCTCGCTTGTTCACATTGCCTGCCTGTCTGACTCGGCGCTCACTATAACCGCAACCTTATGATCAATTGTGTTGTGTGTGTGTTATTTAATATTTGTACACAATTGATCGAAAACTAAGCTTACTGCCGACTCCAAATGGCTAAATTCAGCCGCGAACGCAGAGGGAGTTTAAGGGTTTAGAACCCCCCCAAATGAACGAAAATAAAATTTTTAAGGCAAAACGTTTACAAATTAAAAGATTTGAGTAAAAAAACATCTTATAAACACAATTAATAAAAGTAAAAGGATCTTAAAACACAGGATTCAATACTCTTCATACAGAATTCCAGTCTAACATCAAATGGAAGGCAATTGAAATTTGTAAAGCAAAACGATAAAAATGATGAAGTATTTTATATAAGTTGTATTCTTTTAAGCTATTTTTTTGTTTTGTTACATATTGTTTTGATAATCATCGCAAAATATTTATAGAAAGCACTACTTCGAATGGTTTTACCACAAAATCAAAAAGCACTAAATCAAACACATAAAACGACCTCGAAAGTCGATTGGAAATGGTTTTTGTCCGCCATTGCAGGTACCACCTTTGAATCCCGGGCAAAACATGATCTTACGCTGTAACTTTTTTTAATTTTTTCCTCATTTCTAATCAACTGAAATTTAAAATTCATCAATGTATACGACTTTGAAAGATCATTAGATGGTAAAGAAGTTTGAGGCTGGCATAGCTAACGCATAACTAACGCACATTATTATTAGATTTTACAGGTATGTACAAAAGGGCCGGCCAATTTGTATGGATGAAAAAACAAAAAAATCGTAGGCGCAAAAAATCTTCGACGAGATATTCTGAACAGGTTTGCCCAAGAAAACCTTGGTCCAATTGGGTATTAAGAATTGATCAAAATGGGAAGAAACTATTATTATGCCTGCCTCTCGAATCCTTTTTTTAAATTTTATTTATATAATCAATTAAACTTAAACCTTAAAATTTATTTACTGCATCAAGGTTTTAAAAAATATCTGAAATATCTCCAAAACTGCAAAACTCCATTGACATGCAAACTTGACACAGACTTCTAAAGATAAAAGTGACTCATACTGGTATAGAAAAGCAGTTTTTGTGTTTTTATGACCATAATTTAATTAGAATTCTTAATTCCTTGAATTCCTTTGTAATTTGGATTTAAAACTTTATATAGTATTTTTAGAAATTAGGAATTTGAATTTTTTCTCGAAAAATATTTAATTGTTTCAACTTTATATAAAGGTTTTTTTTTAATGGAAAATATCAACATTTATTTTTATTAGTTTGAGTTGAATTGTTTTTTTCTACGCTTCGATACCAATAGGGTGGGTGGGGGTGTTTTGAAGCCCAAAAACCCTTGACTACGGGCCTGGTTGAAATAATTCTGTGTCGACAAGGAATAACAGCTAAACTCATTTTCAAAAACCTCATATCAGGGTACCCTGACTTTTGCTGTTTAGATTTAATCTAATTTAATAAGATTAATTTACTTAAAATTTGCGTACTTATGTTTCTCATTGCAAAAAAACGCAATGAAAGTATTAACTTCATTTTGTCCTAACTCGACTTTAGCGGTTATTCCTTGTTGTTTAATTTTGTACAGCTTTCAACAGTGTATGCTTGCACCAGTGACAATTTAAGAAATATCTGCTGACAGTATATGATTCTCATATAGCTTATAAGCCCGATAGACCAATAGACCAGCCTTTACTACTTTGCGATTTTAGCAATACAGTACAACTTCGATAATCCGGACACATATAGTTTTAGGGTCGTTCGAATTATCGAGGTTGTCCGGACAATATTGATGAAATAAAACAAAGTTATCAATTCGTTTAACATATGTTTCTTAAAAAACTTGTCTGATGTAACGACAAGAGTAATAAATTCGTGCAACAACTGCACAGGCTACTTGATAACTTCAATACATGCATACATTTATAAGTTTGCGAAATCAAAAACGGTAAAATAACTGCCTTTTTGCATAAAAAAAAAAATTTGTCCGGATTGTAGAGGTAAAAATTTGTAACTTTCCGAATTATTGGAGTGTCCGAATTGGCGCATGTCCGGACTGTAGAAGTTGTACTGTACATTGAAAATCTTCGGAAAACATTTTTTTATTGTCTGAAAATAAATGATGCTCACTTTCTGATTTGAAATATGCATGAATAGCACATCGCTGCACTTTTTAACATCTCTGTTTTAATATGTTGTTTTTATCAACATTTCTACCCAAAAGCATGTGATTTTTCCAAATGCATTAACAAGCTTATGTTTAAGATTCACTGACAGTTATTGAAGAATGCAAAAAGTTAATAGTGTTTTTTTTTTGGGACTTCATCATTTCCAGACTCACAATAGTTATCCATCTGCTAGGTACACAACTGACAGTACGTATGCAAAAAAACTTGAAACAATATAAAAACCATAGAAAAAATATTTATGTGATATTCAAAAATGAAGCAACTGATTTTAATACAAAAAAATAACAAAGCAAAAAGACTTAAAAGGAATTTAATATATGTATATATATTGTACACATACATATATAAACTTATTTTAACAGACCTAGTACTCAAACCTTTCTTCTCGTAACATTGGTGTGTTCCACCAAACCACTTTAAGTGTTCTGCGAAATTTTTTCGTATCGAGTAATAAACCTTAACATATGCCTTTAAGTGTCTCTTAAAGTCATAACAAAAAAAGCCAAAACAATATAATGTGTCGTCTAAGTAGCTAAAGTTGAAACCTTGCTTGAACTCATTTCTGCTATTTCAAAGCTAAACATTATCGAAATAATTGGAAGAAATTGACAAAAGCCTTTAATCAAATATTCATTCAAAAACAAGTACTTAGTTTTGGTAGCATAAGTTTTTTTCGTAACACTTTCGATGTTTTATTATATGTAAGTATTCCTCATAAGTAAACTTTAGAATTTGGTGTTAGCCGAATTCAAAAACATTGAGCACCTGTCAGAGGCGTTCCTGGGCTTGGTGTCACCCGGGGGCGGGTACTCATGGTGTCACCCCTATAGATAAGAATTTTTTAAATGCAGTAAGAAAACAATTCGATGTGATTTAGTGTTTTTAATATTATCTTTATGTTTTTCGAAAAAAAAGGTTAAATAAAGAAAACTTATTAAGGGCGAGGTAAAGTTTTGAACATCTCAAGAATATTGTATTGAATTTTGAGGACAATCGGCTTCAACTCAGCTATACCAGTGAACAAAACTTTAAATAGATTTTCCCAAACATGTAATTCTTTAAGTCGATGACCACGATTCAGAGAAAACTACTGAACCGATCGTTTTAAAAATTTCTCCACATATTGTACATTCAAATAACACTCAAGTGACGTTTAAGTATCTATCTTACAATAAATTATAGATCAATTTTATTGTAAAAAACATCAACATTTCATCGCGTTCTTTGCAAAAACCAATTTTTTAGAGGCACCAGCGAAGAACTGCAATAAATCTGTTATAACTTTATATTTTTGTACCAAACTTTTTTAAATAATCTTCAAATATTATATTATAATATACTAATTTTCACAATAAATCTGTTACAACCAAATGTCATAAAAAAATTCTTGAAATTATGCTTTTTAATGGCGCTGCACAGTTTATTCATGCTATACAAAATTGGTATAAAAATAGAAGGAGTGCTCCGATGATTATTAAATTTTGTATGGTTGAATAATTTAAGCTAAATAAGCAAAATTGCAAAAATGGTTGAAATCCGTTAGTTCCTAGGGGTACCTTGTTTGGACCTATATTAAATTTTTACATTATATTATATGCGAGTGCTTACAAAAGTTGACCGATCTTAACAAAATTTGGTCAAAAGGCCAGGCAGTTAGAGAAATAGTTTTGCTCTGAAAACAGTAGAAATTGATGAGAACTTAGGGGTAACTTCCTTGTACCTATATTAAATTTTTATACGATTTTGTATGGGAGGTACATACAAAAGTAGCCCGATCCTATCAAAACTCAGTGAGAATGCTAGACAAGAAGAGTAATAGATGTGAACTGAAAATGATAGAAATTGGTAAAGCCTTAAGGGTACCACTCTTGCGCCATTATTATTTGTTTTTTAAAAATCCAATTTAAGACACATTTTATGTTATTTATACTAGAAAAATAAATATGGTAACTTTTTTTATCACTCATATTACTACAGACTTTCATCGCTATAACTTCTTCGTGAGATTCACTACAAAATTTTTTTATTTTTTTATTTTTCTATGCAAAAATTATTAGTTTTCACAAAAAGTCACTTCATTAAACCTGGATAACTTTGTTGTTTTTAAAAAGGTGCAGATAATTTTTTGGAAATAAAAAGTTAATACTTGAAATTACGAAAAAGATTCGCTTAAATCGAAGAATTTTTTTTTTGTAATTCAATTTTGAAATTTGATAAATTTTTAATATTTTTCTGTGCAAAATTTAAATTTTTTTGTAAAAAATCACTTTTGAAATTTGCAAATCTTTCAAAATAGCAAGATCGGAAACTCTTGCTAATTAATTTTAGCTTTGAAAACGTTACCACAATGTTTTCTCCTCATTGTTTCGACTTGCAGGTAGAATTTTAAATTATAAAAAAGCTATTAAAAAAATTAAACACACATTTTTTAACGTTAAGTATTTTTTCACTTTTTCTGATTGTTTGAGAAATAAAAAAAAAATATCGAAATGGTGTCACCCCTAAAATGGTAGTAACCGGGGCAGGTACCACCATGATTTATTATCAATTTATTTCTATGAAAGCAATAGATGCAGTTTTTGAATTCATGCAGTTTCTTACGGATAAATTTATAAAGCTTCAGCTAACCAACAAAAAAAGGACCTTCTTTCAAAGGAAGGTAAAGAGAAGAGCAAAGTCGTAAGTTCCATTCCTTCTACATTCATGCCCAGAAGGCATTCTTTTAACACATGCATGTCATTGGTAAGAATGTCTTCTTTAGAAGTGCTTCTAGAATTTTTCAATCGAAGATTTGTTTGAATCCTTCAATGAAACTATTCAGAAGGCATTCTTTTAACACATGTATGTCATTGGAAGGAATGTCTTCTCTTGAAATGCGTGTAGAATTTATCAATCTAAGAATTATTTGAGGCCTTCACTTTCCTACCTAATGAAAGGATTTCAGTAGGTATTTCCTAAGAAAACTTTAAGAAGACATTCCATGGTTCAGAAGACATAAGACAAAATCAAAATGATGCTAAGAAAATATTTGATCATTGCCTTCCACAAGCCATGCATTCTTGGAAGCCATTCAAATAGCGTTTAAGAAGTTTATGAAAATGTCTGCTGAAAGCACTTTTCGATAAGGCTGAGAAGAAGCACCATTGGATTTTTAGAATGTCTTCTGGATATCTAAGAATGCATGTCAAGTTTGTATCAAAAATGTTGCTGGGTATGTGATATAAAAAAAAAATTAATTATATACAATCGACACAGCCAATATCAAAACCAATTATGTTTAATTAATTTATAAACCGAATTGAGAGGTATTTTTTCGGAACTCAAACAATTTTCAAACAAAATTCAACGAACAAAAATGCCTCTCATATCTCTCGGATTCAATACATCTGTACCATTTGTCTGTCCATTTTAGTCGTTAACAATATATCAAAAAAGTATTATAAATCACACTTATTTTTATATTAAAATCAACATGTTTATTTTTTAAACTGTTTTTCAAACCAACAAAAAAGATTTATTTACGAACCTATTGTTAAAATTTAATTAATAAAAAATGTTTCTTTTTCAACTTAAAATAGAAAAACATTAGAAAGATTGGCTCAAATATTTTTATATTTATTTAGGCAGCAACAAATTTATAGCAGCAAAGTGCATTTTCCTATAAAAAATAGATGTCCTTCAGTAATATTACTTTCACACAGAGAGAGCACATATGTAGATCAGATATGAAAATCTGTTAATGTGTTCTTCTAGTGCTAACTTTGCTTTTGCTTGTTTTGTTTTTTATAAATTTTTTTTATAACCAAAAATTTTATAAAAAAAAACTTGCTAGCCGAAAACGTATCTCGAAATTCTCTTTTTCATCAAAAGCTTCGCTTGTGATTGAGCGGTTTGTTATCAAAATGTCTGTAGTCGAGAGATGAGCTGGTATACAATTTCCAACATAATATAACATGATGATATGATATTTTTTATTTTCAAACTCTTCTGGCAATAGAAAATTAAAAAAAATTGAGCACAAAACCCGATTTATTTCTCTGTTTGTTCACATCGGAAATAAATTACGATTTAAAAAAAAAAAAAAACAACATCAAATCTCTCAGATTTTTTTTTTTTCTTTACTTAATCCTAATAAGATTTAAGATTTATGTCTCGATATTGAATACAGCAATCAAGACTATCGCAAGCTTTATTGCAATTTTCAAAGTATACCGCACTCTTAAGTATGTTCTGCCTTTTCCTATGTCCTACAATGCACTTTATTACCAAAGCATGTCTTGCCACAAATTTAACTCTGCTCTAATTAAGCTAACTGTGGTATCGTCTATTGGCCACTTGAATACCTGGCATGCCATGCTCAACATTTAATTATGCAAAAAATTGATTGATAAAAAATAAGTTTTGTTTGAATTGAAATGTTTGAAATTTAGCATTTTTGAAATTATCATGCATTCTCGTTGTTTTGTTTTTCGTTTTTTGCTTGCCAACAACTGTTGAAGCTACATTCACAACTATTTTCTAACAATTTTTCATTCATAAAAAGTTTAAGCTAAGCATTTTTAAATATTATTCTTTATTTGTTTATTTATTTATTTTTTTTATTTATTTTTTTTTTTTTTTTGTTGATTAAACAATTTTGTGTGAAATTTTTCAACAATTTTTGGTATTGACGAACGGCACTGTTGATGCTTTCAATAGTGTTGTGCATTCCGGTGCAGCGCTAACATAAACGTCATTTGTGACATTTGGTTTTGTTGTTGCTGGGCTAAAGAACTCTTCAATTTCGCATGAATATGTGTAAAGCGCGCGCAAAATAAGGCAAACAAAAAAACAAACATGAACAAAAAAAAAAAAAAAAAAAAAAAACAACAACACCGCAGCATATAAGCCGCACATCGAACGCGTTGATGCCGCATGCATGCGCTTTCGTTCACGCAACAAGCGGCGATTGTTACGCACGTCACTTTGACAACAGCAGGAAGTCAAAGTAAATCGAACAGTAACAACAACAATAACAAAACTCAAAAACACCATTTCTCCATAATAACAAAACAAAGTAACACAAGGCGAATAAAACGTACTAAAAACGGGCGCTCGATCCAGTTCATGGCAACGCAAGGCTAGGCTAGACAAGACAGGGCGAAGTTTTTGTCGAAGAAGACAGAAACAGAACAGAAAAAAAAAAACCAAAACAATTTATATACGCGTAAACACGACGCCGAAGCCAAAGCCAAGTCGGAGTTATTCACGGATACGGCGAAGATGGCACAAACACGCAGCAGTGCTCAACTGCGACTAAAGACCGATCGGCCGCAGGAACGTATGAGCAGGCGAGCGAGCGCACGAGGAACGAAGCAGTCGCAGCAGCCTAAGAAACAGCGCCAGCAGCAGCAGCAAAGATGAGACGTTGGTGTTGTTGTTGTTGTTGCTATTGCTGCTGCTGATGCTTATGTTGCTGGCAACAAACAACTAGCAGCAACAGCATCCCAAATAATAACAACAGTTAATATGATAACAGCAACAACAGCTGAAACGACAGCAACAACCAACACTAACCAAATCTCTGCAAATTATATTAAAAAAAAAAACTAAAATAATAATATTTAGCATCATAACAACGATATAAATCATTTAATTATAAATTTAAGCAGCAGCATCCCAACAGTAACAACACAAAATTCAAGCAGCAGCAGCACGTTGCTTGCTCTTATTTTAGCTGTGCTCTTAGCACTAAACGCTCTCTTCTACTCGAAACACTCTTAAATGATAATCTTGTCAGTCTCTCTTGAATAGCCTGCTGTTTACAGAGAGAACACTATCTTTCCACCAATGAACAAATCGTAACATTCTCAACCAATCAGCTGCAGCTGAAACACACACACACTGGTACGCACCAATAAACATGCGCCATTGTGCGCCATTGTTGCTGAGCATGAGCTCAAACCAATAGCGAGACAACGCTGTCGCACTCTCAATAACAGTTAAGCCAGCACGCACAGTAGAGCAAAATGCAGCAATGTATGCTCTGAGAGCACAACAATAAAATTAAACAATTTATCCAGAAATGATTTTATAAAAAACTAATACAATTTTAGTTTTTTCTACGATATATTGAGGTGTAATATTTAACCCTTCGCATGATACAGAATTTTTAAGTTACACATGGAGTATTAAAGGGGGAAAATCTGTAGACATAAACTTTGCACATTGTTCTTGACATTTCAGTTATGTGCTAAAGAAGTGATTGTAAAAATTTTAAATATTATTAAATAGTGTTGTATCTCTCTTTTTATATAAACCTGACCCAGTGGCGTAGCAAGTAAAACAATTGTTTGACGCCCCCCAATGAAATAGTGAAAATATTATTATATATTATAAAAAAAAAATTGATAACTTTTCAAGCTATAAGACATAACTAATTTGAATAAAAACCGAGAAAAAAAATAGATTCAAGACAAAAAAACTATACTAACAAGGAAAGGTCCCCAGGTGACAGTCTCTGATTTGAATGATTTTCGAATATGTGATAGAAGACAAAAATCTAAGGTCGACGTATTTTTTTATACGTGCTCAATCGATGGTTCAGGGTTTGAAACTCGCGTTCAAAATTCAGCGAAAAGTTCATTTTTTTTGCTATAATTTCGCTATTTTCCATGAAAATATTTACAAATTTGGTACCAAACGAAAGCTCTTATAAAATCACACACGATGGCATCGATTTTTTAAAAGAAAATTTATATATCAAAAAAGTATGTTACCACAATTTTTCATATTAATTTATTTTGAATTTAAGGCTTAACTTTTTTTTTGTTTTTTTTAAATTTGTTACTGTTTATAATAAAATTTTTGTTTTATTAAAATGCATTTATTTTCCTTAACCCTTCGTCATTCGCGCGGGGTGTACCACACACCCCACGACTTTTTTTGTATTATCTTTTATATGCATTTTTTGGACAGAATATTAATTATTTTTTTGAATAATGGTTTTGTTTTGTTAAACAAAGTCGTATGTTAATTATTTAAAAATTATTTTTTTTTAAGAATTATTTAAGTTCACTCTTTAGTATGAAACACCCGGCGAGTGACGGCTCCTAAAAATAGGTGCGCGACTAACGGAGGGTTAAAGAAAAAAATTCACATTACATTAAAAGTATCCAATATCAAAAATTTTATTTTTTTATGATCTATTCTCATGTTTAAGTATTTTATCGGAAAAGTTTACATTTCATGGGGCTTCCATACAAAATTAGGCTTTTTTCTTTTTTCTTACGTGAACATTAAAGTTTGTCGTACGCTTTTTTGGCATTAATTAAAACTCAAAATAAATGAAAATTATATAATTCGAAAGGTTATGTTGCCCAGATGTGTAGAATGTACATATAAATGATATATCTGATAGAGGGGGTGCCCAACCTTCTAAGAGAGAAATTCAATTTTTGAGAAAAATCCCGCTCTTTGATTAATATGAAATTTGGTTGAGGGAGAGTTTTTGAGTTGGTCGAATTTGAGTTTTTTTTAAAAGTAACGATTTCTAAAAAATATGTAGTTTTATCCATTCGTCAATTGTAAAATTTGTAAAAAAATGTGTGTTTGAATTCAAAAATTTGATTTTCTATGTCAATTCTTGGTCGAATTTTAATGGTTTTTCAATTTTTCTAATTTTTTCTAAAAGTTTGTTAAATTTTCTTTTAAATGTGTTAAAAATTAGAGCAAAGTTCTAACCAAAAGTATTTTTAATAAATTTTCTTAATATTGTCGTTAGTTATTTAGCGTGTGTTTCAACCAAATGCCATGATAGAGAAAAAAACTGTCTCAAATTGAATGTTCTAAATTGGGAAGCCAATATCTCCGCCATCTGTGAATAAATTTTATTTATTTTTTTTTTTGTATTTAAGTCTTATCAGTTAACTTAAAAAAACTTTTGAAAATAATACCGTTTTTTGTTTGTTTATATTCAAATTTTTCCCTTTAAAAATAGACCATAAAATTTGATTTATTCTTAAAATATGGGGTAAAAATGATTTTTGTTGTAAAATAACAAAAACTCAAAATTGCATTTTTGATTTTCTTTGAAAGTCTTTATTGGATTTTAGGTGAATTAATTTTGTCTTGACACTAAATTAATACACTGTCCGTGCCATCAAGAAATCAAGGCTACCCCCTATGATTTCTTTGACAAAATTAAATTTTTTTAAAATGTTGTTTTTCTGTTTTTGAAAATAAAAAAAATCGTTGGTGTTTTTGTCAGGGATTGAACCCAGGTCTATTGAGTTCTAGACTCGTACGCCAGCACACTCGTCTAAACTTGAACTTGAACTTCCAAAACAATGATAAAATTCCGTTTGCGGCAAATACAGTTCGTGAATTTTTCAGTTGCGTCAAACGAAAAATTTATTTGCGTGTGGGCTTGCCCAGAAAATGGTCAACCAGAATTTCAAAAATATTCAAATAAAATGTCTCTGAGAGCTGCAACAACTGAAATTCGAAGTATATCAAAGTCAGTGTATGAAGAAACTTTATTAAATTTTTAAAAGCATTCATAAGCATTTTTAATATGGAAGGAAAAATGTGTAACGTCCGACACGTACCGTCCGAACACATGCTATTCTAATCTGTGACTTTAATTTTACGATTTTTAAGAGTTGTTGAACCATTCTTAAGACTTATTTTATTTTTAATTAAGTGCTCTTTTACACTTTCAACGTGTGATCGACCATTTCTCAGAACTATTCTAAGGTTGCGGTTATAGTGAGCGCCGAGTCAGACAAGCAGGCAGGCAGGCAATGTGAACAAGCGAGATAGATAGTCATCTGCATCTCGTTTTTTCACACAGATTTCAGCCTGCCTGCCTGCCTGCCTGTCTGAATCGCGTTCACTATAATCGCAGCCTAAGTTCGTAAAGTCTCAAAAGTACTTCCTTTTTTTTGTAACTTCCGCATGGCCGACAAAAATAAGATATTTCAGTTAAATTGCAGTTAAACGCATAATGTTTTGATCATTATTTTTTATACTCATGGAGGGCTATTTAAACAGATTTATCTTAATTGAACAGCTGTTTGCGAAATGTGTAAAATATATGTAGAAACTAGCTGACCCGGCAAACGTTGCTTTTCCAAAACTAAATATTCAATGTATCCATTTTTTTCAATAGATGGTTCTGTGCGAGTTTAGGAAAATCTATGTTTGCCTTAATGACGTAGAATTTAATAATTGGTGTAGAAAAAAAAATATAAAAATTTGCGATTTGCTTATGAAATTGTTGAGATCGATAATATTGGCCGCATTGTGTACGGTTTGAATTTTGTTTGATTAGAAAACGAAAGTCGATTATAAGTTAAATAAATTCAATGCCTTTTATTTAAAAAAAAAATAAATAAAGTTAACATTTTAAGCTTTTTGATAAACTATGTTTTTTGTTTTGTTTTTTTTCGGCGTGTACATAAATAATGAGGATGGCTTTCCGACACGCGGCATACAGTTGTCCATGTGCGAAACACGGAAACTCCACGTTGATTTTGCAAACTTCCAACGACTGGCCTTGTGATTTGTTGATGATCATCGCAAAGGCCAGATGCACGGGGAATTGCAGCCGTTTAAAACGAAGGGCATGTCCGTTGGAACCATCGGGATGAGCGGAACCAAAACATTCTCTCCTTTGTACTTTCCTTTGATAATCGTCACCTCGATTACGTTGTCCATAAGTTACGCAACATGATGATGACTGAGAGCCTACTTTTAATTGCAAATTGTGAGGTGGTAATCCAGGCAATTCCAGTGAATTCAAAAATTATATGGGATAGTTGACAACCTCATCTTGGTTGATAATTGTGTCAACCGATTTGAAGGACAACAGCTGTCCCGGAATGAAATTTTGACTAGTCGTTTTGAGGTCACCGACATCTTTGTTTTTCGCAGCCAATCCTTAAGCAATTATGCTTTTTGAAGTTCTGCTCTACGTTCGGAAAAACACGCCGAATGAGCTTCTCCTTTGAATCGGTCAACTGACAAAAATCAGTGGGCAGTGTGATGAATCCAGTGGAGATATCAACTGCGATTTTCCCATTACCAAGGTCCAACAATTGCTTCGAAAACACATCAGCACATCGATCTTGTTGCGAAAACACGCGCATGTTAGTCGTTAATCGGAGTGTCTTCACATGCCGCCACAAATTTGTTGATTTCAAGCACGCGTTTAGTTCATCAGCTACAGATGACCGCGGAATAATTGGAAGAGTCTGACGAAAATCACCGGACAACAGAATCATGGTTCCACCAAAAAAGTTTTGGTTATCACGAAGAGCTTTCAGCGTTCTGTCCAGCGCCTCCAATGATCTCTTATGGGCCATCATGCATTCGTCCCAAACGATCAATTTGCATATCTGTAGAACCTTTGCCATTGCGCTGTTTTTGGCGATGTTGCAAGCTGGTGTCTCGTTGATTTGCAATTTCAAGGCAGAATGTGCCGTTTGCCCACCATCTAACAAAATTGCTGCTATTCAAGATGAAGCTAATGTTATGTCAACTTCATTCTGCGATCGAATCCTTGCCAAAAGCAATGAAATTAATAACGTTTTTCCAGTCCCTCCGGAAGCATCGAGGAAGTAAATTCCACCAGTTCCATTGTCCACAGCTTCTATCAAAGAGTCGTTCGGATTCGAAGGGAAAAATGTAGATCTGATAACAGCAAACAATGTGCGAATTTAATGCGGTTCAGAGGGAACGGAATCGATCAGTTACAAACATTTTCTGTAAAAAAGGACGTTAGTAGGTACATTTGCATTTCTTGTAAAGGGCCAAAACTAAATATGCCTAATCTCGGATTCAAGTAATATGTGTGCCGAATTTGAGATAAATCCGTCCAGCCCAGTGTTGCTACAAGCGGTACAATTGTACCTTTTGGGATACAATTTCAGTACGCATTTTTTTCATAAGGTACATTTTTCGATTTGAAAATTTTCTGTTTTATATTCCTATAAGTACATTATTTTCTTATTTGCATATCATAAAAGAGCGCGTATGCTATGATTTTAAGCTCATTAAATCAAATTTTCGAAAAAACGTAGTTTGAACTTATTTTAAGCTGATACAGCGCTTTATTTTATTTTAAAAATTAATTTTCAAAAAAGTACGTTTTTGGTTAAAAAACTACGTTTTTCTCAATTAAAAAGGTACATTTTGAATATCTCTTGCAGCATTACTGGTCCAGCCGTTAAGTTTTGTTGGTTGTTTTTTGGCAGTTAGAAGTGTCAATTCCCATACAAAAGTACCAATTTCTATTTTTTTATTTTTTCGCAGTTCCTTCGAGTTTTTTGTCATTTTCTTGTTTTCCAAACCACATCCGTATTAAGGCAAAGAGTATAAAAAAAAAAAATTATTAAAATCGGTCGTGCCGTTTCCGAGCCTTAGCAAGACTAACGCACACGCAATTGATTTTTATATATATATAGATGTGTTCGAATGTGGCATCCGAACGCTAGGATCTACCCATATATATGATAAGATTTATATGCGATTAAGGTTACTGTTCTTTATTTCAAAGCCGAATCGGTCTGCTGTCATGTCAGTTGAATAAGTTTTGTACACTTAAATAATATTAATTTCTTTGGACAATTTTTTTCTTTTCTTGTGTTCTATGTTATTTTTATTTTGCACTTAGAATAAATAGTTGATTAAATAGTTGTTAATTATTTTGTATTAACATTTTTATATTAAGATGTTGCAACGTGTTTTGTTCTATTTTTTTTTTATTGCATTTGGTGATCGCAAATGCGTAAAGCATGCTCCTAAAACTCTAAAATATGTCAGTGATATTTGCTGTCCTATTTGTTTTCCTTGAATAACTACTCAAAAATATTTTAAAATTTTTGTTGGTATGCTCCTGGGCTTGTTTAGATAACATTAGTGTAAAAAAAATTAATAACACTCATACGCCTAGGTGTATTTTGCTTACTTGTTTCTTAAGGGGTGACATGACATTGGCCGTTTTATTAAATCGAAATTTTATTTAATTTTGTATTTTATTAAATATTCTTAAGATTCTAATTGCATGCAAAAATGTATACGGATGCAAAAGTTACAGCCGGATTAGTGAGAGCGCATTTTTATTTTTCTTTGCATTTTTCTTTGTTCACAAATTTTGAAAGCGTTTATCTCGAAGCCATGTTTTTCGTACTGGTTGCGGCACAAGCGGGTTCATTTTTTAACGAAACCTTTTTTGTTTTGTATTTTTTTAAACTTAATTCGCTATCGTATGACACGAGCTCTTTTTTGTAAATTTTTTTTCGATTTCTTATGAATTTTTTAAGTCACTATTTTTTTCGAAAAAAACACACTTTCAAATTTGGAACATCATCAAAAATTGAAAAAAAAATTGAAAAACCTACTGTCATACGATAACCAATTTTGTTAAGATTTAAAAAAGTCTTTTTTTTCCAAATCGTACAATTTTTGCGACTCCCAGCGCTGCAATAACGAGGCCCCGTTTTTTTCTCTGCCGCCAGTTTGGAGCTCTATAAAACCATGCTGGAGTGAAAAATATATTTTTTTTAATTTTTTTTTTTTGTAATTTGTTCAATTGTCTACAATAATAAAAATAAATTTTGGAATAATGTTTGTTTTTGACTGCGTTATGAATTTTTAAAAAAATGTCTGTTTTCTCTGCCGCGTATGTTATGTCCCTCCTTAATTAAGAAAAGAAGGAATTTTAATCGAAACAATTCTTTGTGAGTTGAAATAATTTTTAAAAAATAATGCAAAAATTTTGGTAAAATGGCGTGTTGAATCATGTCACCGCCAGGAATCAAAACTTTATGAACAGTCGGCGACATGTACCACCAGCTGTAACGTTGTATTAGAATTTCTGCAGTCTGTCTTGCAAAAATTTTATATCTAATATATAAAAACAAATGTTTGTCCCTCTGTCTGTCTGTCTGTCTGTATGTCTGTCTGTTCCGTATAGGCTCGCGCACCGTTTATCCGATTGAGTTGAAATTTGGACACCGAGTACGTTTGATGAAAGAAAGAACATAGGGGGTGTAAAAAATTGGGCGGAAGTATGTGGGCGTGGCACTCTTTTATAACTTCTAAACGCCTGAACCATTTTCAATGAAATTTGGTATGAAGGTTCAACTGCTCCTAAAATAAAACATCGGCCATAAAAAATTCCAAAGACTTCCGCAAGAGGGCGCTTTAAGTAGTGCGTTTTAAGACTCAATAACTCTGAAACTTCTGAACCATTTTCAATAAAATTTGTTATGAACGTTCAACTGCACTCAAGATGAAACATAAAATATAAAAAATTCCAAAGACTTCCATGAGAAGGCGCTTAAATTAGTGCATTGTTGAGACTCAATAACTCCTAAATGACTTGACCTATTTTACTAAAATTTGGTACGTGAAATAACTTGACCCTGCAACAGAATTGAGGCTATTGAAATTTCAGAAAACTTTCGTGAGAGGGCGCTTTATTCAATCAACTTTATTTGGCTCATTCACGTCAAAACGAATGAACCAATTTTGATGAAACTTGGTAAGCATTTGTATCTGTTACTTATATAAAAGTTCTTTCGACAAAAATCAAGGAACGAAAAAAAGAACTTTAACGAATACGAGCAGAAGCTATATAAAGATGAAAAAAAATAAAAAGTATCGACCCAAACCGTAGTTGAACGAAGACAATCCAAAAATCCAATCGATGCTTATAGGATTTTTTAAAAAAATAATTTTTTTTGATGCATGCTAAGAAACACTTTAAACGCATTTTCTCAAAATGACTTTTCAAACTGCACTCAGAAAAAAGTTTCTCAGAATATGATAAAAAAGCCATCATATAGTCTTTAGTCTGAAATCTATCTAGACTTTGCTCCAGGGAATGCCTTTCTCTAAATACGATTCTAAAAATTCTCTAAAAATGATAAAAAGCTTCTATGAAAAAGAGAAATATATAAAGATATATCGTTTTTATAGAAAAAGACTTTTTATTTTCGAGAAAACATTTATTTGTATTGAAGAAAATACTTCTCATAGTGAATTTTTTATCAAAATATAGGAAATATTTTTCATTTTCAATAAATTTTTTTCCATAAATGAGAATTTTTTTGAGCGAGAAAAATATTTATCACTATAAGAGATGTTGAAATATTTCCATTTCCCAGAAGTTAAGAAATATTTCTTCGAAAATGTGAAAATTTATTCTAATTGAAGAAATTTTATTTGAAAAAGAGAAAGTTGCTATTATCGAAAATATAGAAATTTTTCACCGGAGAAAGATATGTGTTTGTTCTTTGAGTATGTGTGACCATTTTCCTCAGAAACCAGACATCAGATCAAGTCGTTGAAGATGTAATTTTTGTTTTAATCATGTCTGGCAAGTACAGTTTTACGGAAATTTGACTAAATACTTTCGACGGAAGGAGGAGGCAAAACCCCAAAAAAACAATAATTTAAAAAATTTTAAAAATTAATTGATTATTTAAAAATTGTTAAAATGAGAGCAATTTTGAAAATCGTCATTTTTTGTGCTCGAGGCACAACTCCGAGTAACACCGGAAAAAACTAAATAATAAAACATCTTTGTATCAGTGGTTCCTCAATGCTAGTAATTTCGGCAGAAATTTTTGAAATTTCAAAATTTCGGTATTACCATTATTTGATGATCCGTAACCTTAAATAACAATAATATATGATATTTATTGCATAGTTGGTTTTCAAACTCAAGACTTTCTTACCTGCTTTTAGAACATGAACTAGCATTCCAATCATTCCTAATTTCAAATCGAAAATAATCCTGAATTTCTCTGTCGTATTTGCTCCTTGACTGCAACAAATTTTCGTGTTCATATTCTTCGCACATTGTCGGGATCAATTATCAACTTCAAATTCGAAAATTTTGAAATATTCAGATGCATTGTTCTTCCACAGGTAATCGCGGGTTTGATCACTACCCGAAGTTGCATTTGAAAGAAAATTGTTTTTTTTTTTATTTTCTTAAAATTTACGTTATTTCAAGGAAGTGCATCTTCTTATTTTGTCACAGGACAGGTGAACTTTTGGGTACACAAATTTGAAGTCTAATTTTTTGTGGTTCATTCACTATAGTTTGAAGTTTTTAAGTGCATTTTAGTAAGTTGAGACGTTAACCGAAATTTTTAATTAAAAATTTTTAATATTAGGCATGACTTCGGAGGTCCATAAGAAGAGAGTGGTACGACCTATGAAATTAAAAGAATGGTGTTATATCATATTACATATCCAAAATCATAAAATAATTGTAAAAAATCAATTCAAAAAAGTCGAGATGCCATCGCAATACACGCGTTTTGTCTGATTTGAATTTGATTGGGTGAAATTTGATCTTGAGTTGGTCGAATTTGAGATTTTTACAAAAGTACAAATTTCGTCAAAAAATTAAGTTTTATGTTTTCAACAATTGTCAAATTTATAAAAATATATGCTTTGAATTAAAAAATTCTATTTTCGATGTCAATATCTCGGTCGAATTTAAGCAGTTTTTAAATTTTTCTAATTATTTAAAAAATTTGGTAAAATTTTCTTTCAAATGTGATAATAATCACTGTGCAGTTCTAGCCAAAAGTATTTATAATTAATTTTTTTTAATATATTCGTATGTTATTAAGCGTGTATTTCAACCAAATGCCAAGAGAGAGAAAAAACTGACTCAAATTGAATTTTCTAAATTGGGAAGCCAATATATCTACCATCTTTGAACAGATTTAATTTACTGCTTTTTGTATTTAAGTCTTATCAGTTAACTTAAAAAAAAATTCAAACAAATTTGACTGTTACTATTTGTTTATTACTTTTACAAAGAGATCACAAAATTTGATATTTTCTCAAAACATGGAGCAAAAATTATTTTCGTTGCAAAATAAACAAAAACTTCATTTTGAATTTTTTATTGTCTTTCAAAATATACTATATAGCGCATTCAAGGTGAGTTATTTTGTCTTCACAATAAATTAGTAAACTGTCCGTGCCATCAAAAAATCAAGGCCCCTTGATTTTTTTGGCAAAATTTAATTTTTTTTAAATGTTTTTCTATTTTTGAAAAAATTAGTAAAATTCAAAAATTATTTCTTTGAAGGTCATAGCTTTACATCTCCAATCAGTTAAAATTTATAGCCTCGAACTTATTTTAACCACTCGCTTATTCTGCATATATACATCTACATTTATTTAAATAGACGTAGAGAAAACAATTAAGAACAATTTTTATGAAGAAAATTTGTTTTTGACATTAATTTTGTATCGAATCAACAAATAATGTATGTGAAATTGTTGAATTTCAGCCACCTAATTTGCAAAGTGGCAAAAAGAACTCTAGTAATTATAAATAATCAAAAAAAAATTGGTCTAATTTCGAATCATTTTTATAATAGACTAACAAAAAATTGGTCGATTTTCGATCGCAGGCAATACTAGTACTTGTTAAAGGCAGAAATAACCAAAATTTAACCACTTTATATCCCAAATAAAGAAAAACCCTGATGGTTTTTATGTTTTGTTTTTATTTTTTTACATATTAATATTAAGTTTTTGTTGTACTGCAATAAACAATCTAGGCGTCGCAAAAAATTCATCGCATTTTCTGTCAAACACGTACCATCAGGTTTTGCTCGGGCTCATCACGAAAACTATCCGCCTTTCTGACTGTCAAATTCCATTTTGTGCGTAACTCAGATATGGTAGATACTGAAATTCCTTTCTTTCTTAAAGCTCCTTTGATAGTTGACCAATAAATATTGGAATATTCCTCTATTGTCACAATTCTGGACAATACGGTGGATTATTTTCTTTTGCAAAAAAAAAACCGACTCCGTGTTCTTTATACTATTCAATAGAGTCTCTTGAAAAATAACAACTGTCTAGGTCAGGCTAAAATAGCGACTTTGTCATGTTGGATTTTACAACATGGTAGTAGACTGTTTTCAAGCATTTTTCTCTATAAATCTCACCATTAATGGGGCCAATGGCAAAAAACCGTGCGGATTTTTCATCGCAAGAACATATTGCTTGCCAAACAAGATACTTTTTAGGGAATTTGAATTTTATTTCTACTTGTAATGGAGCGTCTCCACGACGAAGTTGGCAAAACAATAGGTTTCGTCATCAATGATCACACATTTAAATTTTGTCAATTGCCTTTTGTAATGACGACGCATTTCGCAGATGAATTTTGTTTTGCATTCCGATCTGGACATACTTGGACTTTATAACAACAAATCCGCCCATTACGCTGCTTAAAATTTTGTACAAAATTTTGCGATTTCTTAAATTTATTTGCGACGGTGCGATCCTTCGTAAAAACCTTGATGACTCTTTTCAGCTTTTCTGGATTTTTCCAAAATGTCCAGTCTGGCCAGTCCGCCACTGCAGCCTTCAGTTACTTCATAGAGAAGATTAGAAAGAATACAATCATTTTTCGTTTCGGCAACGTGCTAGTTTTTGACACAAAGAACGAACAGTTTGAATATTTCTGTAAACAGTACTTTAGTCGGATCAAAATAATATGTAATACTATCATATACATATGGGCATCTCCCAGTGGCACGGACGCGACATTCGCACGGTTTTAATTACTCGAAAAACAAGAAAGAAACAAAATGAGCCGATATGTATTTTAAGTGTTCAAACGCGATGAAAGAGTGCTACTACATTTTATAAAAATATTGGCGAGATTTAGTACAAATTAGTACAAAGTAATAAGCAATCATTCAAGGGAACGGACGCGACAAAAAACAGAAGTTTTTTTAAGCTGGTATAGAAACATGAAAAATTTAACTAATTTTAAGAACTTTTTTTTATATACAATACACATGTTAATGAAGGTCAAAGGCTAACTATTCTTCGTAGACTTATGAAATATTAGAATTATCTCTTTCCTTTTTTTTAATAGATATAGCACGAATACGGACGCGACATCATGGACGCGACAAATTTTTCCACAGTAGTAAAATACAGTAAAGATGTTCATTATAAATTTTAATAAAAATACATCATAATAAGTTAAATTCAAGTTACATAGCAGTAATAATAATCAATATAAAAAACAAATAAAGTTAAAAGCTGTTAGAGTGCTTTATTTTAATGTTTTTCTTTACTTTTGGTGGACCTTTTTTGGGAGATGCCCATATGTATACATTTCTTATGTGTCCAGTACAAGTCTTGAAATTAATTTTTAAGCAGTTTAACTAGAAGTTAAACTTTAAGTGTTGCTCAGAACCTGGGACACACACAATATTATCGAGAAATTATTAAAAAATTTATCGAAAAATTATCGATTTATATAAAAATTATCGAAAATTTTAGCTATTGGACAGTTTTCGATAGTTCATCACAATTTATCGATAGTGAGCTAGATATTATCGATCAGTTAACTAGAAATTATCAATAATTTATCGGAAAATTAAAGTTCCATTTAAGGCATTTAGATTCGATTTGATTTGAACACGTTTTTCAAGATTAATTTCTTTTGAGTCTACCCCATACAAACTTTGGAATCCATTTTTAACCAAATTTCCAACTAGCTGGAGTTTTCAAATTTAAAGTGTTTCTCAGTTATTGTAAATTTAAAACTTTAAGCAGAATTTTCAATAAGCTTGAAATAAACTATCGATATGTTACCGTTAATTATCGATACATTTTTACCATTTACTTTCCAAAAATTGTTTATCAATTTAAAAAAAATCGAAAAGTTATCGATAACTATCGAAGAATTTGCAATAAACTACTTAAAAATTATCGATAACATATTGGGGCAAGTTGAAGCTGCCTTGTCTTCTCTAGACTCTTAACTTGAGGGGTCTCTCCAAGACCTTAAAAATGGAAGGTATAGGGTTTTGGTCTCACCACATTATAAACGCCCAATGAAACCAATGAAACCCTTCTACATTAACGACCACCTCGAACAAAAAATGGACCTTGATTTGTGGATGTTCACCTGGAATATCTGAATCTTGTACAGAGAAGTTTCCTCTGTCCAATTGGCGGAAGTCTTCATAAAAATAAGGCTGACATCACCGCCATCTAGGAGATGCGATGGAAAGGACAAAACTGCTACAAGAGAGCAGACTGTGATATCTAATACAACTGTCATACGAAGAAGCGCGAATTTGGATGCGGATTTGTCATAAGCCGGAAACTATGCCACCGGTTCGTGTCTGTGAACGAAACGCTGGCCACAATCCGTCTCAAAGCGAAATTTTTCCATTTAAGCCCAATTGGCGCGCACGATTCGACGAAGGAAATGGACGATGCTGTCAAGCACGCCTTTTACGCGAGCCTAGAAGACGTGTGTCTTCACTACCCGGACCACGATGCACAGTGCACTTTTTCGACCAGTTATATGTCCAAAAATGTATATAAAACTGATTAAGCAGCTTTTGGTGACATGAAATATTTAAAACTTGCCGATATGAGTTTACAGGGTGATTCTTAACATTAATCAAAATAGTAAAAAACAAGTAAAGAAACTCTAAAGTCGGTCTAGCCCGACTTTAAAATACTACCCTAAACCTACTTTTTCAAAATACAACAATAGTATTGAAAATGGGCGTGTCCGTGAGCGAATAAAGCCCATATTTTATATGCATTTCAATTTCGATGGAAAATTTACAAAAATTTATAAAAATTTCAAGTTTTATTCATGTAGCTTACATGTTAATGCTTTTAAAGTATTTTTGCTATTGTGGGTTTTATGGGGGGTAGGCTTGTCCAACGCCCAATTTTTTAATGCATCTAAGTTTTGCTATAAAATACACGCATACCAAATACTATCTCTGTAGGCTTATTTATTGAGTTTTCAATTTTTGGGTAGTATGGTAGGTGGGCGTGACTGTAGATGGATGACACCCATTTTTCGAAAACAAATTTGTATTGATATAAAATATATACGTACCAATTTTTTTCTCTGTACGTTAAATATGAGAGACACCAGCAGCATTGTCGGCAAATTTTACTCAATTCTGCTACGGTATCTCTGTGTGTTATTCCGGGGAAGATTTTTGTTGTTGTAGCAACCAATTACTTCATGAACTATTTGGCATAAAGCTCAAAATATAATTCTTAAAGAAGAGGTTTTTTAAGAATTATAAAAATAAATTAAGGTATGTTATTTATGAAAAGCTTACTTTTAGCAAAAATTTGGATCTCCAGAAATTCACGACGAATGGTTATAAAAAAATAAATAAGAATTCTTAGAAGAATTTTTTTTTTTCTGAATGAAATTATATGATTATGAAATTATAAATACAATAAGAATAATATATTTGCCCAAGTTGCATGTCAATATATTAAGAAATAGAACTTTGGCGATAGTTTTTATCCGACAATTTTGTGCTACTCGACCCCCTTACTTAGTGAATGTTCTATTTTGAACGGACTTAGAAATTTTTCGAAAAAAATTTCATAAGACAACACCTAGTTTTATGATTATGAAATTAAAAATACATTAAGAATAATATATTTGCCCAAGTTTCATGTCAATATATTAAGAAATAGAATTATGGCGACAGTTTTTATCCGACAATTTTGTGCTTCTTGACCTCCTTACTTAGTGAATGTTTCATTTTGACCGGACTTTGAAATTTTTCGAAAAAAATTTTTTAAGACACTACCAAGTAGCAAGTAGCACGAGTGATAGATCTTTTCCCCCCTGTACAAGTGAATGCGATACGTGAATTTTTTTGAAAATTTTTTTTAATCGCTTACGTTTTTTCGAAAATTTTGCAAAGTCGCTGACGTTATTTTTTCCAGCTAAGCTTATTGAACAATGTTATGTGAATAGAAGTATTAGTGCTTAGAGAAAATATCGGCCAACTATTCATGAAAATTAATTAATTAAATAGAATAGCAACATTAAATAATTATAATCGTAATTCAAATTATTCAATGATAGCACAAAGCCAAAACATCAAACACCCTGTTTAGCAAAGACGCATGCTGATACGAGCAACTACTTGCAACGAGCTTTATACGAGTCCACTAAACTGGCATAAAAGCTTTTTTCATTCTAACCACAATTGAAGCTTTAACTAAATTGGTTTCGGTTTATGTTTAAACTTTAAAGAATTTGGTTTGTGTTAAAGGAAGACAAACGCAGTAAATTCCACAACCAAGAAAACTTGCCAATTAGCCATTTAGAAATAGTGCTTGGATTAAGCTTACATGCAATACAAAAAACAAGCCTTATCCAAGCACGCTAGAAAAACACTTGCCCAGGTAATAAATTTCCGAGTTCCTTTGTATAACTATTGCGAAAAACACAAAAAGCAAGTGCTGCACATTAATACTTGGAAAGGCTTGCATTAAGTAAGTGTTTTGCAATCATACTTAGAAAACGCTGACAACGGTAATAGTTTTACAACTGTTCAAAGTTGTGATGCTCTCATATAAATATACATATATGTATTTTATTTTCATTTTGTTCGCTCAGCAGCCATAAGGCTTACGGCAAGCTGTTAGAGTGTCCGACTCATATGCGGTGGTTCGCGCGTTCGTTCCTGGTGCAGCAATTACCAAAATTTTTGAAGGCATGCAATTTTTCATATAAATATATACTTCAATATTAACAGACGAAAATAAAAAATTAATAAAAATAAAAATGTTCCGGTTGGAAATTGAACCTTGGATGTCCAAATCACAACAATTCAAATAAACAAGTGGCTTACCAACTAAAGCACGGAATAAACATTTTTCGCGAGTGCTAATTGATTTGTTGAATGTAGCACACTTGGAAAAAGCTTATTAAAACACTTATATCCAATTGTAAAAACAACACTTGGATTAAGCTTGAAGTAAGGAATATTATTCCAAGGGTTCACTTTCGTTTATCCTACAATTACATGTAAGCGTTCTACAATAGTAAATGAAAGCGTTATCCAAGCTTGAGGCTTACGTTTGTAAGCTTGTTTAAAGCTTATTCCAAGCTTGTTTGACTGATTGGCTTCTAACTTGCTAATGCAATCAAATTTTGGTATTGAAGAAATCGAAACATTTCGTGAAAACCATTGTTCGTTTATGTATTTAAAATATGTTATTCGAACAGAGTCCAACAGCGATAGTAACTAATGAGCGGAATATAAATTAAACTAATGAGGTGGAATCTACTTAATTTCAACTTTGAGTCAAAATTTCTCAGAATTTTATGTAATAAATTGATTTTATTTTTCATAATAAATCTTGTAATTTATTCAATTCTCTTTTCAATGATACTTTAAACATAATTATATCTCTAAAAATAAAAAAGTTGCTTGTACTAAAAAAATTATTACAACTTTGTGAATCCCCCATTTCCCTTTGGCACGCTCAAATTGTCAGATTATTGAAATATACACTTTTATAGATGTACTTAACTTACCTGTTCTTAATCTGACGCGCTCGAGTATTTCGGAGGATCGACTTTTTTTTACTTATCTGATGGGCTGCCCGCAACGCACGCCTCTATATTAAGGGTTCATATTTGGTAGAAGTACATTACAGATTGCAAGGTTTCTTCCCATATGATTTTCTGATGCGCTCGAGTAACGCGTAAAATCACCGTTTGGGCTCCCCTACTATTATGTTTGCGGACGACATTTGCCTTTTTTATAAATATAATCATATAGAAGTCCTGAAAACACATATCGAGCGACATACTTCACTTAATTCAAAATTTACTCAAATAAATGAATTGATCTTAAACAAAGAAAAAACTAAATTGGTACGGTTTAAGCCATCTAATTATAGGAGATCTATTTCAATGAGATTTCAATTCGAGGGTAATACAATTGTAGAATCAGACAGTGTAAAGTATTTAGAAGTGAACTTTAATAGTAATTTGCTATGGTACTGCCATATAAACAGATTGAAAAGTAAAATTGCCTCAGGTATCGGTATATTTGTATAAATTTATATACAAACTCAATACTGCAACAAAAATAATGATCTATCAATTATTGATTCACTCACATTTAACGTACTTTCCCATAGTGTATGCTAGTAAAAGGTCTGCATTACTCAAGTCTCTACAGGTACTTCAAAATAAAGCCCTAAAAATTGTCTTCAACCTTCCTTCAAGGCACAGTAGAATAAACTTGTACAAAGACTATGCAAAGGATATTCTTCCCATTCAAGATCTTTACAAAAGACAACTCTTGTTGTATGTTTTTAAAACAATGCCTGGCATAGGGTCTCGTGATTTGCAATTTGCACAAAATATCCATGTTACCCAACGATCTACAAGGCAAGCTACGCATCTACAAATAGTAAGATGTCGTTTGGAATTGACAAAAGAACGAGTTTCTTCAATCAATTACCAGATTATCTGTATAACATTCAAACTATGTCTATTTTTAAAATTATTTAAAAGAAGTATTTGCTTCAAAATGTTGAGATGCCACGTACATTTTGATCTGATTGATCTTGACACCTATCGTGAAAATGTTACTAATACTTATTTTTTTTTTTTTTTTTAATATTTTATATAATTTGTAATTATATTGTTGCCATTTCGTCTCTACAATGCCTTCTTGGCACTGAGGCACCATTTGTTATATAAAACTTATAATTATGTATAATAAATAATTCTATTAAAATAGTCGATAGAAACATCAATACTACCTGGTTATTGTATCATGCTTTGATACAAGAAGTATAGCGACCAAAACAGAAGTAAAAACTCCCAAAAAGAGTACGTTTTCTCACATTACTTATACCCAATTTTTTCATAATCCGCTGGCACTTGAAGTAGGGATGTTCGATTTTGAAAAAACATCGAAAGAATCGATGTTGAGCGATTCTCAATGTTTATCGAACAAAAAACATCGATGTTGTCGTCATCAATACAGAAAACAATGTAAAATCACGGGATTTTTTTAGTACATGATCCTTAAGATGACTCGAAAATATATTTTTTTTTCGAAACTTACATATATTGAGAAAGTTATAATCAAGAAGATTTGCTTTTAATTTTACAAAAAACTGTTTTTCGTTAAAAATAAGCGCTTTTTAGACGTAACTTGACTTGAAAAATACCTGCCCAAACCTGGTTTGCAAGTAAAAAAAATCTCCAAAACCCCGGTGTAAATTCCGAGCTTGGGGCTTCAGAGACTTTCAATTTGTACCCAAATTTAAGGTGATATTTCACCTTGATAAGAACATTTGCGGCAACAAAATACACAATTTTTGACAAAAAAATTTATTTTGTCACATCAAAACCACTAGAAGACGTCTAACTCATTTCAAGATATAAGATTTAATACATTCTCGAATACAGTTACCAAAATGAGTGTCGTCAAAATTTTCTTCCGCCTGAACAAAACCAGCTTCCTTAATGATCATATATGAAATATCATTTTGTAAAATCACATAATCACAATATTCCAAACTTTCATAGGACCTTCTTTTAGATTAACCAAAGGATTTTTGAGAAAATTTTGAAATTTAGTGATGTAAGTACTTTGATCGTAACATCGATGTAACGAAGTTTGAAATATTGCATTATCGATGTTAAAACATCGATTCTTCTTCGTTTCTTAACATCGATGAACATCAAAAATTGATTATCATCGAACATCTCTAACTTTAAGCAACAACTCATATAAGTACGATAAGTACGATTTCAAGTTTACTCATTTAACATCTTAACTTACCTTTTTTATATGTTAGACCATAATTCCAGATTACTTTTTTTGCCATTAATAATTAATATAATATAAATAACATTAATTTTTTTTTAATTTTCTTGTCATTTATTAAGTTCAGCTGTATACGTTTGTTTTGATTTTTTTTTTTATTTATTTTTGTTTTAATTAAGAACCTATTTACAAACATTAACCTTAAGCATTTTTAACGGTGATATAATTTATTTTCTATATTCCTTTGTTTTTTTTTTAATATTTCTGGCGGCATATGAAAAATTCGCATTATTTATTGGATTTATTTTGCCATTATTTTACTAAATGTAGTATTATAAATCGTGTTTCTTTACATATAATTTTTAAGTTATTTAAAAGCACGCCTGCTCTTTGAATGTGTTTTCGTGCTCGATTTAAAATTTTATTTTTTCTATGAGATGAATTCCTCTATGCTTAACATTTTGAAATGCAATATTATGTAATTTAATGTTTTTTTTTTTTTTTTTTTTGCTAAATTCTGCTAACGTCGAACATTAAACATATTGTGGATTTTGTTTTTATATTATTTATAAATATGAATTTATGTGCGTTGTTGCTTATATCAGAGAGTAAACATAAAACTAACTATGTATTACAATATTACAAAATAATGTCAATGAGAGCTAGAATAAGTTTTCGTACGTAAAACGATTTTCTGATTAAAATGCTCAGAATGATGATATGAAATCCAAGAAGTTGCAAGTCTACAAATTAATTTGAATTATTGAATTTGACAATACTTTCACACAGTCTGACACATAAAGATGACATTTCAATCTACGAATTCTTGTTGAAGAGAAAAAAAAGCAAGCCAAAATTTTGGTAGAAAAATTGCACACATCATGCATCTATGGAAAAAATAAGTTCATGTTTAAATGTTGTGGTGGAAGCAAATCTCGTCTAAAGACGTAAACTTTAACAGGAACCATTTTCATAGAATATTTTAACCCAGTAAGACTGCTTTAAACGCATTTTTAATCCTTTATTGAAAATAAACACATACTGATTTTATTGAAGTTATATGAACACAACTATGTCAGAGACACGTTTTTAGAAGTTTTTCTTCTTTATATTAGTGTTATATTTTAAGCCATATAAAAATGAGTATTTTGCCATTTTTGCCTATTAGAATCCGTTGAAAAAGTCTGTAATTTCGGCAAAAATGTTAAAAACTGTCCTACAGTCTAATAAAGCAGATTAAATAAAAAACCTTCAAGTTAAGCACTAACATTTTCCCGTCTTGTCCTTTCAAGCCGATATGTTACAATATCAGATGGTTTGAGTTACGAGAAAACTTAACCTGTCAAACACTTTTTTGTCTTTATTCCTCAAATCAAATTTTTTTAATGAGCATTTCTGAAACTACTTCTGAAACTAAATAAATTTTCTTTCATCGTCCTTCAACATACATATAATTTTTATAAATCGTTTGATATTTAGAACTTGCAGTTTCGTTGCATCAAAGAGAAACATTTTTTTAAATATATTGTACAAAATTGTATGTTCGTAAAGGATTATCCTTAAAATAAATATTTTTGATCATAAACAAGTTTACAGGAATCAATCATTTGTAATATTTATAAGCAGAAAATAACTTTTTTTTATAAATGAATTTTTTTGTTGAAAAATGATTTTTGCAAATTATTCATAAATATTTTTGTATGCTAAGTAATATATGTGTAAAAAGAATGCAAAAGATGGAGTGGTAGCAAGAAGACTTGTTATGCAGAGGAGTTGAGTTCAATTCCCAGCAGCGGCATGTGTTTTTGTTTTTTTATACATTTTTGCAGCAATATATTTAGTTTATATTTAATTTATAAATGCGTTTTTAAACCATACATCAAAATGAAAAATAATATTCGTTAAAATATCATTTACAAGCCATTGCGAAAAGTGTAATTTAAGATTATTTAAGGAACATAAACGTTCGTTTATGTTTTATGTACACTTTCAATTCAATTTCGAAAATATTTCAACACATTGGTCTCATCTTATGTTAAAAAAGAAAGCAAGTTTTCAGCATTCATTGACAGATATTCAGCCGAATCATGAAACATTTCCTCCCGGGAGTTGTAAATGGGAGTTTCCTGTTTTAAGATAGCAGATAAAGATATCTTATTTTTTATTTTACACTCATGAATATTGGCGGTTGATAAACCAAATTGCATTAAAAATTTCCAAAAAGTATTTTAACTTTATCTAAAAAACGGAAACTCTCATTTACAACTCCCGGGAAAAATGTGTCATGATTGGGCTGAATATCGCTTCCTAACTTCAAAACAAGCACACACATGATAAAAAATGTCCAATTAAAAATAGTAAAAATTGAAGATATACAAAACATTTAAACAACAAATTTTTACAGTCGTCGAATGTAAAAGCCCTTCAGCCCTTGAAAGGACTTTGACCGAGCTTCTTATGATCAATTGTGTTGTGTGTGTTATTATATGTTTGCACACAATTAACCGAGAACTGGACCTACATGTTTTGTGCCGACTCCGAACGGCTAAAGTTCATGTTCTCAAGAAGATTTACATGACATTATTTACTCTCTGAGGTTTGCCATTGTCTACAAAGAGGTGGTGACCGATCTCAAAAATTTTTTATTGAAAAACTTTTCGCCGCGACTGGGGATCGAACTCGGGCATGCAACGGTCACCACAATAAAAACCAAATGGACAAAATTATAAGAATGTTAGTTTTGCTCGTTTTGATGTTAGGTTGCGATTTGTTTTAAGTAGCTAAATGGTTTGTGAAAATTTGGTTTTCTTTTGGCCACTTATGTGTGATTACCTTCTTCCTTTTTGTAAAGTTTAACATAAATTGTGTGCACAATGAACTTTCTTTGAAGCAGGTTTTTTTTTATTTCTTTTCTATTTCTTTTCCATTATTTTTCATTTTAAATGAAGCGAAATGTTTTATTATTTAAATATTTTATTAAAAATTATACATATATTTTTACATGAAGCAGCCTGTTATGTAAATCTATTTTAATTATACATATTCATATAAATATATTATTTATACAAAACATAGAAATGAGTATCGAATTGGCCAAATGTACATGAATTTTTTTTTACAAAACCAAGTTAAAAGAACGAATAGTAAATTAATTTAGAAGAAATGTTAAACCAAGTTAAAACACCGATCACAATTTGAAAGCAAAGTTGGCTAAATTCAAATGCTGCTATCGTAGGTTGGCAGCTCTTCAAGAACTAACTAATAAATGGACAATTCAATTTAATTATTTTTTTTTTTAATTTTTATCAGTTTATGTAAATTTGGCCAAAGCAAATGGTTAATTAATAGTAAACAAAGATACAACACACAAAACGAAAATGCTTAGTACTAAAAATTATTTGCTAACACGCGCTACATACTCACACATACATATATTTTAAGTTAAAAAGTCTTAACTAAGTTGTTACAATATAAATGTTTATTTGTATGGTGTTTGAAATCGTTGCGGCTAAACACAGCGGGTTAAGAACAGTCTATAGGCACAATTTATTTCTGTTTTTCAGATTCAAGTTTTTTTTTTTTTTTCAAAAACGTTTGCTTTAGTCTAGCAGTATAAACGTAATTTGCAATAAGTTTTACTTAATATATTTAAAAAACCAATTGTATTTTCTCATTGCCATATGGAACGGTGTACTCTTGAGGCTGACAGTCGATATTCGTGACTTTCCAAAGAGAAACTCGTTTAGTATTCGATGTGAGCGGATGTTATTTTAATATTAGTTTTTCTATTGACATTTATGGACTAGACCAAAGAGCTTAACATTTATGTCTTAGGTGAAAGAAGATTTGATTAGCACATAGACATGTTTTATCTTTAAAAAGATGTTAAATTTCAGAAAGAATTGAGCATTTCAAGAACTTAAGGCTGCCAATTTTAAATTACTATGTAAAATTATTGTTGTTTGCGCAAAATTAGAACAATTCGTTTCCTTTGTCATCGATATTTTTTAAACCCTTCTGTGCCATTAAAGCACAAAATCGATTCGGTAGCATAATTAGAGCATGAAATTCAGACTAAAATTTATTGCTGAATTTATCATTGTTTTTGAAATAGTTTTAAAATAGGCAGGCTGCCATATAATTTCTTACAAATATAATTTGGAAATAGGTTTAAAAAAAAATATATCGAAATCTGAAATAAGGTAAAGTTCTACAGTAAAAAATTAAACATATATGAAAACATATATGAAACAAAATAATATATTAAAATAAAAGATAAAAAAATATATACATATTAAAAAAAATAAGGCTTTGACAACAGCAGCAGAAGAAGTTTTCGTATGGCAAGACATTTCGTAAGAAGGACCAACGATGACAATTCATAGAGTTATATTGATTCCATGTTATTGATATAACTCTTAATTTTGTGCTTTACAATCCATAATATTTTTTGTCATTTCCTTTCTGGCTCTTACTGGCTCTGTTTGTCAATATCAGATATTAAGCGTTGCAGGTTAAAAACGCTTTCTATTTGGCTAAGCCTCGCATATCGTTGTTCTTGCCAAGAGTTTAGTCAAATGTCGTTATTATTAAATTCGCAATGTACAGACAGGTACATACAAAATTAAACATAATAGAACTATCGAATTCACTGAGAAAATAGCTACGATCTTTAGCTAATTTATCTGTTTTAATTTGTTTTTTTTTTCGTTTTTCTTTTTTATTTTTTTTTTATTTTTGGTTTTTATTATTTTTTTTTATACTATAAGATTGAAAATGAGCATAAATATTCGTGTTTTAAGTTTTAGTATTTGAAAATATTATATTGAGAAGTTATTAAATTCATGTGATTCGCTCGTTGCAAGGAATGCTTCTTCGTTATTATTTCTATTATATCAACGATATTAAATGGCAAAACAGATTAAAGTACTATTATTATTCCAGTTCTATTAAGCAGTACTGTGTTTAAAGAACATAAACATGAACAACAAAACTTAAAATAAACATAGTTGTTGCGAGTATATTAAATATTTCACTGATGTCAATCAACAAAACTGAAACAAATGTTGTGCAAATAAAACATAAAAATAGAATTTAAAAAGTTTAAGTTGAGATCAAAATCCTTGTGATCTTATTTTTACAAGTATTTACTTGTAGATTACAAATATATAAATAATTTCTTAAATAATATATGATTAATTTCTCAATTAGTATATATATGTATATATATTCATTTATATATATACACATACACTCAGACAATGTGTACACATATTTTATATATAATAATGCATGTAATGTAAATGTTTTAGTGTAATTGTTTGTGTAAATGTTTTATGTATTATTTAAAAGGGTAGCCAGCAAATACCCTGTTAATAATCGATTTTTTTATAATCGATGCTTGATTTTTTACTCACTCTATTTTGCGTTAAAAAAAAAAACAAACAAACAATCTATATTGAAAATAAAATTAAAATAAACAAACTTCAATGCCTAATGCGTTAAACGCATTGATGGCAGTGTGCGTTATAGTATTAAGAATTATAAACTGTTGTACCTGCTGCAAATACGTTATTGATAAGATTTCTATTGATACATTTGAGTGCTACATCTGCTTGGGCGGTGCTGGCGATTTCCCAATAGATGTGTTGTCCGCCTGCATTAGCAATTGTTGTTGCTTTAAATTTAGCTGCCGGTATGCCATTTGAGACATAGCTGGATTTTGATTTGAGTAAGCATTGACAAGCAAATCATTTAAGTTTACCAGCGAGCCAGTTGTAGAATTCGATTGACTTTTGTTGAGATCTATTGTAACAGCTGTTGTTTCAACTGCTGCCTGTTTATGTAAAGCTGAGAAAGACGTCTTGCTGTTATATTTTAAAGAATTATGCTTGGGAATGCAACCTTGAGCTGAAAATAAATATATAAAAAGAAAAAAAATCCTGCTTTAGTTTAAGAGCTAATTTATGCTGTCTAGTTCATATAGCTTAAAGCAAGTTCTTGCAAATCATATACAACTGTCCGATAATATAACAGAGCTTTCTGCACATTCAAATAATAAACCAAAAGTTAATCTATAGTTAAGAAGGACAATATTTTTTATATTAAATTAAATTCTATAAAAATACTTTATATAATTTTATTTTAATACTAGCGATACCCAGCTATCATTGCTACGCCTTTACAACGGTATCGCTACGCCTTTTCCAATGGCCGTGCCCATTTCCTGGTAGAAAGACATGACCAATAAGTAACTTTAAACAGCGAGTTTCAATGTTTACGACATTTAGTACCAAATCTATTCGATATTAATAATGTTGAATGTATTAATGGTGCCACGTTTCCTTCTCAAATTCTTCGCGGATGAGGGTTGAACTCAGGTTAACGCGATTTGTTGATACGTACGCCAAAGTTTTTAAAAAACAAGTTATTGAAAAATTCAAAACTTATATTCGATTCTTAAATCGATCGAACTCATTGCCATATAAACAATAATAATAAATCAAAAACTGTTATACTCACAATTGCTTGCGTTATTGTACTGGTGTGGTGTAGGATTTTTTCCAACCGTATTTGGTGTATCGTTGTGTTGTGCGTTATAGTGTGTCTGCTGAGTATGTGCCTGCGCCTTCAAATTTGAGCTATTTTCATTACCAGGTTTGCCAAAAATTGTAGTTATAAGATTAGGAGACGCAAAATTATTGCCTCCACTAACTCCATTGTTTGCATGCGGCATAATATTGCTATGATACTGAGGGTAAGAAGACGCAGACATAGCCGATGAAACAGTGCTTCCACCATTGATTGATGAAGAGGGGAATATTGCGTTCACGTTGCTTGCTACTAATAATGAGGGAGTTGAAATAGCTGCTGGTGGTTTAAAACTTTGTTTACCACTATTGCGGCAACTTCCACTTCCAGATGCGCCAATAAGATCCCACAAGGGATCGAGTGTTGTTTGATAGGCGCACGTAGAAGGTGAAGCACGCGCGTAAGCATTACCTGGCACCGATGTAGATGATGAACTGTGCATTTTTGGCAGGTCTAAGCAGTCCACACTTTTAAGTTGATTACATCCAGCAATTTCTACCGCTGAAGATGATGCCGATGATGACGTTTGAGCACCAGCCCCATTTCCAACAATAGCACCTTTGAAAAACATAGGAACAGAAGTAATTTTAAAAACGTATGTGTATCCAGTTGATAGTATTTATATATTTGAATTAGTTCTAACCAGTAACAGGTGAATGATCCCCGCTTGCACTGCCACCAGCCCCGCTACTGCTTGGACGACTTCCACTTGGTGGTCTGGGCAAGCGCCGACGCAGCCACGGATGTTTCAGAGCCTCAGATGGAATGAGACGTTTCTCTGGGTCCCACTCCAAGCATCCACGTATAAAGTTGAGAAAAAGGGGATCCTTGCAGCCGTCTAAGGCTTTCGAAAGGCTTTTAGAGCAAGGTGGACCACGTGGTTTACCACGTCGTGATTGTCCTCCAACTAATACCACCATGCCATCTGCCATTGTCCGTACAGTACAATAGCGCGGATAGCCTTTGGGATTGAAAAAGGTTTTTGCGCGTTTGGCATTTGCCATAATGTTTTTGTTTGGCATACCCAGAACCTCAATAATACAAGCCAATTGATCACTTTCATTTTCACCAGGGAACAGGGCATGTCCAGAAAGTAGTTCGGCTAAAATACATCCCAGTGACCACATATCGATGGCACGACCATACTTTGCACCTAATATCACTTCTGGAGCACGGTAAAAACGTGATTGTATATACGTATAAACGCGTTCACTTTCATAGCATGATGAACCGAAATCGATAACCTTGAATAAAAAGGAATACAAAAATAATTAATTAATTCATCTAGCAGGGACCAACTTTAAGAGTCTATGATAAATCATAAATAAATAAAAAAAAAATATTATAATTATTCATCTTATATTTCATTGCTGGCTCCTGGTAACGTCAGTTTGGAATTAAATAAAGTGCTTGAATATTATTCTTCAATAATTTCATTTAACTTAAAGAGTACATATGCTCAGGAGAATTCAATTGGAAATCGACGAAAATCTTTGCGTCCAAAGTTAAATTATTATATTTTATATGCATATTTTTTCTCAATTTCAATTTAAGCATTTTTTTTGCATTTAAATATACACTATATTAAAAATATGAATAGTTATTCAGATAATTTAAAGTTTTTGGTGTCAAACTCCGACTAGGATTTTAACCTATCACTTGAATGCAGTGAGATGATGAAGCTAACAGAAATTCAAACTGTAATAAAGATATAGATTGAAAATCTATAAAAATCTTTGGTCCATAATTCTATCGCTTGTAAATCAAGGAGAGTATTTTATACTATGTTTTCTTACCTTGATACCCGATCGCCCCTGTTGCTTCAGCAGTACGTTCTCCGGCTTCATATCGCAATGGATTATGTCATTTTTATAGAGAGAATCCAAACATTGCAATAACGAATGAGCAAATTTTCTTACCAGCTGCAAACTAAATCCCTTAAAGCCATTTTTCTTTATCAGTTCGTACAAATTTATATTGAGTAACTCGAATGTGATGCACATATGATTCCGAAAAGTAAAATTGTCGTACATGTGTATGATATTCATGGTATTGTACTTATCCTGTCTACGTAAATGATGTAAAATACGAATTTCCTCTTGGGCCTGGCGATGAAAACGTTTTTCATTGCGTACCATCTTAAGAGCAACATGTTCGTGAGTTTTGTGATCGTAAGCTTTGACTACTTGGCCGAAACTGCCCTTGCCGATAATTTTTAGCATTTCATAACGGTATGCTACATGATCATGCGGTATGTGTATATATGCGCCTTGCTCGTTATCGTAGTCAGAGTTATTTGGTCCAAAAATACCAGGACGCTTCTTAGCATTCGCTCCAATGAAATAGATTTGTGGGTATGACAGTATTTCGGTGCGTTCGTACGGTGTCAACTTGTGCATATACAGAAGCAAAACTTGTTGGGGTGTTACTACAAGCGGCTTAGGTTTCTCCTGCATAGCACACTTCTGCTGCCCAGACATAATAATTTGCTCATGGAACATGTACGTCTCTGCAGGATTAGGAAGGGGACCTAAGACTGGGACACTGGCAGCACCAGTGCCGGCAGTCATGGTTGTCGTTGAAGCTGCCGTCGGTGTTGTTGTTGGCATATTAGTACGTGTCGAACCTTTGTTTGCTGTTGTTGTTTCCGCCACTTCACCACTAGCCTCAACAAATGAAGATGTCGCCGATGTAGCTAAAGCTGCCGATGATGAACTTGAAGCTGTTGTAGAATTGGTTGTTGCTGTCGTTGAACTTGTACTTGAACTGTTTGGCAGTGATAATGCTAGAAAAATAAATGAAGATGTGAAAATTATTGTGCAATAAGCTAAGAGTTGCATTTTAAATATACCTGAATGTGTTTTTGAACCATAGTATCCATCAGAACTGGATGTTGATGGTAAAGCTTTGGAATTATTACAATGCTGTTGATAGAGATGATGACCATTGTGGCTGCCATTTTTAGCTGCATTATTTGCAGTTTCCGTATCGCCGGTAAATGTTGCAATCGAACGTGTGTTTGATATATCAATAACTGTTGTGGACTGTGCCGCGTGGGACGAAACATCAGGTGCAGAGCTAACATGATGTGGAAGATGGTGGTGATGGTGATGATGGTGCTGATGTGTCTGAGTACCAACCATTGTTGACGCAATATTATTATTCTGACCTGCTGCGGCGGCACTATCGATATCGCAACGTGTATGAGTACTATTATTATTCAAATTATTGAGATTCGATTTTGGTGTTTGCTTAAGTTGTTGTAAATTATTATTATTATAGACTGAACTAGATGATGAGCTTAAAATGGATGTCGAGGATGTTGCCGATGTAGATGATAGAACATTTTCTTTATGTTTTGTGCTTGCAGGTGACTTATCATCTCTGGTGCCGGCTGTTGCGTGCATAAGCGGGCTACTTGATGTGGTCAGTGAAGAAGCTGCTAGTGTTGCAGCTGCCGTTGTTGATAATGTACCTAATGAGTTTTGTATGTGAGTTAGTGAGTTGGTATTCGATGATGATTTTGGTGGCTGTTGCTGTGGCAATGAATGTTGCAACATAGCTGTTTGGTCACATCTGCTTTTACTCAGAACGTTAATACTGCAATCACTTGACGTTGTTGTTGATGTTACTTTATTCGACTGTCCTAAGCCAAGATCACCATAGCCTTTGCTTAAATCTAAGAATAATTTATCACGCTGCTGTCGCTGCTGATGTACTAGATTTTTATCATCGGCAATATAGCGGTTTTCACCATTGCCACAACTTTTTAAATATTGTTCTTCAAGATAGTTTATATGGTATGCTCCAGTCTCACTGTTGGCGGTAGACCCTGATGATGATGCGGTGGACAAACGGCTTTGGCGATCCAATCGTCGTTGTCGTTGTACACCAGGATTTATATACTTGTAGTTACCTATGTCACGATTAGCTTGATTTATGACGTCTTCGTTGATGTAAAGTTCTTCATCATCGTCATCGGAAGAATGCTGCCACGAAAGTGTTGAAAGATTTGTGGCAACACTGAACGAGTTCTGCAAACTAGCAAGTGAATAGTTTTGATGAATGTTGTGACGAACGTTCGATGTGAATTTTTGGTGCTTTGAGCGCTGAGCAGCAGAGCGCTGCGCGTGGTCGTGTAATAGCTGCTGTTGTTGTTGTTGTTGTTGAGCTACAACTCCAACAAGCGGTGGCGCAGCAGTTAAGTAAAAGTGCGCACCCTGTTCTTGCTGCTGCTTTTGGAAATGATACGCGGCAGTAGCAGCGGCTACTGCTGCTGCAGTTGCTGTCTGACGTTGCTCAGAATAGGAGCGACCACCTAGTGTGGCAGCTTCAAGCCAGCGACTGCTAGTAGACTCTAAATAGCTTTTATATGTTGCCAAATGAGGCAAAGCTGCAGAACTCTCAGTCACAACAATGTCTTCCTTCAGTGGACGTTGACCTAACTTGACTGATGTATGACGAGTAACAGACTCTCTCAAATTCAACTGAGCATAAGATATGTCAGGTTGTTGTTGATGGGAAGAGTATGGATTAAAGCTGTTTGTGTAGACGCTGGAATGACTTTCATTCCTGCTTTTCAAGCGACGCGTATATTGATCAAAAATTGAGAGCTTTTGTTCTTCAAGTGACTTTTGCTGCAGAGTTAGTGGATTTCCGGCGTTTGCACGGTTGGAAGAGTAGCACGTTCCTTGTAACTGTGCAGCTGAAGATACATCAAAGAGGGAACGCGTCAAGAGAAGGCGTCGCCGTTTTTCTATTTGCTGTTGATGTTGCTCCAGACTGTTGCTACGAGAACTTATATTTGACGAAGAAGTGGTGGTATTTGACGATGGTGAATTGTCATCGATATCGAAATCGTAGGTACAGTCAACGGGTGGTGGTGTTCCTGGAATGCTACCTCTACTAGAAGAGGGAGCTACTTTCTGCGGATAGTGATAGTGATAATAATGACTATAATGCGCTGCTGTAGAATGTTGAGCCTGACGTTGGCGCTGGTTAAATATGGATTTCTGGACACTGAATGGAGTTTCAGCAGCGTTGCAGCTTTGCGCTGCTGGTGGTTTGAAGATATAAGACGAACTCGAAATAGGTGCCGATACAGAAACCTCAGGTTTGGCAGTGTTGCTGCCAGCAATGGACGTTGTTGTTACTTCTGTTTGTTGCCCACCAAAAGGCCCGTTTGATGTCACCAAAGATATAACAGTAGCTGTAGGTATAACAAATTCTTTTATGGTTGGTGAATTAGAGCATTCCTTTGCTTCGTTGTTGGCTAAGTTTTGATCAACTACTGGCACAATATTCTCCTTTGGCAGAACATTAGAATTTTGCAAGTTTCCATATGAACGTCGACCACATATACTACTCAAGATATTAAAGCGTAAAATGTTTTTTAAAGTACCGCTCTGCGTTTGTTGCTGTTGTTCTTCAGTGTTTTCCCTCAGCTTTTGTTGTATTTTAGTTGAAGTTGTCGGAAGTTCTTCTTTGTGCAAAAGATTGTCTTCAAAACTTCTACTTTTCTTCTCCGTGTTTGGTACTCCCTCTGCCGCTGTTGTAGTAACTGAATTCGACTTTTGTTTTACTTTTTTTCGGTTTTCTGATGATGACTCTTCATCAGACGAATGTGTTTTTCTAGGTTGGTTATATTTACTATAGCTCATTGGATCCTTAAGTGATCTTCTGTTGCTTAACGTTTATTAAGTCAACTGAAATAAAAAAATAAGCGATAAGGACCTGAGTATCAGTAGCAAATGTTATAAGACATATTGGTATCACGGGGATTGTCAGTAAACCTAGTTGAATAACTGATGATTACTGTCATATAAACAAAAATCTCTTACATTTCTAAATAAAAAATATTATGTCAGCAAATTAAACAAATAAAGCATCAAATAATCAATGAAAGTGAATCATATTTAACCTCAAATTAACTTTTCACATATTCATACTATGGCTTTCAGTTGAGTCAATATGGGTACTTGAAATGATTAATCCAAAGTAAAGTATTAATTTAGAAGATCTGTAACTTTCATTAAGTAGGACACTGGTCATGTCTCATATGGAAAAAATCTATTTTATATGGCGATTATTGCAATTCAGCTTGAAACAATTGAGGAGGTAGAGGCAATAAGGGTTCATGGTGACAAACATTTATGCACATCATGTGAAAGGAATTTTAAAATTATTGCAACAAAACAAACAGATTTTTAGTATAGTTTGTATAAAATAATGATTTTTGTTAAGGATGTTTTATAAATTCATAAATATATATAAATAACCTCAATGAATAAAAACAAAACATGAAAAATAATGATTTTTTTTTTATTCTTTGCATTCGATTGAAGTAAATTTCCAATGAACACTTTTTCTGTTCAAAGTATGAGAAACTTTGAAAGAGCTCTTTCTCAGCCTTAAAACATTTTAAATTTCAATCAATTAAAAATGGCGAATTCAATATGTATGCCAAAATTCTGATAAGTCTTTGTGTATCTGTCTGAAACGTTAAATTGAGATTTTGAGGTGTCTGATTTTGAATTTAATATTTGTTTTTAAAATAAAGAATGGCAGATCCACAGTGGCGACCAGATTTGTAAAATTTCATCTTAAGCGTTTTTAAATTGTTTCTCTTATCAAGGGAAAAGCATTAATAGTTTAAGCACTTTTGCACTTTAACTTTACACGGTGCAAAATATGACGCGGTAGGTTAAGATCAACTAATAGTTAAATAATCCACTTTACAAACAGATGGCGTCCATGTACTGTTGTTGAAGTCAACCATCCAAAACTTTGAGAGACACTCTTTTTTTTTACTTTTCAACAAGTATCAAAAATTATTTTGTAAAAAAACATAATTTTAGGTTTTTTTTTTCAAAACTAAACCTTTTTTTCAAGTTTTGCGTCAGGACATATAAAATTGTTTCCCTGTTCATTAAAAAAAATTGAAGTGTCTTTCTTTACAAGTGGAGGCGTGTAAAAATTTGTGCATCAAGATATTTTTAGTTTAAGCTCGAAATTTGGTTGAAGTCATTTCCGTATTTTTGACATAGTTGTAGCATTCCTGATACCCTCACGCATACATGCTGTTTGTGGTAAATAAACTGTGTCACAACGTTTTCAACGCCCATGAGAAGCGTGAAGGTATGCACCTATGTAACCTTTATACATAAATGATCAACATCGAAAAATGAATTGATGGCCGTCTGTACAATTACAGTCACAGTTAAATGGGGTTACCCCATCTTGCTGTAAAACGAAACATCACACCAACGATAAGCAAGACACAAGAAACACTTCTTTATTCCATACAAAAATCTTTTGCTTATCGTTGGGGTGCTCTTTCGTTTTACAGCAAGATTCAGTAAGGCCGCGTTCATAGTAACGCTGAAGATGAAAATTTTTAAAGCAAAAAAGTTTATCGTCACAAAGCCCAAATTTTTCAAGATTAAAATTCCGTTTTATTACTAATTACGAAAATCTACTACCTAGTCGTGAAAGAACACTAGGTCTTTCAACAAGACTCTGCACCAGCTCATAAAGCTAAAACAACGCAGGAGTAGTTGCGCCAGAATATTCCACTTTTTATTTCTGCTGAAGAGGCCTTCAGGAAGCCCGGACTTAAATCTTTTTGATTACAAATTATGGTCAGAGCTAGAAAGTATGGTTTGCAAAGTTCGCCACCGAAATTTGAAAAGTCTCAAGCAAGCCCTAATTGCGGCAGCGTCATTAGGACCAATGGAAATTATACGTGCCGCTATAGCCCAATGGCCTGACCATCTAAGAGCCTGCATCAAAGCAAAATGCAATTATTGTGAATAATTCTTTTGTATTCTTCGAAAAATTATCTTTAAATTGAAAATAAAAACTGCAACATAATTTAAAAACTGATTTCTTAAATTTTTACGACATCATTTTTACGTTTGAACTTGAATACAAAATCTTGAATATTTACATATACACCTGCGGTCACGCACATCTTACCACTTCATTTCTTGCAGTTTTTTTTTAATATCTCAGCGTATATTTGAACCAAATTCAAAATTTTTTTAACATGGATTTCATAAATAAAATTAGGGATTTTGACAAAAATTGATTAATATTCAAAGCATATTTTTCTTTGTAAAATGTATTCAAACATGCATTTGTCACACGAAATTCAGTGGTAAGATGTGCGTGACCGCAGTTGTAATATGTTTTGTGAAATAAAACTGTAAGATTTTCTTTAACTTCTTTGTTTTATGTAAGAAGGGCACATCTCTCATATAAGTTTATCAGTAACACTAAATATCACAAACTTTTTTTTATGTTCTACAGCAACAAAAAAGTTATCACACATCAAAGACTTCAAACGCGAATATCTCAAAATGCATTTTTTAAATGAGACCTTATGCATCTAACTCCTTAATTGAAAAGAAGAGTATTCAGTTAGAACTTGGCGATTGAATGCTCCGAAAAAGTCTAAAATGGTTCTAAAAATGTATCATGATTCATCTTAATAGATAAATCGACCCAATTGGAATAAACACTGTAGATTGTTTGAAAAACATCAGTAAGGAAATACGCATGTCGCTGAGTCCTGTGTCCTTATTCCACAACGCGTTTCGAAAAGCGATTGGAATCGAAAAATTTCCATTCGAAAAAAATCAATCTCTGTAAACAATTCGTAAGAGCATTGGCGTTGCCAAAATTATGCACAAAAGAAAATACCACAAAAATTGCTCATGTTGAGCTGAAAATAACTAGTTAATATACAATTTTTAATAAATATAGCTAAGTTTTTTGTAATAAAATTATTGCCAAATAGCTCTGGAAAAACGCGCGCTGCGTGATAAAATCAAGATGATGGAAACTATTGCGCGACGACGTATTGACAGCAAAATCTTACACGCATTTCTGCAAACACTTTGATTCAGATGGCATGCAACTAAGATTCAATGAGAATCAATTCGATTATTTTCTCGACCATTTCAATTTAGATCTTGAATGAGTGTAATGTGTGTTAAGTTTATGATGCTTAATGTCTGGATATTTTTTCTCCTTTTTGTAGTCACGATTCACTGTATTCACTGGAATGATTTACGCAGCCAGTTAAAGTACACATGCATATGTAAGCATTTAAAATCACAAAAGGTTTGGTTACGTTAGCTACAAAATGTTTTTTTTTTATGATTATTCAAGATTTTTCCAATTCAAGTGATATTTTATAAATACCAGAGATATCTAAATCACCAACTATATGTTACAGATCTGAAAAATATTCTACCAATAAATATGCTGTATAAATATCAAATTGGAGAAACCAGGCATTGCATTACCTGACGATGCTTGGAGTTTCTGACTGGTGCCAACTAGCGCTCGACAAAAGTGGCTGGCGAAAATTCTTAGACGAGACCAAAACCGACCAACTTTTGGAAGCGCCATCTAAGCAAGTAAGTAGGATCAAATATTACTGCAAGTTTACAAGAATATAAGGAACATTAACTATAATACTACGCAGACGAGACAGCATTCACATGGGTTTGACCGTAGTGGCAAGATCTAGTCGAGAGCTTAAGAAACAACGTTACCTATGCATGGATTCAAATGCTTACAAACTATTGTAAGCTAATGCCGATTAAAATATGTAATCTGAACAATTGTAATTTCTTTTACAAATGCGGACGTGAATATTAATCTATTTGACAAAACTAACACGGGAATTAAATGCACTGACTTGAATCAAACTAACGGTATCGTTTTTGTTAATAACATATTGCCATCAAGGCAAACTACATATTCAACTATCTTAATTGATCATATCATCTCAAATATAGAAAAAACATACTAAATTAGTTTTACGCTTGATGATACCGATATTTCATATCATAAATGCACATTTGCAACAATAAAAGCGATAAAACTTTACAAACATAAATGCTTACAAAAATAAATTAGAACAAAATGGAAAATCTAATAACAAAGCGACAAATACGAAAACTACATACCTATATCAATACTTAATGCTTTAAGTAACGCGTATTTGAAAACGAAATGGACAGTAGAATAGAAAATCCTACCAAAACAATTAAAAAAATCGATTTTGCCAATAATCATGACGATAAAAGAACTCGGAGACATTAAAGAAACAGTAGCAAAACTCATATACCCTGCACATTTAAATATGATTTTATATATAACGTTTTATTATTTAATATTTTTAAAAACAAACTCAAATTGTTCATTATGAATTTAAGATAGTACTATAGATTTCTCTTTTATATATATGTCATATAGAAAACAATTTATTTTTATAAAAAACCAACTTTAAATTTTTATTTATTTATTAAAATTTCATTAATATTCTTTTAAACACAGAATCAAATTAGTCTGGGAATACTTATTAATTTTTTTTAATTATTAAAAAATATGGAAAGGTATGTATATAAAACCTAAAGAGAGAGTAATAAAGTTACTTTAATAATTAAAAGACAAAGGCAATTATTGAATTGAAGAGTGATGGGATATCATACGGATCAATTAAAATGCTTAAAAACGATGGTTTTCAATGCTATTGCTAATCTTCGACAATATAAAACCACGGAAAATGTACCACTCCAAAAAATACCGTGCAAAACATCAGCACATATTGATCAAAAGATTGTCCCACTATCACAACCTGATCCAAGGAAGAGCACAGCAGTCATCCAGCATGAAATAGTGGATGAAATTGGGGTCAGTGTATCATAATGAACCGTTGCACGACTTTTAGTGGAAGCTGGCCTTCATGGAAGACTTGCACGCAAGAATCCCATGGTGAAAGGCTCGTTCAGAAAACAACGTATTGAATTTGCCAAAGATCATGTATCTTGTCCGGTAAAGCAGTACAAATACTTGTTGTGTGGAGTGTTAAAACAAAGATCAATAACATTGATACTGATGGCAGAAAGAGTATCCAACGACCAAAAGATAATGAACTTGATCTTAAGTACACTTCTTCGGTTGGGGGAAATTTTTTGGAATGTCATTGGTTTAATTCACTGTGTTTCTGGCACAATGAACAACGAGAATACGTTTATATTTTAAGAATTGTTATGCTGCTTTGGTATGTAGACAATATCCCAGTGATTTGGTCATTCCAGTAGGATAATGACCCCAAGCATACGGCAAAGCTGACCAACAAATTTTTTGATTTAATTGCTTTGACTGTTCATGACTGCTCATCGTCAAGTCGTGATGAAAATCCAATCGAGCATTCATTTAACGATTTAAAAAATGCCGTAAGCACACTAAACATAACAAATTTGGATGATTTTTCAACAAGAGTCAAGGAAGCTTGGTGCGGTATTTGGTAAAGCGATGTCAAAACCTTATTCTTAATGCAAAGACGATGTGTTGTAGTTTGTAAGCAAAAACGTTTTTCCAACAAAATATTATACCTTAAGCATCACTTTTGTTAAGTTTTTACATATTTTACTACTTGTTTTTAACTAAATATAATGTATTTTGCAAACGTTTCTAATTAGTTGTCACAGATATATTTAAGGTTTTAGAATAAAAGTTTATTTTAAACCAACTGTATCATTCAAAACTTTTCAACTAGTTTTTTGTTTTTAAGATATATTCGTATAGTTGCAGAAATTAGTTTAATATGGATAATTGATAAGTTAAAGAAGAAATCGACAAATGTCTTATAACAAAAATATCGTTTCTAATTAGCTGTCAACGGTTGTATGTCTACTTTAAATGGCTAATCATTCCATTCAAGCAAATGTATCACACACACTAGATGATGTACTGTGTTTTATAATCCCTAAATTTTACAAATTATTGATTTTGATTTAGATATTTGGTAAAGACCAAGAAAATTTTGTGCATTTTATATTTGCAAATGTATCGTAAGCAAACATATTACAGGAGACTAACAACTTCTGTTACTTACTTTTAAGAAATGTGTTGCGAAAATTTACCTATTTTTAGTGTTCTTAATAGTATGTTCGATATAAGTTCTAGACTAGAAAATAAGGTTAAAATCTACTATAAACACGCAACTAAATAAAAGGTCACAAATTTTTGTACACAATAAACCTGGTATGAGAAGCCAACTTATGAAAATATGCTATTTTCTTAATTATAATTTAAAACAAATATTCACAACATTTTAAGCTTATCAAGAAAATGTAATATTAATGATAGGCATTGTTAAAAACATGACCACAGTAACAAACCTTTTAAGTAAATTTAGGGTAAGTAAATGTTGAAAGTTTTTCGACAATTCACATTTGTAAAAAAGTATAAAAACAACATTTTTAATGTAAAAGTTCTACCCAATTTAGCATTAAGTTATTAATCAAGTTAGTTGACTGCAGTCATCAGAGAAGTCTGTTGATGAAAATGCCGACAAAGCAGCTGTTCAGTCTGCTGATGATTATTTCCATTAGCACTGTTATTTTTAAAACATTTAGTTTCAGAATTCATTTAAGTGCAAGTTTTAAAATAAACATAAATATTTTTTAAATGTTTACAAGGCAAATTCTCATTAAAATAAAATGGAACTAAAAACTAAAGATTTTTAAGTGTCTAGTGGAGTGCAGTCTAGTCTGTTAAGAATAATATTCAAAGATTTACGTTAAATTAAAACAAATATATATGTAATTTAAATGCACAAATCAAATTTGTATAGTATCTGATGCTCCAAAAAGCAAACACTTGCAAATAACTTAAAATGCTGCATTTTACAATTTTTCATTCGCCTACAGCACATGTTATGTATAAAAGGGTATCTTTTGAGAAGGATATTAATTCAATATTCTTAAACTTTCTTTTAACTTCACAACTTTTAAGCGTTTTTAATTAAATATTTCGATTTTTTTTTCGATTGAGTCCTCAGAGCAACTTCTGCAGCCGCTTGAGATATAAATAGAGGACGAACAATTTGTAGAATATTAAAATTTCAAGCACTTTTTTTTCAATAATAACATACTTAAGTTATCCAAAACTCTGAACATTTTATTATTTAACTGAGCTCAGCTTTTTATTTCATTATTTCTACGATTTGCAATTTAACATGGTGGAGCACATCAACAGCACAGGAACAAAAACACAAAGAACTTAAAATGAGCCCGACAAGCAGTTTTTGCCTCCTTTCGGCTCTGTGGCTTTTTAGCACGCACTAACATAACATAACAATAAACATGAGGATTTTTTATGTATTACAACTGCGTTGAGATAAATTCTGGCACAAAAAACTAAACAAATTGCGTCAATTGAGATTAATGCAATTGATCCTTATTTTAAAGTTTTATTTGAATTTATAAAAATTTGGTATTTTTTTGAGGTGTGGAGTGCGTTTTTTTTTTTTTCTCGATGAACTCAAATATCAGAAAGTTTATACCAGCGAAGAGCTAAACGGTGCTTAACTTTTTGTGAGAGAAAAGCAGAGAGCACAGGCAGAGCACGGTTGAAAACTAGTTGCCACATATTTGGAATAAAAAAGGGACAAAGATTAAAGCTTTGTTTTGCTAATTCTTTTGCATAGATTTTTGTTTCCTGCGAAAATGGGTGTGGGATCTGGCAAATTTGTAAAACTATTTAATGACTAATATATAAATATTTGACATCATAACTGATTGATTCTTATTAGCTGGCATCGCCATACTCCTCTTCGCTCAATCAAGGGCAAAACGACGTTTGTAGGAATTGTTAATACTTAATGGCAAGAAACAAAAAGGAATGGCCAATGGAATAAGTATATATATATATATATGAACGCACACACACACGCACACACTTATATCCCTAAAACACCAAATAAAAATAGCAATAGTTAACTTAGTTGCGAAATATAACAAGTAGGACACATGCTTAAATACATCAACCGAATTCTGAACTCTGTCCTTTTCACCAGACTTTCTGGCGATAGGGATTAAGTTCAGTCAATACAACCTAAATACATAAGAACATGCCACATAAAAAGGAGGTTCATCAAAGAAACTCAATTTCGATTTTCAGCCCACTTATATCTGCTCTAGTTGAACGCACTAAACCGCGCCGTTCTATCCAAACTACCACAGCAACCCCCCGCCAAAGACAATAAAACAAACTAAGCTAAATTATAACAAACGAAATCCGCGCTACATTCATACACAATCTTTTACATTGGTTAATTCTTTTAGCACAGTTAATAAAGCCAATCAATACCCTTTAAGACCGATCCAAGCCAACTTTTATTTTAACATATTTCACTAAATATCGTGGTTTTTTCTACATTTTATTATTGCACCGGAAAAATATATTTCACGACGAAAATGCTCGCTATTGGGTCGCTGCTACACTATCGTCGACGTCACTCAGCACACGAAGTGCAATCGAAGTAAACTGTTTATCGTTTCGTGCTTGGTTTTTTTTCTGCTCGATAATTCCGTTTTGAAAGGAAAAACAGGGAATTATATGAAAACACACATTTACCATTTAATTAATTATGCTCTACTTAATCCACTACAGAGCTTTAAATGCATTTTGCAATAAAATATACACCGCACTCGATATACAAAATATAACAATATTTTAGTAAAAAGTTTTTCACCAATTCGTCGAATTCGCGTTACTCGTTTTTACCGCAGGCAATACCGACTAAACACAAAGCACACTAGATTATGTTTCAGGGCTGCACAGTACAGACAGTGCGTTCTTCCCTTAAGTAAACTATTGAAATTTACGTCATATTGAACGTCAATCCGACGTCAATCTATAGAATACATGTAGATAAAATTCTCTGCATCAGACTTTCAGTGAACGTCACGCAACATCTTGTTACCGAACGTCAATTATTCAAACAGATGCATAGACCAATTGTGAGACAATCATTATGAATTACAAAGAAATTAGAAAACGCACAAATTATTACACAATGTTTAATAATTGCAAGCAAAAATTCAACTAAAAACAAATTTAAATTAATTAATTCAAAATATATTAACTCAAAATTTGTTGTTATTTTATATGACATGTATTTTTGGTTCGTAAATGCAATTCGGTAAAAAATTAAAGGTCGCTCTCCAGTGGTTTAGAAGTTAAAGAGGACAGTGTAGTTGAAAAAATGGACTTAACACGCCTTGTTTTTCGATTTTTTTATAATATTTAAACAATATAGGATTTATATAGTTATTACTAGCTGGTACCCGGCGCGTTGCTGCCGTCTTTGTCCAATGCCTGTTCCAGATTGTCAATAGACAAAATCCACTCTAAGTTTCAATATTCTTTGACCATTATTTCCAAAGCTATTTAATAAAAAAAAAGCTATTTCTTTTATGGGTGGCGCCACCCGTTTTAGTTTGCGAGTATATTCGAATAGTAGGATATCACCAAATGGTTACTCCAAACCCAGTTTATTTGATCTGTGACCGTTATTTCTAAAGCGACTCAATTTAAAAAATGTGTCTTATAAGGGTGGAGCCACACCCCCAGTACAATGCCCATTCTAGTCTTCCAGTAGCAGAACACCACCAAATAGTAACTTCATTCTGAGTTAAAATGTTATACGAATTTTATTTCCATAGCTTTTCTGTATCAAAAATTCGAGTTGTATGAGCGTAGCCATGCCCCGTTTTCCAATGCCAGTGTCTTTTTTATAATTGAAAGACCTGACCAATCAGTTATTTCAAACTGAGCTTTACTGTTATTCGACATCAAATTCCAAATCTATTCTATATCAAAAAGTTTAATTGTGTGGGAGGTGCCATGCCCCCTTTCCAAAGATCGCTCAAATTTGACAGTCGAAGGGCGCGTGTCAACAGTAAGTTCGTACCGACTTTCATTTATGTGCGATTTAGAACGAAAGTAAAACCGAAAATTTGTTTTCTTGAAAAACTGCCACGCCCCTCATGGGTAGGAAGATAAAAAATACTTTATAACCTATTCTCATACCTACTAAATATACAAAAATAATTTCATTAAAATCGGTCCAGCCGTTTCGGAGGAGTTCATACACTAACACCGTGACACGAGATTTTTATATATTAGATAAATAAAAATCAATTTATTTCAGCACCGACAGTTTTGTATGTATTTATTAAATTTTTTTTAATATTCTGTTGTACACAGAATCAAATCAGTCAGAGAATACTAGTAAATTTGTTTAACTTCGTTATTAGAATTTAAATTAATTTGTTATTATTAAAAACCTAGTTCTTTCCCGTCAAAAATTTAAATAAATTTAAATATTTAAACGCCCGGTTTAAATAAAGAAAAAAAAAAACATGAAATATTGATTTTCTTTTAGCTGAATTAGATTTTAAATTATGCAAACAACAATTTTGAGTTCCAAATATTTATAAAATACGTAATACGTAGGTTCGACGTAATAAGTCTTAAAATTTTTTGTAAAACTGAAAAAAAATTTTCAAAATGAAAATATATATAAAAAGTTTTTGAAGTTTCAATAAATCACAAAACAAAAAATGCCTTTGAATATGCTATGAAATTTTTCAAAAAAATCAAGCGTTCCGCACTCACATTTTACGGAATTATGTTATAGTAATAATATGAAAATATTTATTATGTACATATATATAGAGAATAGAGAATAATTAAGTTTTTTTGATTTTAAATTTTAAGTGTGTTACAGAAATCACACTAAATGTCCAAATATTAAAATTGTTTTAAATTGAGAGATTTTTTAGTTAGGTACATTTACCTACCATTTGATATGACATTTAAAGTTGCATGTTGGATATGTTCTATTATATTGTTGAGTATTAATATTTAAAAAATATTTCAAATTTAGCCCTATTTCTACAATCAATTAATATCACAATTGTAACACTATAAACCCACACTGAACCACTTGAGTGCGAACTTTAATTTTCTACTTCGAAACATGCATTTTAAAAAACAAAAAAAAAACTATTTCCATTGTCGGTAAAATGTTCAAAGTTTTTTAAATTCTCATTTAAAAACACAAAAAACGTTATTTTTATCAACCAACATTTTTAAAAGGCTATTTAAAATTGTAATTTTTATCAATTTTATCGTATATGTAACTACAATTCAATTTTGCCTGTTCTTTCATTAGGAAGAATGAAAGAAACTAAGATAAAATTTATTATATGCACACTTACCATTCAACTAATGTTTTTTTAAAAAATATAAAACCGAAAGCAAATTAGAAGTATAACAATAATTTATTAAACGTTTTTGCCAATTCGTCGACTTCGGCCTACTTGTTTTTTACACAAAAAAATTTATAGCTTTTAAAAACTGTTATTTCTAGGTATTCCAAAAACCCAAAAACCTTTTAACATGCAATTTCGACAAAACACAAAGCTCACTAGATTTAATGAATGTGAATGCCAGAAGCGTGATAAATCACTTTAGTGATTTTTTTTTTAATTTAGCATATAATTTTTCAAAGTTGAATTTTTTTTCACACAAATTTGTATATGGAACAATAGAAAATATCTCTTTATACCTAAAATTTTACGGAATTATATATGAATAACATACATTATATTATTTTGAATTTTTAATTTTTTTGTTTAAATTTTTTTTTTATATTTTTAAAGTGTGTGATTTTTGTGTTATATTTTGCGTAATTTTCTTTTCTCTCTACAGTATTTTTAATTGCTGTTAAATTTTTTAAACAATATATTTTTTTAAAAATCATTTAAAGTTTGCTATAAAGCATATTAACCAATTCGTCATATCTCGCTACTCGTTTTACCGAAAACAAAAAATTCAATTCGTCGAATTCGCATTGCTAGTTTTACCAAAAGCTAACTTGACTGTGTTTCAGTGTTGTCCATGCGTAAACTAATCAATTTACAATTCAAACAAAATTAAAAATGGCCGCTTTTGTAGTGTCTCAAAGCTTTTTAAAAAAGCACACAAAGAAATTCAAAACTATTAAATATCGCAATTTTTTATTAATTCCAAAAACTCAATTTTGTTGAAATTATTTAAACAGATCTTAATGATTTGTTCGTTAGAAAGATTTATAGAAAAACAAGCCAATTTTATAAAACTCAAATTCACGATTTTATTAATTTCATTTTGTACAATTTTGAATTTAATGCTTTTTGCGAAAACATATACAACGTATCCGAAATTAAACAATATATTAATTTTAAGATGTTATTCAATTCGTCGAATTCGCGTTGATAGTTGAGCCGAAAGCAAACAAAGCTCAAAGCACACTTGATTGTGTTTCAGTGTTGCACATGCGTAAACTACTCAATTTACAATTCAACCAAAATGAAAATTGGCCGCTTTTGTGGTGTCTCAAAGCTTTTTACAAAGAAATTCCGAACTATTAAATATCGCAATTTTTAAATTCCAAACACTAGAACTCAATTTTATTGGATTTATTTCAAATTTTTTAAAATTAATTTAACAGATTTTTATGCTTTGATCGTTAGAAATATTTATTGAAAAACAAGGCAATTTTATAAAACTCACATTTACTATTTCATTAATTAAATTTTGCATTATTTTGAATTTAATGCTTCTTTCGAAAAAATGTACACCGTATCAGAAATAAAACAATATTTTAATTTAAACTTAAAGAATTCGCGTTACTTGGTTTACCGAAAGCAAACAAAGCGCAGAGCACACTTGATTGTGTTTCAGTGTTGCGCATGAATAAAACACTCAATTTACATTTTCCAGAATGTCCTACATATTGAAAATGGCCGCTTTTGTGGTGTCTCAAAGCTTTTCAAAAACCACTCCAAAAAACTCAAAAACTATTTAATATCGGAATTTTTGTTAATTCCAAACACTAAAACATTTACGATTTAATTAATTAAATTTTGAATTTAATGCTTTTTGCGAAAAAATATACACCGTATCCGAAATAAAACAATATTTAAATTAAAGATATTATTCAATTCGTCGAATTCGCGTTACTAGTTGAACCGAAAGCAAACAAAGCGCAAAAAACACTTGATTGTGTTTCAATGTTGCACATGCGTAAACTACTCAATTTACATTTTCCAGAATTTCCTACATATTGAAAATGGCCGCGCTTTTGTGGTGTCTCAAAGCTTTTTAAAAAACCACTCAAAACTATTAAATATTGCAATTTTTATTAATTCTAAACACTAGAAAATACACTCAGAAAAATTCGAAACTATAATCATATCAATATTATTTTTATCATTTCAATATAACTATTTACTTTCTTAAAAGATATACAGAAAAACAGGCCAGTTATTAAAAAATTTACATTTACGATAAACTAATAAAATTTTGCACAATACGTTTCACAGAATTGAATGCGTTTTAATAAAAAAAATTCGTCGAATTCGCATCACTCATTTAATCGAAGGAAATAAAACAAAGCAAACTAGATTTTTTTTTCAGTGAGGCACATGATAAAAGTACTCAATTTATAATTTACAGAATATCCCGCGAATGCTAGAAAAAGGCCTCTTTTGTGGAATCTCAAGAACTTTTTATAAATCACACACAACAACTTAAAGATATTAGAAATCGTAATTTTTATCAATTTCATATTAAAAGAACTCAATATGATGAACTCAATATTATTTGGTGGGATTATTTGCTTTTTAATCTTTTAGTTTTCAAATATATACAGAAAATAAGGGCGATGTTTTAAAACTCACATTAACGATTTAATTAATTACATTTTACACAATACGTAACACGAAATATAATGCCTTTTGCAACAAATAAACACCGTACCCGAAATAAAGCAATATTCTATTAAAATGATGTTAACCGATTCGCCGAATTCGAGTTACTCGTTTAAATGAAGGCAAACAAAATCAAATGCACACTAGATTCTGTTTCAGTGTTGCACGTGGGTAAACAATTCAATTTACAACTTGCAATATAACCCGCAACTATTAAAAAATGCCCTTTTTGGTAGGATCTCAAATCTTTCTACAAAATTCACAAAAAATTTTATAGCTATTAAAAACTGTTATTTCTAGGTATTCCAAGAACCTAGAACTCAATTTGATTTACATGATTTAAACAGATTTTTATGCTATGTTCGTAAGAAATATATACATAAGATCAGTGCAATTTTAGTAAACTCACATTTACAATTTAATTAATTAAATTTTGCACAATGTGTTACGCGGAATTTAATACTTTTACGAAAATATATACACTGCACCGGGAAAGAAACCAGAAATAATAATTTATTTAAAAGATGTTAACCGCTTCATCGAACGAGAGTTACTCGTTTTATCGCAAGCGAACAAAGCACAATGCACACTAGGTTATTTTTTAGGGTTGCATACCATACACAGTACGTTTTTTTAATGCTTACACTTATTCAAATAAATTGTTCATTTAACAAACTATCCCCCACAAATTCTTCAAGATATTAAAATATCATATAAAATATCTTATGGCTATTACCCAGCAAAATTGTTTGTAAAGCCTTGAATTTCATTCAATTCTTAAATGCATTGCATAAATGCTGATTGACCAATAATGCATTATATTGTTTATTACTCGTAATGCAATTAGTAATACCAGGCTTTTGTGCCTTTCAGCTGATTGTTTTTTTTTTAATTGTTTAAAATTTTTGTTTGACTTTTGTTTTTTGCTTCAAACGCGTCAAATTTTAAAAATTTTTGAAGATCCAAAACTAAAATTTCAGAAGAATATTTGAAAAATACAAAATTTGCTCATTATATATAGAAAAAAGAATGAAAGGTAAGAATAACTAACCATAACTTATTACCCCTTAATAACTTAGCCACTTTTTTCTCTATCTAGTAAAAGAAGTTTCAAGAACGATGCGGTTTTAACCTTGATTTGAAAAGCCTGCAACTAAATTTTTTTTATTCCAAGCACTATTGCTTGCAGAAAAAGTAGGACGCATTAAAATTTTGTGTAATAATTTTAGAATTATAATTTATAAATTTTAATTTCTTAATTTAAAATAAATGCATTATTATCTTCAATAAAAGTATTTCCTCATTTTAAGGATTGAAATATATTCAATATGTAATTGGTTTCCTTATTTGTGGACAGCAACATATTATTAAACAACTTCCTAGTTGTTGATAAATAATTGATTACTGAGAAGTAGTTATTCGTGAGGCTAATAATAAGCGCTTACAAAAGTGCTTGCACGTCAAGCGAAAGCGTCATCAATTACCTCCAATGACATGCCTATATAAAAATAATGGGTTCTGTAAGCGAAAGGGTAATCGATGAACGAAATTTTCTGGATTACTTTCTCGATAACATGTAAGCGAAGATTTTGCTGGGTATAAACTGTAATATTCACCAATTCCGTACAACAAGATCTCAATTTTGTTGATATGATTTATACAAATTTGTATGCTCTGTTTGTTAGAAAAAATATAAGAAGAGCAGGGTAGTTTCAGATAATTTATATTTACCTGTTAATTTATTATATTTTACGCACAGAACTTAATGATTTTTGTAAAAATAAATTTACACCGTATTCGAAAGAGAAAAAAATATATATATTTCACTGAAAAGCTTTAAACCATTAGCCAGTTTTTGTAAACGTATTCTATTTAAACTTAAGTTATTCCAATTTCGAGCTGTTAAGATTATTTCTGATTCTTACGCAAGATTGAATAAGAAGTAAGGTAGTAAGAGGATATGAAATGTGAAATTTTGAGTTTCGTATGTCTTAAACCGTTTAAAAAACGAAATATTTTTACAGAATTTTTTTAAAGAACTTATGAAATTTATATTTTTAATGTGTCATATATCTGTTATATGTATATAACTTTACCTGCTAAATCCAACATAAAATTCATGTTCTACGGTAATTCGAGTGCCTTTATTGGCGTTTGCAAACATTTAATTCTTTTATCTCCTATAATCTGTCAACTGTAAAAATTTAAATTTTTGATTTAGAATTTTTGGTGTTAGTGCAACGAAATTGATGATACTTTTTTATGTGAAAATAAGAACCATGGTCTGATGCAAAACTTAATGGAGAAAAAAGCATAAATCATAAAAAGCATCCGCATCAACCCGGAATACACCTGTGAACCCATGCAAAAAAAAGCGTGTCTATAATGAGCATATTATTTAAGTTCTATATGATATTATATATATTTTATAGTAAAATACTTTTATTTGAAAAAAAAGACAAAAAATGTCAAAAATATCTGAAAAATTAATTGCATACAGCTAGAAAATCTTAAAAAAATAGTCGCTTTATATTAATAGTATTTTAATTTTTCATAAATTTCAAGTTTACATAGTTATAAATTATGTTATTTCTAAAAAATCTCTTAATATAGCATAAGAAGAGTCCCTAATTCTGGTGAAATAATTAAAATTTTGTCTTCGGATGAAATCTATGAACATTTCATTATACAGCGCTCGTGTGGAATACCTCCAGTCTTTGTTATTTATCATTTAAAAAAGTTTTTTTATGCTTTGCATTTTTATTGGTTGGCATTTGCTGATTTATACCATACAGGAGAAGCAAACGACAGAATTGGTCTTATGAAACATTTGAATAGTAAGTTCTTGTTTCGAAGGTCGAGCTTTGAGCGTCTGTTTAACAAAGGCAGTAATGATCTTAATGAATTTCGTAGGCTGCCTCTATATGTTTGTGGAATAACAGTTTTTGCTCAATTATGACACCGAGATACTTAACTTTGCTAGACCAAGACCGTTATGCCAGACCGTATCAAATGCCTTTTATTTATCCAGAAGTATAATACCAGTTGATTTTTTATCATGTTTGTTGATATTTTGTTTTTTTTCTGCTGATTTGGTGTATTGTACTATGTTCTTTTTTGAAACCAAATTGAACATAAAGAATGTTGGTGTCTAGAAATCCAAAAATTTCACTTTACAGTACTTTTTAAAAATGTATACTTCTTAAAGATGTTTCGCATTAATATAATTTTTATGGCATAGATAAAAGTACCCAATCGTTTAGTGTTTTTATTGAAATTTAGGGTGTAATATTTGCTCAAACATGATTTAAAATTAGGAAATATGATTACTCTCCGAGTAACAGTCGCTTCAATCAATATAAATGTCATATTTGTCTTTCGAATAAAAAAATAAAACACTCGCAGTGATTATGTGTTCGTTCTTTTTGTGTTAAGTTTTTAATGAAGTTATTTTCTTTTTTAAGTTCAAAATTCAACAGTTTTTTATAATTTTTATGTTGGTATTTTAAAAACGACAATTGCTGTATTCAATATGAATTGTGATTATCTGGGTATTCAGACTAGTTTTCATTACCAAACGTTGGCTTGGGCTCACCCTCACCGGGCGTTCACAGTGTACAAACGAAGGAAGAATTCATCGTCATGTCCAACGGGTGGAGCGAACAAAGATTTTGTCGCCACGAGTAAAGTTATCGGATGCACTTGTTTCATTTTAACTAAGAACTTTTCATGTTTAATCGTATCAAAATTATTATTGGAATGATTATTGAAAAATACTTCTTCTTAAATACAAGAGAATGTATAAGATTACTTAAAATGTAAAAATAATCTAATATATAAAAATCTCGTGTCACAGTGTTAGTGTTTGAACTCCTCCGAAACGGCTGGACCGATTTTAATGAAATTTGTTTTGTGTATTTGGTGAAATGAGAATAGCTCGAAAACTATTTTTCATCTTTTTATCCACGAGGTGCGTGGCACTTTTTCAAGAACACAAGTTTTAAGTTTCGACCTTTAAGTCTCACATAAATGAAACTCGGTACAAACTTACTATTAAGTAATGCTCTTTGGCTGGAAAATTTGGGCAATCTTTGTAAAAGGGCCGTGGCACCGCCCATTCAAGTTAACATTTTTGCTATCGAATAATTAGTGGTCAGGTCTTTTCTAAATAAAACTAACACGAGTATGTAAAACGGCACGTGGATCCGCCCATACAATTCAAATTTTCGATACAGAATGGTTATGGAAAAGTAGAAGGCACAGAACATTTTAACTCAGAATGGAGCTACTATTTGATGGTGTCATGCTACTGGAAAACTAGAACGGTTATTTTACAAGGAGTGTAGCTGTTTCCATATAGCGCACACCTGTTTAAATTGAATCACTTTGAAAATAGTAGTCACAGATCAAAGAAACTCGGTTTGGAGTAACTATTTGACGATATCCTACTACTGCGAAATACTCGAAAACTGAAACGAATATTAGACAAGGAGTGTGGCTACGCCCATAAAAGAAAGATATTTTTTCTTTTTTTTCCGATTTAAGCCTGATGCTCGGCGAATAAAATCTCAGAGACGGGAAATTTGTTGCTTTGTTTAAAGAGACTTATAACGTTAAAAGGAATCTCTCTATTTTAACCAAAAAAAAAAGGTTTAAACTGCCACTTTTTCAAAATCTCGTCAAAACAAAATACCTCTCGCTTAAGTTATTATTCAAATCTGCCAGTTTGAACAATTACAGCCATATCTGGCAGCGCTATCCGGTCTGGTGTAAACATACAGCTTTATTCAAATCAAACAGCTTTTTTGACTACTGATGAATGCATGAAACTAATTTTAAGGAAATTTTTGCTTTTGAGAAAAATTCAAATTAGACCAATGCAAAAATATTCACATCAATTGAAATGAATTTTTTCACAGAAATTCTATTTTTCGTTTTCAAAGTTTGGGAAAATAAAACTTCCAGTAAAAATATGCTATGTATGCCATTGTGATGCATTTGGCGTTGTCACTAGTGTCCGACCGAATATTCGGTTTCGGTTTAGGCCAGTTTTGGCACTTTTAACCAGTTTCGGCTATTCGGCATCAATATGGCCGAAACAGAATATTCGGTTCTTTTGTTTCAATCGTAGATATGAGTTCGCTTTCATCAAAATTTTTAATGGTGTTAAGTAAAATAAAAACGTGAAATTCACAGTCATTTGAATGACCGTGTAAGTTGGGCAAAGCACAAAACGATATATGTATTTTGCTTCATTTTTAAAATGCAGACAAGCTTTTTTTACTATAATATTTAGTTATTTAACTATAGATATTCAAAAGTTCCTTTATGTGGTATTAAAAATGATCTCTTTATTATTTTAATGTTGAACTTAAATATTCAAAGAATATATGTCGTATATATACGTTATTATAATCTGTTTGAATTGTTGTTTTTGCAAGTTTTTAGCAAAAAATTAAAAAAAACTTATTTTAAGTAAATTTTCATGTAGACATTCAGTTTTGGGTCCGGTGTTTGATAATAAAACATGGAGTAAGGTGTTAAATTTTTATATTATAAAACATTTAAAATACATGGTGTTTTGGCTCTTAAATGCGATATATGCTTAAACCACGTTTTGAAGGTTCGGTGTATACATACCATAAGGCGCTGTTTTATGTTTTAAGTATTAATTTTCCAAAAATTACGTTTTTAATTCAAAAAGTACGTTTTTCTCAATAAAAGAAGTACACATAGAAGTTGGCATAGATGCCAACCAAAATTCACACCCGAAATCACTAAATCACACAACATATATGTAAAAATCACTCGTGTAACACTCACAGCAAAAAAATCACGCACATAGAAAAAATATCACGCAAAATCACACACACAGAACAGAAAATCACACATAGAATAGAAAATCACTCTGAAGCAGTTCCAATTTTACAGCATAAAAGAGCAATTAATGCCATACAATATTACATATAATGAGATATTTTCTGTTATTTGGTGATATTAGTAAAAGTTTATTGTTAAAAATTTATTAATATATTATTTACTAGATCAAAATTAAGAAGATATGAACATTTTTGGTAATTCAATATAATATATATCAGTGGAAATTATTTAGATTGTCTGAATTTGTAATATATAAACTTAATATTAACTTTTTAAAAGTATAAACTTTATACCTGTGCTAGCAATATTCAATTGCAGTGTTGGATTTGTTCGTTAATATACGTGTTTTCGCATTTACTTGAACGCACTCTTCAACAATAAAGTAAGTGATTAAAAAAATCACGCATGAGTGAAAAATCACTCGCTTCATTTCAGTAATCACACATTGTCACACAGCCCTCAAAAAATCACGAAAAGTGATTTATCACACAAAACTGGCATCTATGACACTTTGATAATTCATTCAAACATCACTGCAACCAATACGTAAACAAACTTATAAAAGCTTTATAGTGCTGCCCTATGTTGCAAGAAAAGCACTATAAATAGTGTTTATGGTATTTTTCAACGATTGTGGGATGTGGTAGTTCCCATGGTATTTTGTGATAAAAATCTCTCGCGTGGGAAAAAAAATACCTCAAAATACCATAAAATATCCCAAACTACCACAATTTCTCAAATTACCACAAATTCCCTCAAATTACTACAAAATCCCTCAAATTCCCACAAAATACCTCAACGGCATTGGCAGAAATACGAATAAAGTGGACGATGCGTTAAAAAAATTGTTGAAATGACTGAATGCACTTGATTGGGTGGTTTATATGTATCTATTTTTTATATATGCTTGTTTTTCAATTTTCATCAAAAATCACACTCTGATCATCCTGCTGAATGCACGCGAATGCATGCACTTTAGTGCAAAAAAACAATTGTTTCTATTAGTATGTGTGTATGTGGATGTTTTCTCTTTGTTTTGTTTTGTGGGAATTTGAGGGATTTTGTGGTAGTTTAAGGTATTATGGTATTTTGTGGTAATTTTAAGGTAATTTGTGGTATTTTGAGGTATTTTTCGAGCGTGGGAATTTATGGTAATTAAGTTTAGGAAAAAGACAAATTTGGTGGTCATTTCATATGACGACTCTGGTGCTACCATATAATAGACGGCACGATTACGATTTCCGGGGCGCCGCGATTTGAAGATGTTTTCTGGTAGAAAACAACAAAAAAACATGATTCACCGAACAAAAAATCGATAACTCTATTAGTTATCGAGTTATCGATTTTTTTTAAAAAATTTTTTGTTAAAAGATCTGTTCAAAAAAACATCTATATCTTTGTCGTTACTCAATGGATCTCTAAGATTGATATGTCATTTTAAAGGTAATTAAATGACCTTTGAAATATATTTGTTATAAATATCATTGCCATAATATTTTTAATTTTATAAGCGAATTTATTCCAAAGTTGAATTATTTAATAAAAAGAACCGTTATTTTATAAAAAATTTACGTTATTAAGTTACTAAAAATATATTTTTTTTGAAAAGCTTACAGTTAGACCTTTTGTTTGACTTATAAAAATATACATTTTTTATTTAATTTTACACTATATTACATAAAATTTAAATTTTCCAAGTGTTTTCTTTGTAAAAAAATCTGTTCACAAAATTTTCTATATCTTTGCCGATATCCAATGGATCTTAAAGATTGACATGCTATTCGAAAGGTAATTAAATGCCTTTTCAACGATATATAATACAAATATAATTTCAAAAATGTTTTTAAATTTATAAACGAATATATATTAGATTTGAATTTTTTAATTAAAGGAACCGTTTTTTTTTCTGCAAAATTTTCTTTTTTAAGGTACTAAAAATATATATTTTTTGATAAGCTGAAAGTTTTACTTTTTTTTTCGATAGATAAAAATAATTATTTTTTTATTAACTGATCGACCAAAAAATACAAATTTTTTTCACTGACTCGAAAATCCCGTTAATTCATAAAAATGTTGTATTGTAATGGCGATATTCGTAAATATGGAGTAAGAAAGAAAAACATCTAAGGTAAATATGAGTGAAATAAGCAATTTTCCGTACAAGGGCAAATCATTGTATCATAAAAAACACGACAAAAAGTTAAATAAATTATAAATTTTATATACCAAATGAAAGATAAATGTTCAAGCTTTAATAATTTACTCTTTATAATTCATAGTAATAACGGAAATTTTTGAGAAAATAATGGTTTTATGTAAGAAAATATATTTGTATTGCATAAAAATACCTATAAAATACAAAGTACTCAACAGATTTCATTAGTTTAAAGTTTTTCTAAAAGCCTTACATATAACCTTTTAAATTTTATCTTAATCATTAATATCGGTTATATATTAAGAATAATACAGCCGGTTTTCTTCATAGACCTTATAGCAAAAAAAAAATTTAAAAAACTCGATAACTCGGAAACAAATCGATAACACAACATTTCCTTTGGCTATTCTTATTTTTATTAAGAGTACTCTTCGAATCCATCGTCAAATCGCGGCGCCCCGGAAATTTTAATCTCCCCTAATAGACCATCCTAGCCCATCCACAATGACGACAACGGACGACGAGCGTCAAACGTCACTTTTTTTTACATGTATTTCTTATGGGACGAAATTTTGGTGACAATCGCGTCGACATTGTTGCCCGACATCAAATGTCGCTCTAGCCATCTTCAATTTAATTCTAATTTGATGTGAGTTTATTAAATAATATAATTTAATTTAAATTCAATTCAATTCAATAACCTGAGAAAATATTGCTACCCTATGTTTCACTAAATGGGTTGCTACCCGAAGGGTCAAAAAAGTAAAGTATCTGAATGTGGCCATTATCATGTGTCATGCATAATTTTGAAGGCTCAGCTAAAATTGTAAATACGCCAAAAAAAGGGTGTGTTTAATTCACACTATATTCAGAGTTCAGGGTTGCAGTGCATTTTTGCTTAATTTCGTGAGTAATTTAAACGAAATTACATTGTTTGAGCTAATTTCCAAATCAACAAATTGTATGGGAAATAACCATAGTTCTTATAACATTTCAGTCGAAATTACACAAAAGCTCGAAATTACCTAATTTGATCTCAGTGTGAACATATTTTTAGATTATTTCAGTTGAAATTATACAAAAGCTCGAAATGACCTAATTTCATCTCATACTATGTTCACACTGAGATCAAATTAGGTAATTTCAAGCTTTTATGTAATTTCGACTGAAATTATCTAAAACTATGGTAATTTCCCATACAAATTGTTTTTATGGAAATTACCTCAAACAAGGAAATTTCGTTTAAATTACTCACGAAATTAGGCAAAAATGTACTGCAACCCTGAAATCTGAATATATTGTGAATTAAACACACCCTTTTTTGGCGTATTAACAATCTTGCTACTCATTCCAGCTGAGCAGTCAAAATTATACATGACACATGATAATGGCCACATTCAGATACTTTTGACTAGTGTCCGACCGAATATTCGGTTTCGGTTTCGGTTTCGGCCAGTTTCGGCCCTTTTAATCAGTTTCGGCTATTCGGCATCAATATGGCCGAAACCGAAACCGAATATTTGAACGGACACTACTAATTCGGTTCTTACATTTATTTCAATGGTAGATGTGAGTTCGCTTTCATCAAAATTTTTAATGGTGTTAAGTAGAACAAAAACGTGAAATTCAGTCATTTGATTGACCGTGTGGGTTGGGTCCAGCACAAAACGATAAATGTAGATTTTTTTTTGGATTCTAATATTAAGTTTTTTAACTTTATATACTAAAAAGTTCCTTAAAGTGATATTAAAATTATCTCTTTATTTGATATTTTAAAGTTGAACATTAATATTCAAACGGTTTTATTCATAAAAATATCTTGAAATAGATTTAAAGTGCTCAATAGTCAAAAGCTTTTTAGAGATAAAATGCTTTTTAAAATTTTGTTATTTATAAAAATATTTTCTCAGCTTATTTGTTAAAATAGGAACAATCTCAATTTGAAATGGGAACAGTGTCAAGAATGGTTTGTGAATTTGATAAATTCAATAATTTTTTATTTATTTGTCATAATTTTATCAATATTTTGACATGCAAACCGTCAAAAAAATGTTTAATCTATGTTCTTCTCTGAAAAAAATTGTCACTTATAATTTTTTATTTTCAATATTTTGAAATGTTTTCCCATGTTTCCATATTTTTTGAAACAGTTTGAAGTATTTTGACAATATTTGTGCTCACATTAGAATAAAAATTTTAAAAAAGGCTTTATTAAGGGTTTATTGAAGGTCTATTGAAGGTTTCGTTATTGGACGTTTATGAATACTGTTTATGGGTTTTGTTTTTTGTAAAGGCTTTATAAGAGGCTCGTAAATTTTTATGAATAAAGGCAAAAGAATATTTATCGTATATATGCGTTATTATAATATGTTTCAATTGTTATATTTTTGAAAGCTTTTAACAAAAAAATTAAAAAATAATTTGTTTTTTAAAACAATTTTCAAGTAGACATTCAGTTTCGGTTTCGAAATTCGGTTTCGGCCGAATATTACAAAAATGGCCGAAATTCGGTTTCGGTTTCGGCCAAAATTTTGGTTTCGGTCGGACACTACTTTTGACCCTTCGGTTAACAACCCATTCAGTGAAATTTAGGTGAGCGATGTTTTCAATGAATTAAAGTTGCACAATTGATAACATGTACGGCTTTATGCGAAATAATTTTGCAAACTTACTTTGAGTAAGAATTTTCTATTTTAATTGAACATTTAAGCTGGCAACTGTTGAGAGTGCTGAATGTGGCCAGTAAAAAATTGACAAAAAAATAAATCAAACGTCAAACGAAATTATCCAAGCCTAGTGTGAACACTTTTGCACAATTTCGAAATTATCTCACGAAATTACCTAATTTGATCTCAGTGTGAACATAGTATCAGTGTGAACATAGTAAAAGAATTTTCTATTTTTAATTGAACGTTTAAGTTGGCAACTGTTGAGTATGCTGAATGTGACCAATAATGAATTGACAAAAAAATAAATCAAACGTCAAACGAAATTATCTAAGCCTAGTTTGAACACTTTTGTACAATTTCGAAATTATCTCACGAAATTACCTAATTTGATCTCAGTGTGAACATAGTATTAGGCTATTTACAGTTTAAGCGTTTAAAAATACCAGACGTATTACAGCATTTGTTATTTTTGACACTTTGAGCACCTCTATAAAACTTTCGAGTTCAATATTTAAATAAGTAATAATTCATAATAATCAATTAAAATCTAATTGGAATTTCAGAAAATTTTTGTATTTAAGCAATTTTAAGATTTTGACCGAACACTAAACACGAAGTTGGCAACTGCAAGTAGGGTATAAAAATACGAGCACAGTAAACCTGTGCAAGGGCTACTATTATTTATGCGTGTCTGCTTTTTTACGTTTGCATGCGAAACAACAACAACAATTGTATTCATGCAAAGCTGAAAACGTGCCGAATACGTATATCAACTGTCAAAATTTGTATGGAATTTGTTATACTGCAAATTTGCAAATTTTGATGCGAAAATTGTCGAATACTAAAAGAATTTATATGGTATTTCTTTATCTCAACCTAAATTATAAAACCATTTATTTTTTGTTGAATTATTTAGTTTTCAGCGCATTTATTAAACGAAAGTGTCCATTTTGCAATATACCTTTATGGCTGAATCGCAAAGACGCGTTAGGTCGGTCGCGCGTTGATCGTACTTTACTCGACTTTACGAGAGGAACTGTCAAAACGCCCGACCTTATAATTTTGAAATCATAATGTAGCGTTGACATGTTGTGCGTATATCACTTAGATGATGCCACTATACGCAGTCAAATCAAAAAATCCCACAAAGTCCCATTTACCCAAAGTATGTTATAATAATGTTGGCACAAATATTAATATTAAATTATAATATGCTCAACTCATCAAGCATTTAATTCTGAATTTCATCATTTTCATAAAACAAATTAAAAAATTAAATCATTTACAACATAACTATTCTGACAAAATAACAAATCCCATGCAAACATGTCTTTACCATAGAAACTGAACAATACCCACATATTTAGATAACTCTATGAAAATTCAACCCTGCGCTATCAGCAAATGTCAAACGCACGACCGAGCATGATATAATGAAGAGAAGGTAGCCTTGACAACTGCCTTATTTCTCACGAGAGTCGATTGGTTACTGTCAAAAAGTCAGCTGTTCATGCAACGAAGAACCAGCGCTAAAATAGCAACGTTGCTGGAGCTGTCAAAAATTTTAGCAACGAATGGAGGGGAAATTCAGAGGCTGAAATGATGTATTAAAAACGATTAATTAACGCTAATAATGATAATTAGTAGAGGATTTGGAACAGATTTCATCGTTTATTGCCCAAACTGTAAATAAATTCCAAAATCTAAGTAAGCCATTTCAAAATAAATAATTTCTGTGATATTTTTCTATGACTATCTCTTGTGGAAACTTTCTCGAGAGTACATTAAAGAAAGGATTATGGCTTCACTAGTACGCAGTGGAGAGGATTAGTGTCTACAGTGGCCAAACCTTCGATGGTGTGAAAACCAAGTGTAAACCATATTCTTAAGAAAATTTTTCCTGTCATAGCAATGTGATTGCCATTTCAAAGAAACATTTATTATAGAAGTTATAGAAGGAAATGACTTCATCATTAGGATCTGGACAGGATTAGGATCGATAGTGGCCAAACCTTCGATGGTGCGTCAAATTGAAGCATGCCATCCTTTTACAAATTATTTTCCCGTCATAACGATATGACTTTCACTTCTGGGAAACATTTGGTATAGAAGTTCCAGTGAAAATATTAATTTCAGCATTAGGATCTGGACAGGATTAGGACCTATAGTGGCCAACCCTTCGATGGTGCGTTAAATTGAAGTATGCCAAAAAAACTCTATGATTTTTCTCGATTTTTTGGTATATGTGCTCCTACCATAATATATTTTGTACGGAAGCTATGAACGAAAAACTTTTCTTTGGCCAATTTGCCTCTATATGGATGGCAAACTGCCTCGGTCAAACCTTCGATGGTGTGTAAAATCAGTGTATTCCTTCTTTTTACAAATATTTTTCCCGTCATAACGTTGCGACTGTCACTTTCTTGAAACATTTAGTAGGAAATGGCTTCATCATTAGATTCTGGACAGGATTAGGATCGATAGTGGCCAAACCTTCGATGGTGCGTCAAATCGAAGTATACCAAACAAATTCTATGATTTTTTCTTGATTTTTTGGTATATGTGCTCCTACCAGAATATATTTTGCACGGAAGCTATGAACGAAACACTTTTTTGGCCATTTTTACCTAATGATGAAGCCATTTCCTTCTATAACTTCTATACTAAATATTTCCTAGAAGTGAAAGTCACAGCGTTATGACGGGAAAATAATTTGTAAAAGGATGGCATGCTTCAATTTGACGCACCATCGAAGGTTTGGCCACTATCGATCCTAATCATGTCCAAAACCTAAATAAATATTAACTAAAGTAGTTAATAAATAAACTTAATATTTCTTTGAAATGGCAATCACATTGCTGACAGGAAAAATTTTCTTAAAAATATGGTTTACTCTTGGTTTACGCACTATAGACTCTAATCCTCTCCACTACGTACTAGTGAAGCCATAATCCTTTCTTTAATGTACTCTCGAGAAAGTTTCCTCAAGAGATAGTCATAGAAAAATATGGAACAAGTGAAGAATAGTGGAAATGGTCTTTTTTCTTTTTTTTTAAAATGCGTGTTTTGAGCTAACAAATTGAATGCTGAAAAAATTAAGCGTCGCTCTCAAGTGGTTTAGAAGTTATAGGGGGTCAACGTTTATGAAAATGGGCTTAAAAACCTGTGTTTTTTTGTTGTTGTTTTCGAACATAAGTAAACGTAATGGATATCAAAATAAAGGTTATGCTAAAACCTTTTTAATGAGCATTCAATCATAAAAATCTATGCATTATTTTGGATGATATAACTGTTTTTGTACTCAAAGAATTTGAGGTGTGCTAATTTTGGTTGTCCTTTTGAAGTGTTTGTCTTTGAGACTAGAAATATAAATGTTTTCATAGAAGTATGTTATTTATTGTTATTTCGTAAAAGGGTGAACAGTCAAGTGTGCACAATATATAAAGTTTTATATTTTAATAATTAATGCAAGTACTTTTCAAGTTTGTTGTACACTTACATATAGTATATTGAGACGAAAAAAAGAGCCGCAGGCGAAAAATTGTTGAAAAACAATTTTTCATTTTTGGATAGTTAGCAATAAATGGATTTTTTATAATTAATACCTAACTGAATAGGTCATGGTATGACCTCTTGCTACCCATATTGTTTAAATTTTATTAAAAAAAAATCGAAAAACAGGCAAATGTGTAGTAATTTTCAACTTTTGATCCCTATAACTTCTAAACCACTTGAGAGTGACTCTTAATTTTTTCAGAATCGAACTTAGGAGCCCCAAATCCATATAATTACATGTAAAAAAACACAAATTTTGCATTTCCATTATTCTTTAATTATGCCAAAAATATCACAGAAATTATTTATTTTGAAATGGCTTACTTAGATTTTGGAATTTATTCACAGTTTGGGCAATAAAAGATGAAATCTGTTCCAAATCCTCTACTAATAATCATTATTAACGTTATTTAATCGTTTTTAATACATCATTTCAGCCTCTGAATTTCCCCTCCATTCGTTGCTAAAATTTTTGACAGCTCCAGCAACGTTGCTATTTTAGCGCTGGTCAACGAAGCAATAAGAAGTGAAATCGAAAAGAACAAATAACAAATTAAACATTGTGCTTTAATCAACAGATTGTGATTTAATAAGTTGAATTGTGAATTTTTATAAATAAATAAACATGTCATATCGGAATAAAACAAAGTATTGTGTTATTTCATTACTGTCCGCCATGATTTGCACAATTTTCATTCTGTTAATTCATTCTCTCTCTTCGTTGCAAAAATTGATCAGCTGTTTCTGACAGATGCCCATCGCTGAAGGCAGCGAAAAGAACTGTCACGGCTACCTCCTTTCCTTATATCATGCGACCGAGTAGAACATTTTTCAACTTTTTTCGGCAGGTCGCGCTTTGATCGTACTTTACCCCTTCCTACGAGATTTGACAGTTTTTACGATACAAAGTACGATCAAAGCTTGAGGTCGAATTATGAATTGCTTTATAACAACTCGTTGTTTCTACTTAAGCTGTCAAAGCGCGACCGACCTAACGCGCCTTTGCGATTTGGGTATTAAGAAGAGGTATTGAACAGGCTGATTGTTTGAGGATTGATTGATGGCATTAACCAAAATATACAAAGAAGGTACCTAAAGCAAAAAAGCGAATATTTTTCGAAAAACTGCATCGGAAAATAAACGTTATTGCATGAAAACCATTAAAGCATAATTAAACCATAATACTCTTGCGTAAATTTGCGAAATAATAACAAATCGTAAATTTAACCGACCTGTGTATTCAAAGTGTGAACAGGCAAGTGTTTTATATGTTTATTATGTCGTATGCTTTTGAAAATAAGCCACTTTTCGTTTTATGTTTGTTTGTAGTTTACTTAGTTTTTGTCGTATACGCATCTGAAGTGAACCTTCATTATCTTGAGACGCATGTACGACAATGTCTGAAAATTAAAAACACCATAACTTTTTACTAATTGATAATTTATATTTTCTTATATATAAAAATATATTAATAAAATATTTAAAATGAGACAAACGACATTTTTAACTAAAAATTCCCAAATATGTCGCATACGATAAATAAATTTTTAAGCGACGATAATATGTCGTTATGTCGCTGTTGTTGGAAGCGAATTATTAAGCTAATCTTATTTTTAGTTTTTGAATCGCCCTGTGAAATTATTTTCCAGGGTTGTATTGTTTTTTTGTTCATGCTTGCTTTGCTGTTAATTTCACGTTGCTAACCGGCTCATGTAATTTACCGGATCAGCTGTTAGCAAAATTTGCAATAGTAAAGTATGTTTGCAATAATATTGAAGCGTTCAATCAAACAGTTCGGTATTTTTGCCATTTTGAGTTTATTTTCTGAAATTGTGTAATTCGATCATTTACTAAGAAAAATACATCCCATAACGACAATGATGCATAAAACATGCCATCACAAGCTGCTAATGCAACAGAAGTTAGTTACTGGATTTATTTACAAAAGACAAAATTCTGGAAGCGCTAATGCCGATAGAAGACACAAGTCCTTAATGTCAGATACACTATCAGGAAAGGACAACCAAGTGCACGAAATTGATAAACAGGGAAAGACTGGAGAAAATATGGATAAATTTAATAACCAAAATATGATTCAAGCAACGCTTCACAGCCTTGATACCCAAGAGAGATTGTCACAATCGCGACAGGATAAACAATTTAATGAAGTTGAAGAGACTTCTCTTATAATGGGATCCCTCATGGGAAGAAAAATGTTCAACTATATTGAACAAGTGTCTCACATGGACGAAGTAAGAAAAGCACAAGAAAAAGTATTGCAGATAAAGGTGAGTAAGAAGATTGTGTTTCTGAGAAGTAATTTACACGATTTTTTTTGTCACCTGTCGCTTTGTTTATAATATCGGATGTTCATATTTTTATAAGAAATTTTTAACGAGCCTGAATGTTTAGAAATTGAAAATGCAATCTTGGCTCTTCCTCTTCTATCAGTTCATGATTCGCTGCACCGTACGGCGACATGAAAATCTTAACCGTACCAAATTTTCCTATCACGATATCCCAAGCCACTTTCTTCCTGTGTGGTTCAATAAGTCGTCCTATTAATTAAAATGTCCTTGCCATGATAGATATATTTTAAGTTTGGCATAATTGAAGAATAATGGAAATGCATAATTTGTGTTTTTTTACATGTAATTACATGGATTTGGGGCTCCTAAGTACGATTCTGAAAAAATTAAGAGTCGCTCTCAAGTGGTTTAGAAGTTAAAGGGATCAAAAGTTGAAAATTTACTGCACATTTGCCTGTTTTTCGAGATTTTTAAATAAAATTTAAGCAATATGGGTAGCAAAAGGTCATACCATGACCTATTCAGTTAGGTATTAATTATAAAAATCCATTTAATGCTTACTATCCAAAAACGAAAAATTGTTATAAAAAATCGCGCGATTTTTTATAACAATTTTTCGACTGCGGCGCTTTTTTTGTCTCAATATACTATATGTTAGTGTACAACAAACTTGAAAAGTACTAGCATTAATTGTTAAAATATAAAACTTTATATATTGTGCACACTTGACTCTTCACCCTTTTACGAAATAACAATAAATAACACACTTCTATGAAAACATTCATTTTTCTAGTCTCAAAGACAAACCCTTCAAAAGGACAACCAAAATTAGCACACCTCAAATTCTTTGAGTACAAAAACAGTTTTATCATCCAAAATAATGCAAATCAATGCATTTTTATGATTGATAGCTCATTAAAAAGGTTTTAGCATAACCTTTCTTTTGATATCCATTACGTTTACTTATGTTCGAAAACAACAACAAAAAACACAGGTTTTTAAGCCCATTTTCATAAACATTGACCCCTATAACTTCTAAACCACTTGAGAGCGACGCTTAATTTTTTCACCATTCAATTTGTTAGCTCAAAACACGCATTTTTTTTTAAAAAAAAAAGAAAAAGGACCATTTCCACTATTCTTCAATTGTTCCTTAAGTTTTTTCTAACAAAAAATTCTAAAGTAAGGCTAATTGTTTAATGATTTATTTTAGTTTTCTCAAAATTTTAATCGATTTAAAATTCTAACCATCTAATTAATGAGAATTTATCTAATTAATTCTATCAAAATTGCATTGTTAAAGCAGCGCGTTAAAACAATTCAACTCAAGCCTAAGGAAAATTTTCCATTGGAATTATGTTTTATATTTTATTTTTTTATTACTTCATCATCATCAAGTAGAGCACAAAGAAATGTTGAAACTATTATAATAACACAACAAATAATAAAAATAACAATTAATAATACAGTCTTAGCCTGGCTTGGTTAAACGCCAAGAGTATATTATTCTCAAAATAATACAATTTAAAAAAAATGTAATTTTACAATTACAGAAATTAGAAACATTAAATTAGACACACATAAACAATGTGTTAACGGTTCTTGCTGAGCAAAGTTGCTCCGTATGTTATTTCAACGGAATTTAAAAGGCACGCGAAAATTTCTAAGAAGAGAATACAAATTAAATACAGCAAGTATATTGGAACAGTGAATATTGCTATGAATGATAACTCTTAGAAAACATACGGCGATTCAATATGTCCAAATAACACAATAGTATTCTAAATAAGGTTAGACTAAACTAACGAATAGGGATTTGAGCGTGAATGTATCATGAAATTTTTCGTTTAGAATCTAAGCATAGAATATGCGCTAGGAATGACGAACAGTGTAACGAGTGCTGCTTTTTCGAGTGCTTCGAGTTTTTTCAAAATATTGTAAACCGTAAAGTGTGTTCGTCTACAGTGAATACTTGAATTAAGAATGATTAAAAATATTTCTTAAAAATTTGTACTTTTGTAGGCACACGGCACCATACAACTTGGAATTCCAAAGTTAACTTATTTTAGAAAGAGAAGATCGCATACTAAATACAAAACAGTCACAACTCAAAAAAACATTACTTATCAGGAGAAGCGAAAAGCAGGCGTTAAGCAACAAAACCTTTTTCAGAATGAATTTTTCGTCTCACGTCTTAAGTACGATCGCAGCAGCTGCATATCGACCACGCTTTGACTGTCGTATTTTACGCAGCAGATAGCAGCAGCCGAATATCGACTACGACAGTTTGTCGTTTGCTGCTGCTTTGACTGTCGTATTTTACACAGCAGATAGCAGCAGCCGATCATCGATTACGACAGCTGAGAATATGCTGTTGCTGTAGTTGCCGATCGCTTGTACTTTTACTGTACAGCCACAGCACAATTTTTGGTGCTGTTGCTATTTGTTGCGCAGCAATTTAAACCCACCCTGGTTAAAATTATCTTTTGAAATATATTGTGTTTTCGTTGAAATGTTTGTCTTCTCTAAGCAATAGTTTTTAAATGTGTTTTGCTACATTTATCTAATCGTTATCAATATCTGCGTGAAAGTGTGCTAGACTGTCACGCGGAGGACGTGGGTTCGTACCCCAGCTGTGTAAATATCAAAAATTTTAATTTAATAATTGAAGTTTCAATTCTGTTTCATTAACTGTTTGGTCAAAACTAACCTTCAAAATAAGTTTGCTTGCAATCTTTAAAAAAAATTGCACATTTAATTTTTTATTTAAAAAAAAAATATATTTTCTTTAAAATAATTGAAATAATCTTTAAATACTCAAATAATTTATTTAAATTTCTTTGTTGGTCTTTCCGGTATTTGAACTTAGGACAGCCGAGCACTAGATTCACGTCAGCACACTCGGCTTAACATGAACTAACAAAACGGTGATAAGATTTCAAAAGTACGTTTTTATACGAGTTTCGTGATCTTTAGACCATCAGTTAACTGTTCACTTGAAAGTTTCATTTGTTGGATGGTATTTAACAGTGAAATCTGTTATTTCAATCCCTGATTTGTTTGATCTAACTGCATTTTTTTTATAAAAATTATTTTAACTACCAGTGGAAATACTTTGGTAACTTTCGGTAATTTTTTGAAATTATTTGTGTTATTTTTGGTAAAATATATTTTTCGGTCGCGGCAACCCTGGTACTGCTCTGCTCCTGCAAAGGAACAACAGCTGTTATTTATGCAATTTTTTAAATGAACTGATTTTGAAAATACAACATGCATGCCATTAACATTTTCTTATACATTTTATTTATCATGGTGCCAGTACAAACGTTATCGGTTTACCATTAAAACCAACTATTATCAACTGTAACTTTTAACCAAAAAGTGCAAAATTTCTAAAAATTCGAAAGTGATTTAATAAAGGAAATCAATATTCACCTCTTAAATTTTTTTATATTTTATTCGTGCAAGTATGTAAAATATTTAAAAAAAAAAATTAACTTAAAAAAGTAACTGATAATTTAAAATTTTGTAAAAATAATACCTTTTGAGCAAACTGTGAGGTTTTACCAAGGAATGGGAATTCGCCTATGTGGGATCGTTACACTGTGACGTTATCAAAGTGATCTTGAAAACTATTACTGTGATCAAATACAAAATCCAAATAATTTTCTGAAGTTTCAAGTTTGAGATTTTTAATGTTATAAAAATCAGGGAAGAAAGAGTTTGGAAACTTTAATCCATAAAAATATTCGTTAAGAATAACTTTTATTTTTAAATTTTTTTGCTAAATGCATTACTTTTATTTTTGGTGTATATCTTTTCAGGTGGCTAATAAGAATTATTTTTTAAATTAAATTTTTTCGGTTATTAGTATCAAAAACTAAAAAAAAATACTTTTTGTGTTTGGATGGACTCACACCTCTTAGTAGTATTCGATGTGGGATAATAATCTTACTCAGAGGTGTTGTGACAGTGAATTTTAATTATAAATTAAAAAATTAAAAAATTATAAAAATATAAATATAACGAAACAAAATAAAAAAGCTAAAATAAGAACATGTGTCCTCTGAGCTAATATGGTCCGTAAAGAAATTGCAAAAATGACACAAAAAACTAGCCACCACTTTGAATGTGATACCAACAAAATACACACAGCAGCAATTACTTTGATATCTTTCAACGCGAGAAAGCAACAATGTTATGCAAATGTTTTTCTTGCTGTAGCGATGCGCCGGCGAAGTCAATTCTTAGATTTATAGCACACCACTGTTGCCAGATTGAGGTAAATTTCCCTAAATGAGGTAATTTTTTAACCCATTTTTTGGGCAGACTTTTGCCTTAAAGTGGTAAATTTTTGCAATATAATTATTTTTTAGATTTCCAAATATTTTTAGTTTTTTGCACTTTTGTAACCTCTCTGAACGTACTCACAAGCAGTCCTTTATTATTGGGAGTCCCCTTTTGTACCAAAAAATAACAAATAACAAAGGATTGTTTTAAGGGGACTTCAAAAGGAACACCTTCAAAATAATTTCTTTTAATAAATAAAAAATAAATAAAATAAATTGAATAACAAATAAGATATCATTTTGAAAAATATAAGATATATTTTTTAGTAAAAAACTTACGCAAAAAATGTTTTTTAATTTTTTTATTTACACACAGGGAGTCACAGTGAAATTGGTCCACATGTGACCAAAAACTGTAAAAAGTCTAGGAACTCAATATAAATTAAACCAAAAGGTGACTAATTCAGTAAGTTTATTTTATTTTAATAATAAATACTTAAAAATTTGTATTAATTCATTAACATTTTGCACAAAATTACCTTTTAACAGAAAAAGAGAAAAATTCATGTCACAGTGAAAGTCAAAATTTTCATTGCTAAAAAAAATTTTTTGAAAAATTCCTTGATTTTGGAAAGTCCAGCTTTTAACTGTAACATATACTTCAAATTTTGATTTAACGAAATTTTTAAAAGTCTCGAATAATTACTATAACATTATTCCGTAAGATAAGAGTGCAGAAGGCTTGATTTTTTTGAAAAATTTCGTAGCATATTTTTAGGTATTTTTTGTTTTGTGATTTATTGCAACTTCAAAAACTTTTTATTTTTTTCATTTTGTAATTTTCAGTTTTACAAAAAATGTTTAAACTTGTTTTGTCGTAATTACTATAACTTCCGTTTTTACTTTAAGGCATTTTATAAATATTTGGAACTAGCAATTGTTATTTGCACAATTTTAAATCGAACCTGTTGATTATATATTTCTCTTTGTTGTACGCTAAAAGATATCTTATAATCTTACTGTACTTATTTAAATCTTAAATAAATAAATGAAAATGAAATAAAATATATGAACAACGCTGATTTCTGCCTATTTTGTCAAATTTGTGTATTGTAATCGAATTTTATAAATTTAATACAAAGAATTAAAATATATACTTTTTTGCACTTAAGCAAACTAATCATAACAGTAAAATATTATATAACTTTCTAAGTACTTTTTAAACATTACTTTTATTAGGCTTCGTATAACCTATTTAAGGGGTGCAAAATGTAATTTCCGTCCCAAGTGCCAGAGCTACGCCACTGCTAAATAGGGTTGTGGTTGAAGTTAATGGAAAGTACTGGAAATAGCGTAAGCAATCGGTGCTTTGTTCGTTCGAATTATAATGCTGCCTGATGTGCAATGTTTATGTGCGTGTGCTCACTTAGAAAACATTTTTTTATCAATTGGTATTTCACTAATTATTGCTATTGCGGCGTCTAGTGTATCATCGTAGCTTTCAGCCAATGGTTTTGTATTGCTTCCGATTCCTTTGAAAACAGCTGCCATGCAATGACTCTTTTGTTAATCAGTTGTTATTTCAAATAGTGGAAGATTCCAGTTAATTGAATTCTTTGACATACAGCTAAGTTCTGCATTTCACTTTCACTCGAATTTGGCAATGAAATCGTTGCAAAACGAAACTTGGTGTTTCACATTTCATTTTTTCGGTTTCAGTTTCACTTTTCTTTCGAAGTTAAAACCGAGTGGAATGGTGTGTTCCACAAATCATTTTCACGGATTGAAAAGTGATTTCAAACCGACTAGTTTAAGATGTGTGAATTATCAAAGAAAAGTTAATTTTGTGCAAAAAATTCAGAAACTTATTTTTTGTTGTGGCAACATCGGTTTTTCAACGATTATTAACAGTCGATAAGTTAACTATTCAAATATAACCTGCTTTACTTTTCATATTGATAAAATAAACTGCTACGTACAGATATGTGAGTATAAAATATTGAATAAATTTGAATTGAAATATTGAAAGAATGCTTGTATCTGATTTTTGAATGCAGGGGCAAACATAAGAATTCTGCCCAGGATAATATATTTTTATTCTTTATAGAAAAATCATAAAGACCTTGCCAGAGGTTCAATGAAAGGTGATCGAGTGGCAGCAGATGCTTTATGGAACACCTTGGCAAAGGACTTAAATAGTCACTTTCCACATCAAAAGGATGCCACTGGGTGGAAGAAAGTAAATTTCAAACATAATTAAATAAATATTTTTGGCTTTACCAAATATAATGTTAAGGTTTGGATGGATTGGAAAGCAGGAATTCGGAAAAAGTTAGCCCATAATAAGTCTGAAGATATATCCACTGGTAGCGGCCTTTTCAACAAATTCATGATTTCAAGTGTAGAGGATGCCGTAGCAAGAGTATGCGGATTATGTGTTGTGGTTAAAGGCGTTCCAAACACAATGGATTTTGGAGTGGTTGATGACAACCCTTACGGGCTGCAAATACTTGCTGAAAATGTACCTGCAGAAAGGGAACCTTCAGTGTCTGCAACATCCGCATAAAGAAGACACCAGCCTTCATCTAATGAAAACTTAAATAAATTTATGTCAGAGCAAACCACAGAGATAACCAATATATCAGGATATATTAAAGAAACTTTGGAAGAGTCCAAGAATCTTGTGAACAATTTTAAATTTATGGGAAGCAACATAAGAAAAGTGCAAAAGTTAATTGAAAGCTTAAACGTTTCTTTAAAAGAAAACAAAAAAAGAAAATATTCGACATAACCTGCAAATGGAAAAATTGCGTCAGGAAGAACTTGCACTGAAAGGAAGAACAATTGAAATTGAAGAAATAAGGCTGTCTATGGACCAAAATAGTGAATAATGTTTTAATTCAATTTTATGTTAATAATTCAATGTAAGAGAAATTGAACTGATTTTGTTAAGAAACTATTTTTTTATATTTACAGCGTGAACCAGAATAACTGTCGCACCTATTTTTATTAATAAAAAAAAAGTTAACAATATATTTTAAGTATAAGTTTATGTTTTGTGTTTATTTAAGTATTTTATTACAAGTTTATTTAGAAATTTCAAATCTTTCGCCTTTTAATTTTTTTACGGCTTTCAAACGTCCAGTAAAGCTCTCACAGGCGGCACGCACGACTTGTTCTGGAATTCTATCCCATATGGTTGACAAATCTCGTTTGTAGGACTCGATATTCATGTTTTTTAAATTCTTTAATTTGTCCATCATGTAACCCCAAATACAAAAATCCAAAGAATTTAAATCCGGTGAAGATGGCGGCCATTCTTCCGTAGAGATAAAGTGAGGCAAATTATCGCGACACCAGCCCTGGACAATTTTTGCTTTATGCGCTGGCGCGGAGTCTTGTTGAAAACAAAATTCATCCTCGCCGAAAAGTGTTTTAGCATGAGGAACGAGATGGTTTATGAGCACTTCCTCCTGGTAATACTTCGCATTAATTTTTACCCCTTTGTCGATGAAAAGAAGGGGGAGCTTGCCCCTTTTTGAAATGGCTCCCCATACCATAACGGACGAAGTATTTTGGAACCTCTCGATCCCTCGGCTTGTTGTGGGAATATCGTTCATATTTCCTGCATATATTCTATCGTTTTGCGGGTTGTGCGATTTTTGCAATAAAAATAATTTTTCATCAGTAAAAATTATTTCGCAGTTGGCGTGCCGACGAAGGAGCTCTCCACATCTTTTCTTTCTCATTTCTCGTTGTTTTGTTGTGAGGCCATGAATCCGTTTTTTTTTATATGCCTTAAATCCCAAATCTTTTTTTAAAATTAAATGGGCCGAGTGTTGACTTATGTTCAGGTCTTTGGCGAGTTTTCTGGTTGATACTCCTCGATTTCTACGAATTCTTTCACGGACTTTCTTGATTACCGCCGTTGTCCGGACCCATCGTTTTCTGCCCGGTTTCTTTTTTATTTTGACATCTCCAGTCTTCTTGTATCTCGCTACCGTACGCTGAACAAATCGGCGGTTGATATTTAATTTTTTTAACTTCTTAACGATCACTCCTGTTTTTTCACCGGCTAAGTGGCATTCTAATACAAGCGCGCGTTTAGCGTCCATGTCGCTCAATGATTTTTTATCAACTGCAGCTTCATTAAAATAATGTGTTTACAAGCAGAACTGTTTAAAGTTTCAGCAGCGCAAAAAAATTCATAACGGGATATTTAGAATTGTTACCAGTAGACAGCTTTGTAAGTGCGACAGTTACTTTGATTCACGCTGTATATCAAAACTATATACATTTTTTCGACTTATGGTATGTAGGTACACTCAAAACAAGAAATTAATTTCAACTTCTAAATAAATTTATAGAATTTGCTATGCTATCAATTATTTGATTGGCATCATTATTTGAATCTTCTATACTTATTAAATTTTCATCAGTTTCATTTGTGTCACGTTGTACTTCAAAACTTGTGTTTACTTCTTGCACTTTGTAATGTCTGCTAATATCATGCAGAGCGCAACATACGTTTGCTATTTGATTGATGAAACGATTTTTCAAAACGACGATTGTCCTTTCAACGGCATTGCGTGCTAACGAGTGTTTTTGATTAAACGCATGCTTTGAAGTTCCTGCTGCTGAATCTGTGGTGTTAAAAGGAATGGTTCAAGTGAGTAGCCAGCATCCCCTAAAAGCCATGAACCACGATCACCGGTGTCATACTGACGTTTAAAATGGTTCCGTGCCTTGCTCAAGTTCTATATGAGCGAATTATGACTTGATCCAGGGCAACGGGCATCGACCGCTTTGATTAACAAATTATAATCGCATATCTAAATTAAAAAAATTCAATCAATTTTACAAAAAATGAGGTACAATTTTTGGACCTTACTATCATGACATTAACACTGAAATAACCTTTTCTGTTATAGAAAAGTGTTGGATCTTGATGTGGCTGCGAAATTTTCACATGGGTGCCGTCTACGCAGCCTACAACACCAGGAATGCTGAATTTATCCATGAAATGTCGCTTGGATGTAATATTTTCTTCTTCCGACATTGCAAGAGTAATCCAATTGCGACATATTTTTTTCCAAAATATCTAACACTTCCGTCAGCACTTTTGATATTGTGCTTCGGCCTAATGCAATATCAGCATTCTTTCCTACCGCACGTTGGAAACTGCCTTCAGCAAGAAAACGTAAGACCGCGAAAAGTTTAAGAACGTTCGGAATAGATGACGTTTTAAGGTCAGGTTTTATGGTGTCCAGCAACATTATGAAAGCACTTTTATTGACTTGGCATCAATTGACAAACCTGAAAGATATTTTAAAGCAATTTAAAACTTAAATTAACTGCAAATCCTTGGTATTAACGCAGCATCAGAAATTTCCAAATGGTAAGAAGTGTCCCTCAGCGTTCTCCTTTTCATTTTTTCATATGCATTCCTCTGTGCTTCATTATGCAGTACAGCAGCAACATAAATAGCACTCATTTTAATGAAATTGCTACAAAATATTGCAATTTTGCACAATTTGCGAAAATAAACAAATAAATTTAACTCTGTACTGACAGTTATCAGCCGTTTTGAAAGTGAAATTGAATCGACTTCGAAAAGATCATATCACTCGCATTGCAGAACACTGAAATCAAATTCACTCGAATTGCAATTTCACTTTCGACCTATTTTCACTCGTTTTCTGGAACCTAGCTGATAATGCTGTTTTCCACGTTGGGTGTCAGTTAAAACAGATTATTAAATTTTATGATGAATTCTTTCTAAGTTGTCACCATGTGTCATTGATGGTTCACTTAAATCTTACTAAAAAATACCAACATAAGTTTGTTCTAAACCCAACTCTGTCGCTGACGACATGATCGTCGCTGCACCTCAAGCTTGAATGGTGTTCTCATAGAGCTGAAGCTTTTGATATTGTTGTTGTTGTTGTTGTTGTTGTTGTTGTTGTTGTTGTTGTTGTTGTTGTTGTTGTTGTTGTTGTTGTTGTTGTTGTTGTTGTTGTTGTTGTTGTTGTTGTTGTCGTTGCGGTGAACTCATGGGAACCCACTGGTATCTCAATAGTTTTAACACCAAGTGAAATAAATTGTTTTACACATTTCGAATAGAATCATACGAGTCGAAGCTAATCAAGTCCCAAACATATTCTTGCTTGAGTTCTAAAGATGGAAATTAATTTTCAACAAGTAATGAATAATAATTAATCATATTCATCAATCCCGGAATTATAAAAGGAGTTGTTTTGAGCGGTTGCTTTTTTTTAATTTTATTAAATATCAAAATAATTTGTTTTTATATTTTTAGTAGAGTCTTAAATTAACAATTTTAATTTTGTTTTTTTTTTTTTGGATCAGTAGTTAAAGTTGAGTAGCCCGTTAAAATGGAGACCACGAACGTAAGGTCTCTGGCTTGCACGATATCTCCTCTCCAGGTATACTGAAACAAAAAATCATAAAGGATAACAGTTTTGCCTTTCGCGTGAACCAATAACAAGTTTAAAATTAAAAAAAAAATAAGAATGCCACATAAATGGAAAAAACCCAATTTTCGTGCACAAAATTAGACCTTATAAATTAAAAAAAATTGCAAAAAAAGTTTTTAATTTGATTTTGTTGGTTTCTAATTCTAATTCTAATTCTAATTCAATAAAAAAAAAAAATAAAATTCGAGTTAATCGGCCGCATACTTTTCGAATTAGAGTGGAAGCCTTTTCAAAAAACGTCATTTCGATAAAAACGCGCTTAACCCTGTGCCGTCTTCGACCTTTTTATTGTACTCGGTCGCCTTCCTTGAACGAAACCGTCTTTGGCTATTTTTTTACCCCCTTAAAATTATCCGAACGAAAATTTTTTTAGAGATTTAGTGAAACTATTCAACAAAATATTCCTGAAGGTCTTGTTCAGGTCATCAGGTTTTTTTTTTGCAAACAAAAATCAGTAAAAATATATATATATATATTACGCACAAACATTAAAAAATAATGAAGATATTTTATAAATAAGTCTTTGTATTTGACTTAAATTTGAAATTAATTTGAATATAATAAAAAAAAAATTAGTTATATAGCTTTAAATAAAAAAAACCCAAGTTAGATCATTTATTTTAAGTGAGTTTGATTGATTTTTACATAATATTTGGTATGTGTTGAAACCTGAAATTGTAAATAGTTTTTTTACAAATAGTTTAAGTTTTTATTCTAATAGGTTTCAGCTGCCACATTTTGCATATTTAGCGGAAAATCGGGTAAAAGTTACATACATTTTCCAAAATAAATTATTATTTGTTTGATTTAAACAGTGCTGAAGGAGTACTAATCGGAGGAAAAACAATGAAATGTGTATTTTTATATATAAAAATATATAAAATATAAAAAGAACAATTTTTAAAAAAATAAAATTTTATATTAAAAACTTTTTTTACCACCGCTTTTAACAATTTTTGTTGAGAAAATAAATAATTTGTTGATATTTTGAGAAAAAAATAAAATTTTGTGATTTCTTTTAAAGAAGAAATTCTTAATAAATTCTTTTTGCTTACAAAAAATAAATTAAATCTATTCAAACTTTTCTATAGTTTTACTATAATAAGTTTTTAACTGTACTATTATAAGTTTTAGCCCACTCAATATTATAAAACTTACATTTCCATTCAAACAGCTTTTTTACTCCAAAATAGTATAATTTGTATACCATAAGAACGGAGCCACTCGGCTTTCACGTTCAAGTGGAGTGTTCAAAGCTATCAAACTTCAACAATCCTAGCCGATAATCAGTTTTGGTTTGTTTTTCACGCAGTAATCTAACGTTTGAATTCAAAACACCTTTTTTACAAATTTGACAATTGATGAATGCATACAACTATATTTTATGGCAAAATTATTAATTTTGAGAAAAACTACCAACTTTAAAGCTCTCTCAACAAAATTTCATAGTGATAAAAAAGCGAGTTATTTTGCAAAAATTGTATTTCTTTCTAAGAAGGTTGGCAACCCCCTCCATCAGACATATAATTTATTTTTTACTGCTGCACATCTATGTTACCTTTTAAATGACATAAGTTTCATTCTAATATGTTGCCTGTAAAATGAGAAAAAGTGGGTTCAAGATTTGTATTAGCGTATTAATATACAGGGTGTCCCATCCCAAAACAAGGAGACAATAATGCGGGAGTTGATTACCCGTCATGATGCGAGCAAAAAAAGGTATGGGTGGTATGGGTGGTATGGGTGGTGGTCGCAAACGTCCCCCAAGGAGCTAGGAGGGAAAAACAAAAACCATAGTTGTCATTACGTTTTAATCCATAACCATATCCCTGCAACAATTACCAAACATTACAAATTTTTAAAAAGAAAATTAAATTTTTTTCAAGTTATCACCACAAAGATTTTCCATAAAGTCACAACTAAAAAAATACGAGCACCAAAAGTCAAAATATAAGTTTTTTAAAAAAAAATTCAACTTTTAATGCAGTTTTTTCGAAAAAACACCAAATATTCAAATATAAGTGTGCCCTAGGTCTGGACTACCCTGCATTAGATAAAGCTGTTAGTTTAAATTTATTTGTTTTTTTTTCTATTATGTGCATTGCGTAGTCTGTAACAATTTTATGCATTGACCCAATTCCAGTTATTCCACAAATAACCATATGTTTAATAAAAGTATAGTACTCGATTTCGTTTTTATGAACAGCACGTGCACATTCTACATATGGATCGGAACGTAAGCTTAACTATTGTTTGTGAGCTCCTTTTACGCTGTTGATTAGTTGGCATACCTTAACTAATTGAGGGGCAAAAGGGTTTAGGATAACACTTTTTCCTGAAAATGAAATTGTTATACTCGTTGGGGAGGTTTGTTTGTTTATAGCAGAGCTGTGACAGTGAGCGATATTATCAATTATTAAAAACTATAACTTCGATGACGACGCAAAAAAGAAAAAAAAAAGGCATAAGCAACATGTGCTTAATAGTTTCTTGACAAAATTAAAAATATCAAAACTAAAAGACTAGCCACCACTTTGTGTGGTGGGTGGGGGAGGGGAGCTACAAAATACACACATAAGTAATAACTTTAAATTATTTCGACGCAAGCATACAACAACAATGGAATGGAAATTTTTTCTACCGATATGCCAACGAAATCAATTCTGCGAATTACAACACACACAGAAATATATTGAAAATGTTTAAAACTCCCAAATATAAAAATGAGACTTACAACTCTGGCTTATAGCATAGGTATTCATTAGAGTGGGTAGCATCGCTACAGACAAAAGAACCGGTTCAGAACCTATAACGTGATAGGTTCCAAAGTGATAGTAACCAGCCCCAATTCTGCCACCTTTGGAAAAAACCTAGAACCGGTTCAAAAATATATCGGCAGGTGTCAATTGACACCTCAAAGATACCTTTGAACCTGATCAGTAGCTGGTCTATTTATAGAACACGTTACACTTATACGCACGTTCAGCGTCACTTCCACTGAGCTATTGGTAACGATAAGATAAATATAGAAAAACTCATTCAAAAATTATTAATCCCATTCTGAGTTATATCGAACCTGTCCTGTGATAGGATAAATTAGAACTGTCACAGAACCGGTCACTTTGGGGCAATTGACTGACCCGTAGGGATTTTCTTTATATTATTACTAGCTGACCCGACAGACGTTGTCCTGTCCAAACTTCAATATATATGATTGTGTTTGTTTTCGGAGAAGGAGGTTTTCGGGTAGTCCATAGTCGGGCTAAACCATCTTTAGAGTTTTTTATTTACAAATATTGTGTTATAACAGCATTAGTGTCATTACAGCATTAAAAGTTTTTCAGAGGAGTAAGTTTATAAAGTTTATTTTCATTCTAAAAACGGACATTTTGAAATTAGCTTCTAAAACGTACGTATGATTTTCTATAATAAACATTTTAAAATGAGTTCAGATGAGGATCTAACCGATTTAATTACAAAAACAGTTACAGAACAAGTTTTAAATTTATTGCTCGGTGAACAAACCGGAGTTAATTTAAAAAAAAAAACAAAAAAAAACAGAATTTAAAGTCAAGTTTTTCTTTTTATTCCTATGGAAAAAGTGACCAAATGAAGGAAAAAATGATCAAGCGGCCAAGTTAAAATAAAATGACCACATTTGGACATAAATGACCAAAGTGGCAACCGTGCATATGAGTAAAACATTATGGTACCCTACATCCAGTACCATAATGTTCTGGTTTTATAATTATGAAACCTTGAAGCTTTGCTGTCAAATGCAAAATGAAAATTTTTGTTAAAAATCCCAAAACCATTAAAGGGACGTGACACCTTCATTTTTTTTTTTTATTTTAATGTTTTAAAATGCGTATCATTTTCAAAAATTAAATATATATTTTTTTGTAAAAAACTACGCAAAATTTTTTGACCATGTATGAAAAATTTGAATTGCAGTTTTGGAGCTTCACGAAATTGGCTATTGTGAAGAAACTAATGGACCGATTTGCTTCAAACAAATTTCATTTAATAGATTAAACTTCAAATTTTATATTTCTTTATAATTCTGTGTGCAAACTTTTCTATTTTTTCTTCAAAACCATCTCAAACTTTATGCATTTTTCCAACATTAAATCGCTATAAAAACGTTCATATATACTAGAAATGTCTGAATTATAGCTAAATTGATAAAATAGAATACAATACATAATATAGTATATGATTTGTATGTGATTTTATAAAAAATCGTCGTTTTTCACGCAATAAATGTGCAAAAAATTAGGATTTTTTTTTAGTCCTTCATAACTCGAAATCGGCTCCAAGAAAATGGATGAAAATTTTTTTCAGTAAAATAGAAGAGTGCATCTTTCATTTGAGGGGTAAAAGATGTAAGTGGGTCTATTTATCATTTGAAGGTGAGCAAGTTTATTTTTTCACTTAAATTTTTGTGCATACATTTTGTTTTTGTTTTAGTTTTTTTGCATTTCGCTATTATTTCCTAAAAGAAAGCAACAACAACAAAAAAAACTAAATAACAATTCTTTTGCCTTGCTGTTTGGTTTCTTCTTCTTATCGTTATCATAAATAAACATATATCATAAATATAACAAACAATAAAACAAAAACCAATTGTACAAGGAATGTATTATTTTATTATCCTATTATTTATTATTATTATACTATTATATATTATGCTATTTTATATTACAATTATGTATATAATGTAATTTCTTCTTCTGGTCCTAAGCATATTATTTATTTTACTTTATTTATTTTCCATTTTCTTTAAGTGTACCACTTAGACTACGTATTCTACGTCTAATGTGATGGCCGTGTCTATGACACAGCCTGTCTTTTTTTTTTATATTTCTATTGAAATATCTCGTTTACATTTAATACAGCAAATTTTTCCTTCTTCTGAAAATTTGTTAATTTTTAATTGTGCCGCTCTTGTTGTAAGCGTGCAATAAATATTTTCTATACCTATCACGCCTTCTTATGGTCGTTACACAAGTCGAAAATAATTAGATTTTACTCAAATTTCAAATAACGTTACACAATATAAAATAACGCGTGAAGTATGAGTTAACATATAACAAGGGGATATAACAAGTTAAGAAAGAAAATTCGGTCTATCCTGACTACGAGGTTCTATGCAGAGAGAAAAAGACTAAAATATTTTCATTGATAAGTTTTTAAACTTCAAAAGTTTATGTTTTTAAATATTATGTTGTTTTTTTTTGTTTATTTTGCTTTAAGGAACGTTTAAGAGATTTTGGGGAAAATAAACGTGACATCTTACGCAGACTTGATGATGTACGCCACGATTTGCAACGCATTTATAACGATCTGAAATACAACGATAGCAGAGCATCAGAACGCTATTTGCAGCTGGTCAAAGAAGAAGTTGATGTGAGTACACATTATTTTTATTCATTAAATCCTTTATTAAAAATTTGTCTCGTTCGTGTCAACAGCTATATCGAAAAGAAAAGGATCTTCAAACTGATTTTAAAAATGCCGATGAACAGGAACGTCTTTTATTCAATGCCTTCTCTGTAGCTATAAATGATTCTTATGAAAAAGAAAAAATTCATACAAACTTTATAAAAGTTTGGGGTCTAATTGGTACACTAATTGCTTCTACAGTTACTTTAATTGGAGCAGTTATTTCTCATTATCATCATCAATCAAAATTTGCTACATTGGCAAACGATTTACGGCAAGGTGTGAGTCAGGCTATTGATGATGATGTTTCTAAGAAATTGAGAACTGTTGAAAGAGCACTAGTAGATGTAATGGCGAAATTAGACGGACAACGAAAAGTTTCGAGTGATGAGTCCTGGGGATCTTATTTAAAGCGGAATACGCGTTGGATATATGGCTGGGCAATGCCACGGAACTGAATCCATGTGAACACTGCCAGTTTAACAATTTCGTTTTTATTATTTTTTATTTATACTTGGTTATTTATGTATTAGAAAAATGCCTGCTGAAATAAAATGTTTGCTATATTATTAACAAATTGAAAATGAAATAATAAATCCAACATATTTATATCCACGTTAGTTGATTGGTCTTCAAAATTTATTTAAACTGTTCCAATCTTACTGCTCGTATAGCTTAAGCTGCCTTATGAGAAAATTTGACTAATTTGCGGAACATAATTTTTTCTATTTCTAAGTAAGTTCATTAAAGTTTTTTTAGCGACCAAAAATAAATGTTATTATTTCACATTTTAACATTTTTCGAATGCTTGTGATGAAAAAAAAAATTATAAAAACGTCGAAACTTCGTAAATACGAAGCTGCCGTTTAATAAATAATTTTATATTTTTCAATACAAAATTTTACATTTGTTTTAAGTTTCGAAGTTGGTCAGTTTCAAATATAATTAAATTAAATTTCAAAAATAATTACTATAACATAATTCCGTAAAATATGAGTGCGGAACGCTTGATTTTTTTGAAAAATTTCATAACATATTTTTAAGGCATTTTTTGTTTTGTGATTGATTGAAACTTCAAATATTTTTTATATTTTTTTTTTCATTTTGAAAGCTTCAGTTTTACAAATATTGAAACTTATTTCATCGTTCCTACTTAGGTTTCCGTTTTTATTTTAAGGTATTTTATAAATATTTAGAACTAAAAATTGTTTTTTGCACAATTTAAATTCGAATATGTGACCATCGCTGATTTCTTATTCATATTAAAGAATATCAATAGTTCATGTTTGTCCTTTATTAAAACCGGGCGCGTCATTTTTGAGGGGAAAGAACTAGTTTTTTATAATTCCATTACTGGTTTTGTGATCGGTTGTCGAGATCAAAAGCTAGTTTGTTTTGGCTCTGATTCAGTAATAATTGTGCTGGTATTAAGTGGTTGGTACTTTATTTGAGAAAACGCCATCAACGTTGGCTGACGAATTAGGCAAAGTCAAAATATTAAAAGTGAATTTTCCTATAAGGGGAAATGCCAAAGATTTGTCCGCTCTTCTGCTAGAACAAATTGCTATCCAGAAATATTCAATATTCACTTTTTCTTCTGAATTACTAAAAAGATTAGAAAAATCGAAAATTATATTTTCCGAAGCTCAAACTCACGACCTTGAGAGTCATTTTCCGAAAGTAGATTAGAAAAAAGTTTAAGAATTTAATTTAGAATAAAAGATTTAATTTTTTTCTCTAGATTAATAAAACCGAAAGATTTCAAAATGTTACTTTTTAACAATTGTATTAAATTTTCGAATTGTTGTGCTTTTAAAAAGTTTTATTTTAAAAAAAGGGAGGAAATAAAAAACGTTATTTTCAGCAAAAATATGAAAGAAAACTGTCAGGTTTCAGAAAGTCTCAACTCGATTGAATAAAAATTGTTGTAGTTATCAGCACAAACGTCAGAAGAGAAGTCAATAAATGTATTACTTCGCAAACTTTGAATTCGTGTTTCTCGAAAAGTGTTGTTTGAAACTGGTGGACAGCATTACTCGAAAAATATTCCAAAGATCGCTACCAAATTTGTTCACTTATAAAGTAAATAACATTGCTGCTTTTAATCGTTCGATTTTTATTTTAGAGAAATAGTTTTTAACCTTCACTAAAGACTGTCCCAGAAATAACTGTCCTTTTGTTTTTAGGTTATTTATAAAAAAGTGTTATCACTATAGCAACATATTTGGTACCTAAATAAAGTATAAATATTGCAGATTAAAAAAAAGTTCTCATTAGTAAAATAAAAGAGCTACTGAAAAGAAGAAAAGCGGAAAACAATTATTTTCAAATTCCAGAAAAACCAAACACCACTAAGGAAGTTGGCGTGTGCGTAAAAACTGTCGGAAGGATCATAAAACGATACAAACAGCTTACCTATTTATCAAAAACGTCAGGTTCAGGGAGAAAAAGTGGTACAGCGAACCAAGCGGTGGCCCAGAACTTGTGGCGGCTGTTTACTCAGAATCCAGGCACTTCGGTTCGTGATATGGCAGCAACCGCGTGAACATCGAAGCCAAGTGTTCAAAGGATTGAAAAATTTTACAACCTAAGGAGCTATAAAGTACAAAAAGTACCTGATAGGTCAGAAGAAAAGAACGCCGAAGCCAAGAGGAGGGCTCAAAAACTCTATCGCGATTACCTGGCCAAATTTGATTGCGTGATTATGTACGAAGAAACGTACTGCAAAGCGGATTTCAAGCAATTACCTGTACACGTATATAATACTGTGGTAATAAGGGGTGGAGCATCCTCTAAATTTGCCACCGAAAAACATACCAAATTTCCAAGGAAATACATGGTGTGGCAGGCCATTTGCAAATGTGGCCTTCGAAGTAAGGAATTTGTGACAGATCGCACAATCAACACCGAAATTTACATCAGAGAGGAGGGTCTTGAGCGGCATTTGCTGCCTTTTATACGTCAGCATCAAGTTTCAGTACTATTTTGGACTGACCTAGCAACATGTCACTACGCGCAGAGAACGATGGATTGGTACCAAGCCAATAATGTCACTGTGGTGACAAACGCAACCTTAGATTGCGGTTATAGTGCACTCCGAGTCAGACAGGCAGGCAGACAGGCAATGTCAACAAGCGAGATAGATAGCTATCTGCATCTCGTTTTTTCACACAGATTTCAGCCTACCTGTCTGAATCGCGTTCACTTTAAACGCGGCCTTAGGTGGGTCGTGCGCCTATCGTACTTTATATCGACGTTACATAAACTTTACGAGATGAGCTGTCAGAACGCACTACCTATAACTTTTCAATACTCAATGTTGCTAATGAAAGCAGCTATACAAAAATGCCCACAAAAGTTGTTTTTCCCTTAATTATCAACCTCGCAATTTCTATATAAATGTCTAAGGCGGCGTTTATAGTGAACGCCGATTCAGACAGGCAGGCAGAAAGGCTATTTGCATCTCGTTTTTTCACACAGATTTCAGCCTGCCTGCCTGTCTGAATCGCGTTCACTATGAGCGTGGCCTAAGATATCGCGCTTGAGGCTGTTAGTGAAAAGGATGCCAATAAGTAATTTTGACATTGAATGAGTTAATTCGTTTTTTATTTGAGAAGTGAACTGTTCAAAAAATATTAAAGAATGGATTTTGAAGGTATGGAAGATTTTTTTTTTTTTTTCATTTTGGCCATCAGATCAGCCACTAATCCCAGATAAGAGGAACCCTATCGGAACCGTGGGAGTGAATATAATCACGATCAATAATAATCCTGAGTCATCACATGACCATTTTATAGGGTAGAACGTCAGTTCACCAGATAAACTGGACCTGACATTATTTGGTCTAATTGGGTATGCTGCCTATGAAAGCCATAAGTAGGGTAAAGGGCAGGCTGTAACAAAAATGTGGATTCGGGAGCTTCATTTGGCCAGGGATGTTGATGGATTCTATGTATTAAATTTTGAAAAAAATGCAAAGAAAAGACCCGAAGCTTTTTTCTCAAAATTACGAGAATGACTCCGTCAACATTTGACCTTCTACGTGCTTAAATCGAGCCATCTGTGGAGAGAACCAATTTCACCTTCCTGTAGGCTCTTCCTAGTTGTAATGTAAGTCACATTTTCAGTCATTTAGACAAACTTAAAGTCATTTAAGACAAATTCCAACTTTTATTTCTTTTTTACATGTCGCTGAGAGTTCCAAAGCAGGCGTTAGCTTGAATATTCCGAATGGAGTATACAACAGTTGGTTCAATAATGTATGAAACCTGCGACGCAGTTTGGAAGATAATGATGCCAGTATACAAGAAGGCACTATCGGACAATGGTTGGAAACAAAACTATAGATTTCGAAACCATGAAAGTTCGTCTTCAAACTGTCTACCGGATTCGTACACATACCGAAATAGCCAACCCAAAACATTTTCCAAGGGTTTGGAGTCCTTGATATAAGTTGAATAATTTGTTCACTGATCCATCTTGTAACGGAACATGCCGAATGAATAGTAGCGTTATTATGTTGGTAAATTCTTTCCAAGGGTCCAAACATATATCGAAACCTTGGGAAATCTTAGTCTAGTATCGCTTTAAACAAATTTCCCGTCATTCTGCAAGTTGAAAACTTCAGCTCAACAGTTTCAAAATATGATAAGTAGCGATAAAGCCCTCCAAACAATAACACCTCTGTGGCCATGATGATGAGTCAAAAATCGTTTCTTATTTCGCAAATTATGAAAGTAATATTTATAATCAGCTGGTCCATCTAAATTGAACTTCTTTTCGTCTGAGAAAACTACCTACTGCCATTCTCTCTTCCAAATGATGTGATTCTTACAAAAATTCAACTGATTTTCCTGCCGTTCAGGGTTAAGGTGTGTTCTTTTCTTAATATCATCTTTTGTTAGGTGCAGAGAACTATTAATTACGCGTCTCACGGTTGAAAGACTGGAGTTTTTCGTAGCCTTACTTACTTACTTAGGTGGCCATGACAACCCGTTGACGAGTTACGGCCGACTTCATTAGCTCTCGCCAGGCGTCTCTGCTTCGCGCGCGCAGTCTCCAATCACTTTCACCAAGCGCGGTCAGGGCTTCCTCGGCCTGGTCAATCCATCGGAGGCATGGTCTTCCTCTTCGTCTTCAACCCTCGGCTTTCGCCTCAAACACCTTTTTCGCTGCAGCTTCTTCATCCATACGAAAGACATGACCCCGCCAACGTAGTCGCTGAATTGTTTTCGCTGGACTATGTCAATGTCGTTGCAGAGCTCGTACAGTTCATTGTTCATTCGAATGCGATAGTCGTCGCCAACTCGAACAGGACCATAGATTTTGCGAAGAACTTTCTTCTCGAACACCCCAAGAGCGGCTGCATTTGTTTGCGATACCACCCATGCCTCAGCGCCATAGAGAAGCACAGGTCTGATGAGCGTCTTGTAGAGTGTTAGTTTTGTCGATCGAGAGAGGGCTCTGGAACCTAATTGCTTACTTATCCCGTAGTAGCACCTATTAGCAATTGCTGTTCTTCGCTTTATCTCCAGGCTGACATTGATGTTGCTGCTTACGGCGGTGCCAAGGTATGTAAACTCCTTGACAACTTCAAAGTTATATTTGCCTGCTGAAGCATGGGAGCCTAGACGCCGCACTTCCCTATTTGCAGACAGCATATACTTTGTTTTGTCCTCGTACACCGTCAAACCCACTTTGGCTGATTCCTTTTCGATAGCGGCGAAAGCAGCGGTTACATCTCTCTTGGTTCTGCCGATAATATCGATATCATCAGCATACGCTAGGAGCTGGACACATTTGTAGAAAATGGTACCATTTCGATGTACACTTGCCTTTCGTAGGATCCCCTCCATGATGAAATTGAAGAGATCGCATGATAGCGGGTCGCCTTGTCTGAAACCTCGTTCGGTATTACAGGTTTCGCAGAAGTCATTTGCTACTTTGACGGAGCTGCATGTATTGCTCAACGTTATCTTGCAGAGCCTTATCAACTTTGCGGGTATACCGAACTCAGACATTGTTGCGTACAGGCAATCCCGAATCGGGCTATCGAACGCAGCTTTGTAATCAACAAAGAAATGATGGATGTCGATTTGGTTTTCGTGGGTTTTCTCCAGGATTTGGCGTAGTCTATAAATCTGGTCTATGGTGGACTTGCCAGGACGAAAGCCACACTGATATGCTCCAATCAGTGTTTTGGTATGCGGCTTCAATCTTTCACACAATACGCTCGAAAGAACCTTGTATGCAATGGAAATAAGACTGATAGCTCGGTAGTTGGCGCAGATTGTCGGGTTTCCTTTCTTAAGTATAGGACAAAGCACACTGAGATTCCAATCGTCGTGCACGCTTTCCGCTAGCCATATTTTACTGATGAGATGATGCATGCACCTTATCAATTCAGCGCCGCCGGTTTTAAACAATTCAGCAGCCAGGCCGTCAGCACCTGCGGCTTTGTTGTTTTTGAGTCGCTGGATGTCAATTTTAACCTCGTCATGGCTAGGTGGTGGAATATCCACTCCATCATCGTCGATTGGTGGTATCGGACTGCATTCTCCAAGGGCGGAATTGTTGCTATCGTCGCCTGCAAGCATAATTTCAATGCGCACTGCGTATCTGTAACCAGATCATCATTCTCATCTCTGCAAGTGGATGTTCCGGGCTTGAAACCTTGGGTTAGACGCTTAACCTGCTGGTAGAATTTTCGAGCATCCTTTTTGCCCTGGTACACCTCAATTTTTTCTCGCTCACGCTTTTCTGGCTCTCTTTTTTTACGTCTGAAAAGGCATCTCTCTTCCTTCCTCTTATCGCGATAGTTTTCGTGCATGGCTCGCGTTGCAGCTGACTGCAGCGTCTTTTTACATGCGGCGTATTTTGCTGCTGTCGCGTCGCAACACTCCTGGTCATACCATTTGTTGCGAGGTTGCGGGCGCCAAAAACCAATGACTTCTTCAGCAGCAGTGCGCATGGAGTGGGATATATGCGCCCAAAGTCCGCCAGCGTCGTCGAGGCAAGAGTAAGATTGGTTGAGCTTAACCGAGAGTTGAGCGGTAGGCGTGTCCGTGGGTGGATGACGCCCATTTTTCAAAAACATGTTTGTTTTATTATAAAATACATACGTACCAATCTGTATTTTGTATCTCTGTAATACAAACACAAGCTTATTTATGCAGTATTCAATTTTTGGGTTGTATGGGAGATGGGTGTGTCCGTGAGCGGATGATACCTATTTTTCGAAGACATTTTTGTGTTGATATAAAACACATGCGTACCAAATTTTTGTAGATTAACTATGAGCTCATTTATGCAGTTTTCAATTTTTGCGTCGTATGGGAAGTAGGCGTGTCCGTGGTCGGATGACGTTCACTTTTCAAAAATAAATTTGTATTGTTATTAAAAATATATGTACCAAATTTTATTTCTGTAGGATTAAGAGAAGCTTATTTATTGAGTTTTCAATTTAGGGGTTATATTGGAGGTGGTCGTGTCTGTAGGAGGATGACAACCAGTTTTCGAAGACATGCTTTTGCGTTGCATGGGTGGTAGGCGTGTCTGTGGGCATACATGCGGCATTTGACTTTAATAAATATAGAAGAGAAGATATTCAAGCAACTGTATTTTTCATGTATAAATTTGTATTTTTTTATTAAATGCGTTATAATTTTAAACTTCAAGGCACATTATTATTATTTTATTTGACTAATCGGAGTGTTTAGTCTTTCTTCTATCATGGCGTTATTCCAAATCTTCTATATTTTCTTTGAGTTATTCTAAGCTTCGGATTTAGGTCTTGCACGTGCTAAAACTGCTTGAAGCTCAGCAGATCTGGCCGTTTTGTACTAAAAATGAAAAGAAATTATTGATTTTTAAACTAATTTTTTAAAGTTCTTGATTCAAACTTACACCCGAAACACTTTTCTGCAGCATTAGTTGCGAAGCTAAACGTCGACCTTCTTTTGAACCAAATAACTCTTCCAACCGCTGCGCAGATAATGCAAATATTTCTTCGCCGCGCAATCCTTGCAATCGTGTTAGTATAGAACTGGAAAATTCTTTGGCCCGCAACCAAGCAGCTACCTCCATGGCGCTAGAATTTTGTCTAATATATATCTGAGGCGTCTTCAAAATGTCAAGATCAGTGCGTCGTTCCCGCATGCGCAAAACATGTTTCAGCTCATCCTGTACGGTGCCACTTGTGGTTGCAGTATAGCGGCTGGGCGTTGGTGAGTTGGACTTGTTAGAGCGTATGGACGCTTAGTTGGTATTAAAATAATATGCATGAAGAATTTTTGAAATAGTTTGAAAGTTAATTTTTTATTTATTTAATTCACAGAAAATTCAACTTCAAGGAGAGTGCTAAATTCTAGGATACTACAACAAATGAATGAGATGCAACGAGATCTACTACATAAGAGTGTGTGTGTCTGGCTGTATAAGTACAACAAAAAACAATAAAAATCAAAACAGTTCTACTGCCTGAAGAAACCAACACCAACAAAATAAAAACAACATAAATACCGTTTTTAATGGAATGCTTGATGCTTTTTGACGACTGTCAGACTAGAATCGATAGTCATTTTTATGCTGGAGTCAAGGTACGTAAGGGCGGACTACTACGCTTTGCTAGCATAACATATATTTTTTTTTGGTCCATGAGCAGCATCACTCCGAAGTTTTAAGACAATTTAAATTAAGCCAAAATAAAATTATAAACATAAATTGCTGTAAAACAACTTAAGCAACTAAACATAGTGGAATGATACACAAAGTAAAAATCAAAACAAAACAAAACAAATCACAATGTATTAAATTAAGATTATTTATTCATTAGAGATTCATATAAATTATGTAAATTACATCTTTGTTTATGCAAAAAAAAGAAAAACAAAATTAAAATACAGAATACAAGAAACAACTAAGCACAAGAAAGCTAAAACAAGACCAATATGACAACATTTACAACGAGTCTTGAATTGTTGAAAAAAAAGTCAATAAATGAAATTATATAAATGTGTGCATAATTTAAAATAATATTTTATATGGAAGAAAAACATACACTCAGAGCAAGTGTTTAGTCTGAAATTTTTTTAAGAAAATTGCTCTTTTTTTTTATAGTGGCACAAAAATTTACAAGTTATATTATTATAATTTTTTTTTTAATTAAAATGCATTAGATTTCATAACAAATTATTGCTCAATATTGTTAGTATTATAATAAATTTTCATATAACTGTCAACTGACAAAAACAATGAAATCATAATGGAATAGATAGCGTCTCTAATGAAACACTTAATAGAGTATATAATGCTAGTTCCTAGCTAGACCTAATGAAGAGTTATGAATAAAATAAGTATTTCGAGCCACATTATATTTTTGTTTTTAAATTATAAATTTATGCTTAATATAATTATACATTCACAACTATTATATAAATTTAGCAAACAAAAAAAAAAAATGAATGCAACTTTTAATGAGCAACAAACGATTGAATGTTCAAATAGTTGATTTGAGTTTAAAAAAAAAATGATTGAGGAATGTCTGATCAAAACGAGTAATTCTTTTGTAAACTAATGCTTAAAGACCTAAACCAAAGCTATAATTAATAAGTATGGATTTACTAATTTGTAAATAAGATATTTTAGACGAACCCACCCGTTATGTTTGGTATTATAACTTTTGATCGAGCATTATTCATATTATGTTATATACAATGCTGTGCGAAAGTGTTGTCTTCATAACCCAGAAATTCAATCACAGCAGCAAAAAGCAGAATATCAGCTGTTTAATAGAATCGTCGCACACAGTCACAAAACTAACATTAGGGCATTTTACACAACTTTCTACATGCGTGTACATGTGTTTTTTACCAATAAACATAGGCATGACATTTTGTGGCAATCCTCATTTTTAGAATTTTTCCAAGAATGCAGACTATGAGTTTGAATCTTGACCTTTAACTCTTTATCTGGCCATGTGACGTTAATGTTACAAACTCTTATAATGACTGAAGTTTCACTATTTTTGTTAAACGTAGTCATATTTGAGATTACAACAGAAATTACACAAACTGTGCATCAAATAAAAATAATGAGATGGAGCGCAACAGCCTGTTGTTACTTTTTTTTCGCGCCTAAAAGTCAGTTCATAAAATTAGAAAAATAAATACTGGCACCTAAAAAATACCGGTTTAGATATCGTAAGTAACGTGAATTTTTTTATAAATACAGTTGGTAAGTATGAAACAAAGTGGTTTGTTGGGATTGGTTACAGCGTACCTGCGTATCCGTAGCAAATAATATAACTGTAGTATACTGTTGGCACGGGGATAGTCAAGAAGCCTGGTTTAGCCACAATACTCACTGGTATGAATAAAAATCTGATATATCTCTATGGGTATAAGAGTATAACTTCCAACGATAGGGCATAATATGATCCAATGTTCGGGCATGCTATGCATTTGGATAATGTTGTATACCGGCTGACCAAATTTTATTATTTCATTTAGATAAGGCGGTCAGTTTTGGAAAACCCAAATAAGTGTTCAGCAGTATTTGAATAAACAGGAATGCTAAAATGAGTCCAAGTTTGTCTGATTTTATTAGACATCTAGACATCATCATAAAAATACACAAAAAGCTTATCAAGTCATATGTGTCAAAAACTATTATATTCATTTCCAGTTTTGTTAAGTGCTCATTTCAAGGTGGACCCCTTTTTGCCGGGAGACAATCGTGGGCTGGCCCTTCGGAAAGCTTCGTGCTGGCTGTGGGCGTTGCGTCCCAGTACAACCAGGCTGGCATATCCTATATGTAAGAGATTTAAGGTCGGTCTCACTCCTAATTATTTGAGGTGAATGGAATATACCTCAAATTAAATGTTCACAAATTTGTACTTGGCTGTCGGATTAGTAAATGTTTACACATACCCGAAATGGTAAACGGCACCTTATCATAGTACGGTATAAGTTTTGAAAACCTGATGTCCATAGGGCACTGGTCATGTCCCGGAAAATAATTAATTTAATATGGCGATAATGACGATTGAATTCCGCATGAAACAATTGAAACGAAAGGTTTCTCAGTAGAATATTAGGTGCTGAGTGCCTGGAAACTGGTCGATAGATTTAATTATATTCCGAAAGCAACTCCTAATAGACCTGTCGGCCTAATGATACTGCACTGCCGACTGTTCGATGGATGTCAGTATAATTTTTTTCATGACACTGAGTCCCTAGAACGCGTCTGTTGAGGGTTGGTTTCGAAAAACCATGACTCCTCGCCATGGTTTAGACTCCTCGTCTACTATAAATACATCACTGATATCCCTATCTACTCACTCTTGCGGTGACTTTCGTTGAGAGCGGTAGTGTTCTTCGAGTGTTATTTCGAGTGTTTTTGATGGGATCTCAAAAATCCCACATATATCCTTTTGAACTATTTTTCGGAGTTGTGTCGCGATGGAAAATTCCCCACATCCCGTTTTTTCTGGTATTTTCGGAATTTCGTTTTTAAAACGCTTGAATAGTTACTTAGTTGTACTTTATGGCGGCTGAGCGGCTTTTCGACCGATTTAGGTATGGATGTTGATGAGGGTGGCACGCCTCTTTGGACGTCGATGAGGCACACCTCCTCTTTACGAAGACATTCGAGATTTAGGTTCCATGGGCATTGGTGAAGAAGCAAATGGAGAGTTTAATGTCAGCAGTGCGCTTGCATCTTGTGAGCAAATTGACAGATTAAACAATTTCACAAGACGCCATATCAGGTGAATGGTTATTTATAACTCTTATCAAGTCGTAGATCCGACTTGTCAGTGTGGCCCCTCACTCTTGCGGTGACTGTCGTCGAGTACGGTTGTGGTTAACGTGTGTTCTTTGAGTGCGTTTCTTTTATTGCGATTTTTCGTGGTTTTTTAATTAAAAGTGGTGTTGAGTTTAATATTGTTAAATTCGCGTGTGTGTCTAGTTTCAGTTGAGACCGGTTTTGGAATTTTACATCGTGGGATTTCCTGAATATTTCAAGATTTTCTACGAAGTATTTTTTCCTTGGGACAGCTGCTGACACGTGCAGAGGCCATTTTTGGGTTAGCGCCATTTAGTGCTAGTTTTGAAATCGGTAAGTGGTTATTTCATTCTGGTGTGTAAATTTTATTGCAATAGTGGAAGTCTTTCCGGTTTTAATTTTTTGACTATTTGTTTTGTGTCCCGGGTTTGCACCTTTGGTGCTTTATCCGGTTCCACAACCTTTGTGTTTGAATCTTTTTAGCAGGTGGCGTTGCGACTGTTATTTTTGGGTTTCCTCTTTGCCAGGTGATTTGTGGGATCTCAAAAATCCCACAAATTATACCGTTGTCTATTTTTCCGGGGTTGAGTGGGGATTCCTTTTTTAAGGGTTCCCGATATTTGTCGGGTCGTAATCCCGTGGAAAATCTCCAAATTCAAGTTTTTTCTGGTTAATTGGGATTTTCGTTTTTAAATCGCTTGACTAGTTGCTTAGTTGTATTTTATTGCTTCAGAGCGGCTTTTCGACCAATTTGTTATGGATGTTGGTAGGTGGAATAGAAGCGCCTTAAGAAGTTGGGAGTTATGGCTTCAACATTTTTAAGGGTGCTGTGTCTTTGGCTTCCCTGGAAGGTAAGGCATCAAGGAAGAAAAAGACGCTAAGCCGGAAGTCATGAGGGAGTCCCGATCGGAGGATTCCCTCATTGGGGCTCAGGCGGAGGAGGTTGTCTCAATTTTCTCTGAGACAGCCTTCCCCGCCATCGTGAAGGCTGGGGGTGAGTCCGTCCAAGTTTGTCTGAGGTGGTGAAGGCAGCGGCTGCTATCGGAAAAGGGGGACTTCTCTGGGGGCTCCTTCGGCTGGGGGTTCTTCCAGATCTAGCTCAGCGGTTGTGCTTTTCGAGGGGCTCTTGCCAGGAGGGTCTTCTGGAGGGTGTTGCCCCGATAGCAAGACTGGGTTTAAGAAGGCAGTCGTACCGGGGCCCGCTTCGACTGGGGGTCTTTCCACGGGGGTTGGCTCCGCCAGCTCGTCGCTCCGTCGTGGCATCATCGTCAGATGGTGTAATGTTTTAAGTCCTGCTCTGCTTGCGGAAGTTGTTTGTGACATCGGAGATTCACTTTATTCCGTTATAGTTGATGAATCGACAGATATAAGTACGACGAAGTATCTTTGTGTGTGCGATATATATTTTTCAACAAAACTTTCAAAAGTAATGACCCATTTTCTATGGTTAATTCATGTAGTTAACACAACATCTCAATAACTTTTAAACGCAATCAAACAGTTTTTAGAAGTACAAAACTTGACTTTTCAAAATATAATAGGTATCGGAATTGATGGTGCAAGCAATGTATGTGGCATTAACAATTTGGTTTAAACAACAGAATGGCGGGATTGTGTTCATGCTCTGCTGAACTCATTTTTTCCGAGGACAGATGGTGAGGCCCCTTCAGTTTATAGAGAGATGGTTAATCCCAGGCATTAGGAGTGGGTGAAGTGGAGCATGGCATAACGCAACTCAGGGGGAAGTCTCTGGGCATAGATGGTATGACTGGCGAGATGTGCAAGACCATCTGGAAGGCCATTCCTAAGTACCTGGAAGCCTTGTATGGTAAGTGCTTAAGCGAAGGCATCTTCCCTGACGCATGAAAGCAAGCACGGGTTATTGTGCTCCTGAAGTCACCTGCTAGGCTGAGGAGCAATCCGAGGTCCTACCGGGGAATCAGTCTCCTTCCGGTGCTTGGAAAGGTACTGGAGAGAGTCATGGGGGAACGGTTCCAGGAGTGCGAGTGTGCACAAATTTGCGAGAGGCCTTTAGGTTTCCATAAGGGAAAGAGTGTCGAAGATGCCTGTCTGTACGTTAGAAGCACCGTAAATGAGAGTACCTCCAAATACGTTGTGGGGTTATTTATTGATTTTATGGATGCTTTTTACTATCTAAGCTGGGAAAAGATGATAGGCAGGCTAGGATAGGTGTGTTGCCGGGAAATCAAGCTTTGGCAGAGCTATTTCTAGGGTAGGAAATCATGCGTGATAGGTGTAAACCAAACAGTAGGGATAGATGTGGTTCGTGGCTGTCTCATGTTGGCCTCATTAGGAGTACTTTTGCATAATCTGGAATTTTTTCAATGGAGTGCATTCTATTAGAATCAAAAAATTATAAAACTATACCAAGTAGGTCTTCAAAATTGGAGCATTCAAATTCCTCTTTATACGAAACATAGATGAAAAAAAAGATAAAAATTAATTAAATGACTCGTTTTGATCGAGCCCTCCTTTTAGCATTCAATCGTTTCTTACTGACTTATCAATTGTTGCAAACATATCTTAACACTATGTAAACGTTAAAATTTTCATGAACAGATATTATATGTATGTATCTGACATGTACCTTTCGGATAATTTAGAAAAGATTTTCTTTATAAACCATCAATATTGTATTAAATTTCTATCGTTAAACAGTCGACTCATCAGCACAAATTTTGACACTATATATTTTCTAAATATATTCACTTATTTCTTATTATCTTTAACAATTGTTCTCATTTTTAATTCTGCTTAAAAAGGTTTCAAATGAAGAATATTCTACGCTAGAACGATTATAACAAATTTCTACAGATACAAATGAATAAATTCAGTAATCATAAAATGTGCAGTTACATTAAAATATGTCATTCTCGTTTTGTTTAAAGATAATCCAAATTGATCGGTTTTCAAGCAAAATTTAAAAGTTTGATCCAACATTGAACGCAAAATATGGCTTCTGACGGTCTTAAACCAAACGGCGTTCAAACGCATCCTTTACTACTGTATTAAGATACAAGACAAAAGTGTTACAATTTTAGTCATATAACGATTTGGATTATTTTTAGACTAACACCAGAAAAGCCGACTTTTAAGTTATTTTTTTAAGTTTAACAACAACTTAGTGCTTAAAATTACAGAAATGAAAAAATCATTTCATATTTTCGTTTGTTATGTTACCCTTAATAGATTAATAAAAAAATATATGCTTTTTTTGGTTAATAACATTTACATTTATATATATATTGTATGTATATAATATCTAGTAGCTTAAAATATTTATATGCGTTTTAATTACTTTTCTTAATTCACTGGATATGTAAGACATACAAACAAAAAAGCATTTATTTAAACGGTATGACAAAACTATGATGTAAAGACATTTATCTATTTTCTTTTGTTTTTTTTTTTTTTTGTCTTAAGTTGCAAAGTTTTCTCATACATTGTTGTGATGGAATGATTACACTGACTGGTTGCAAAATTTAATTACAATAGCTATAATGCCGCAAATACAAACAAAAAACATACTTACACGCGACACTTTTCTAGTATTGGTAATTTATTTTTTACATTTGGAATTTAATTTCTCTTAAGTAAAGCTTGGCTTTTTTTTAAATAATGTCGTTTATTTAGAAAAGACTTCAACTTAAGGAATTTGAACTTAAAGAAAAATAAATTATAAATAACGTTTATTTAAAGCAACACTACGAATATTAAAAAATAAAAATAAATCGAAGCTAAAAAAAACAAGTAACAAATAAATTATATAAGCTACTTTTGAATGCACACTTAAGAGCAACGTATTAGCACTTTTCCACAAGTTTGTTTCGTTATTCGAATAAAACGACTTTCAAGTAACATTAATTTGAGTTAAATTCATTAACTGGTTTAAAAGTAAAATTAACATTTTCTTATTTTTTGTTTGTTTTAAGGAAAAAGTAATTTTTCAATTCATGCTTTTTCGAATGCCGCAAAGTATGCCTCAGTTTTTAAAGTTAAGTACACAAAATATTTAGTATGGAGTGCTTTGATTTAACATTCAATAACGGTGGTTGACTTAAAAACTGTGATTGTGTGTGTGTGTGTGTATGAAAAAATGTGTGTGAAGTGAAGTGTGTATGTTTTTTATCTATATTGTATATCTAACATTCAGTGGCTAAATACGTTAAATCAAATTCTTGTAAAGTGTTGCACACTCTATTAAAACATTCAAAAATATCGAAACTCGCCTTTCTTACCCAAATGTTTGTTACGTATCCATTCCGTGGAATCTGTGGAATGATGTTCAACTGTCTCCTGTGAAGTAGAAATTTTTTTAATAACAATCTGACGGCAGTGATAAGGTTCTTAAAATTCATAAAAATATATAAAGTTTGAGTTTGGATTTGTTTGAATTACTTGTTTTTACGGCTAAAAGCACTGTCCGCTAATTAAGACATTTTTTTCAAAATGACAGGCTTTTGTCAGATTCTGGTAGAAAAGGGGTAAAAAAATTTAAAACTTTTTTCATCGGTCTTCCAAAAAGTCTTTCTTATAACAAGCTATGATACCTTGAACACATTGCGCAGAACAAGCGACTAGTGTCAAACGTCACTTTAAATTTACATGCATTTCTGATGGAACGAAATCTTGCAGACTTTGCGCTGACATTGAATTTCGTATTATTATTAAATCATATTGTTTACATTTGTCATTGTTTTTTGTTTCGTTCTGGGGGTCAATTCCCGTTATGGTCATGTGAAATGTGTTTTCGTCTTTACACGGAAAATGCTATTCTCAGTGTGTGTTAAAAGAACAATAGCTGTTTATGAAAACAAAGTTAACGCCCATCGCAAACGCGCGTTATGCACAAAAAAATAAATGAATAAAAAAACAAATAATGGAAAAAGAAAAGCAGACATGCCGTTCGTCGCTTGTTGTGTGCAATGTGTTCAAGCTATGAAATGCTATTCAGCAAGTACTTTACATTAGACGAACAAGAATCGCGTTTTCGTGCGCAGTGAAGTGAAAATGTGAAATCGTTAAATAAAAACTATTGCGAAAAGTTTTTTCATTTCACTTTAACGTAAAACGGGAATTGACCCCCTGGTTTTTTTTTGTTCCTTTGCTTATTTAAAATGTATTTGTAACTTCAATAAATATGTTTCATCAAATAATTATTGTTCAATGCCAAAAAATCAAAAGTTTTTTGGTGGGAAAGTTCTGTACAAAATAATTTTAAAGCTTTAAAAAATTGAATTAAGACATCTATTTAGATTTTGTTTGAATATAATTACCACAGATGTTGTCGTCGCAGCATTTGCAGAGTTACGACCTTTGTAGCTATTTAATTGTTGTTGTTGTTGTTGTTGGTGCTGCTGTTGCTGTTGTTGTTGTTGCTGCTGCTGCTGCTGCTGTTGACCATAGAAGTGATTGCTTACTTCTGTATCACCGTAATTGAAGGGTGTCACTATTGTGTGTGGAACATGTGCCACTTGACCTCTTATATTTCTCGCCTTCCACCATTTTCGAGTATCGTCTAGTATCTAATAGTCGAATAGAATGATAATAAAATTAAGTTTCTATACAAAAATAAGTGCATTGTTTGGCTGACTTACCTCCAAGTATTCGCCGCGCACCACACTTAATTCTTTGTCGTTATTTGCCGTGCGCGGGTAAGTGACAAGTACGATTTTAGCACCAGCCGCTTGCAGATCATCAAGCCAAGCCTCTAGCATACGATTTTCGCTGTCATTATTGGAAGCACCGGATGTAACGGCGTTAGCTGTGCCTCCATTGCTATTCATGTGAATATCTGATTGTGCAATCGATTCGCCTGCATAGCCGCCACCACTTCGACGAGTATTCAGATTATGTAGTCCTGTGGTTATTGACTGCAACAGCGCTTCGTTTTGTCCCATATTATTTGTCGCTGATATTTGATTTGCACCGTTTCGTTCTATAGACTCGATGGATAATTCACTACGAGTGCCAAATTCATTGCCACCACCTGGAACACCACCTCCTCCACCGCGTTCAATTGTACGCTCAACTGTCGTCTGCTGATTATGCATTGTGTACTTTTCACTAAGCGTTATGGCACTGCCATCGTATTCATCGTAGTTACCAGCAGCACCACCGCCGTTACCACCGGCCATGTTGTTTGACATTGCAATGTTGGCCAAGCCACGACCGTTTAAGCCACCCAGGTGTTGATGCATTTCGAGACTACGTTTGCTTATGTTTGTCGGCGTTGTAGGCTTCGCTGGCTCCAATTCGTCAATAACTAGATAGTCTGGCGACCAGCCATCCAGAAACACCGGATGATAGGAGCCCACATCTTCCTTCCATTGATCGCGCGGCACGATCCAGGCATCACCTAACGATCGCCATAGTTCTGTTTCCTTGCTTGTAACGCAGTTAATCAGCAAATTGATAGCCTCGCGTGTTAGTAGCGGATTAATGACGCGCGCAGGTAGTTGTGACTCATAGTATGTGTCGCTGGACGCCTCAACGATTAGTGCCAGTGGCGTAAATAGAAAATGCACCAGTTCTGGTGCATTCGGATCATGTATGTGAGCCTTCAGTTTTGCTAGAAGATTGAAGGATAGCTTGAACTTGGCGAATATGTCGATGAACTCCTTTTCGTGAGGCGGACGTGTGCGCAGCGTTAGCAGTCCCTCACCGGGATCTTTTTTCTTGGTCTTTCGATTGCGCCGCCGGCGTTCGAGCTCCCGCGATGCAGCTGCTGCATGTTGCAGGCGTGCTATAAACTTTTCAATATCATCGAAACAGTGATTGAGCACAGTGACATCGCGTTCGTATTTGTCGCTTGATGTGGAGCTTGTTTCATCATTGATGCCACCAATTTCTGAGTCGGTTTCACCATTTCCAGTGCCATTTCCACCGCCACCGTGACTCATTTCACGCATGCCGTAGCGGTCCACGCTGCTGCGATGGTGATGATGATGCTCACGACTGGTGGTAATCATTGACTTGGTCATACCAGAGCCAGCTACTCCACTGCTGTTGCCACCTATCTGCACAGTGGCTTCACGTTGCTGTGTTACCATCTTGCCACTGCGCAGGTTTTTCAAATCTTCCACTAGATGAACGGCGGAGACACTTTGTGACTAGATAGATAGAGAGAGAGAGATAGAGAGAGAGATACGAATGAAGTGTTTTAATATAAGGCAAGTAGATTTATATTTTAAACGCATTTTTATCCTCCGCCACGCGCGTTACGTAAATTTATCTATAGTTCGACATCTGTCGATACGATTACAAAAGGAATTTTGACGCTATCGTAATGATAATACGATGTTTATTACAAACCTTACTACCTTTTGAGTACTTTTTAGGCAATCTATTTTATCGTTCTTCTCTACTCTTTAATCTACTTATATAGTTTTTCTCTACTCCAATATTGGAAAAATCTTTTTCTAATATGAGTTTCTTTATATTTTAAGAGTTAGTTTAAGTAATTTTTGTTATTATAATTTTGGTTACTTTATTAATGTTTTAATTCATTGAGTTGTTACTTTTATGGCTTAATTTAAGTCTATTTTATGTTGTACTATAAAAGAGCATAGCTCTTAGTGTACTTCTGTTTACCTTTAAATAAATAAATAAATTGAATTGAAAGTGAGTTGAACCTTAAGTTCAGAAGTTAGCCAAATCGGATGAAAACAACCTCCCATATAAAGTGATTTTATCAAAACGATTAATGTAAGCTTTCATCTCAAATATGCACTCTGAGTTTGAAATTTGGAAAAACCGAATGCAAACCACGCCTTCCTCACATACAAAAATACGTTCTTAAAACGAAAAATATCTCTTTAAACTCCTTCAAAAATGAATATCATGACTTGAAATATTTCAATTAAAATTTGGAACAATTGAATGCAAACCACGGCTATCTAATGTCAGTAAGTGACATTTTAAAAATATCAAAACCTTTATATATTCCACAAATAATCAAATCACTTGAAATAGTTCACATAAACTGTAGCTTTTAAAACGTACTCGGAGTTTGAAATTTGGAATAATTCAATGAAACCTCCCTACCTACTTTCCGTCAACAAATGACGGCACCAAAATTATAAAAGCTAAATAACTCTAAATATTTTTCAGGCTTTGAGGGTATTTTAACTACGGTCAAGTCTAGTCTAGTCAGTATTTAAAAGACATGATCTTGGCGATCGCTCTTACCTGAAATATATGCATTTCCGACCGTGAACCACTGCCACCGGAAACAATAAAGACCAGAATGTTGTTGTATAACTCCATAGCGTCCGTAGAGGTGAACGCTGTTGGTTCCTGAATAAGCGAGGCTGGAAAACGCTCAATAATGTTCTGCAGATGGAAATTTAATTATGCACGGTTATTCGTTAAAAATATTTATCATTCGCAGAATCAAGCACAACTTACGCCTGTCTCATAGTCCATAATTAATAGCCATTGACAGTCTAGGCACAATTGCATTTTTTGTGACCAAATCCCAGTTGTCTTTTCCAGCTGGAGCAGACGCCGCATACCATCAGCTGGATATACGATACCTGATTCTTTGTTGACTGTAAAGGTAGCCAAATGTTCCAATAGATAAATGGGTTTGTCATTAAAGTCACTGTCAAGGCGCTCTTCACCACCGCTACGTGACTCGCGCTCATCGCCAGAGTAGTCGCCGCCAAGGCCACGCATGCTTCCACCTCCGCCGCTGCCACCACCGTTTGAATGATGATAGGCCATTGTCACTGGAATCATATAGTGAGTGCACGCACCTGTTGCCGATGGTTGCAAGGCAGAACTTCGGTACTATATTGAGATGCTACACTGAAAAGATTGAAAATGTTGATAAAATAAAAATTTTAATTGAATTGAAATTAAAAAATAAATATGTACAGAGAAAAAACGAAAGTTGATGAGATTTTTGTGAGTTGTTTTTATTTAATGTGAGCAGGTTTTGTATTTTTAATTTATCAAACATATCTAATGTAAGCTAAATGTGAATCAATAAGCAAGTTATCCCCCTAACACAAAATTCCCCTTTTCAAAATTCACATTTTTTTAAATTTTCCCTTTCTTAATTTCGCTCACAAAATTGCCCTTTACAAAATGTTACTTTTCTAGATTGAATTTTACAAAATTCTACGTAAAAAAAAAAACAAATTAAAAGAATATGATAACAATGCTAACAGCTTTTTCACTTCACTACCTTTTTATATTTAGAATTTTGTAAAAAAGGGGAACTTTGTGAAGTGGAATTTTGTTAGGGGAATTCTGTAATGGTGAATTTTTAAAAAAATTAGATGTTTTGAAATGGTGCATTTTGTAAAGGGAAATTTTCTGAAGTTGAATTTCATTATAAGTAATTTGGTAAGAGCGAGTTTTTTAAAAATTTTCAATATTAAACTTTTTTTACAATTCTCCTTCACAAAATTTTATGTCACAAATTAAAGCGGGGCGCTTACGGAATTTTGTATATATAGTAAACAAGCTGACCCCGCAAACTTTGTTTTGCCCAAAATAAATTTTTTTGATTGAATTAATGTCGAGCATTCAGGATTCCACCCGAACTAAGTTTTTGTGTTAAAAATTAGTAACGAAACATATGACGCAATAGTATAATTTCAGTTATATATTGAGTAAAACACTTTTCCAATTCAATTCATATTCTATATTTATACGGACGGCTGGCCCAACGGATTCCGTCCCGACAAATATTTGGCGAAAATAGAATAAATCAAGTAGGTAATGGTTTCATTGAATTCTATTTCGTTTCATTGAATTGTAACAAAAAAGAATGGAAAAATACACAAAATTGTTTTTGTTTTCTGCTCCGGAGCGTAAATGAATAATGAGGAATAATGATTCGAGAACACGCCACTTATAGCTGGCCGTGTAAAAAGCATGACATTTCCAGATTTATGCCACACACTTTCAACTACTGCCCTTGTCACTTATTTATGGTCATTGCCAATGCAAGTTTCACTGGGAACTGAATGCATATGAACTGGAACTGAATATCAGTTGAAGTCAAAAGAATTCGCGGAATTTGGCATACTTCTCCCTTGAACGGCCCTTTCAAAATCCTTGCCACTACCAGATTGTTCACTCGTCCCAATTCCATCGTCGAGTTCCATTGCACAGTTTCGGGGCATGAAGATTTCGTAGCAAAATTATGACAGATCCGACTTTAAGACGCTAATGATGAGATGCCATGCCAGGCAAATTCAAAGATTTTAAAAAATTCTACTGGATAATTGACGACTTCGTCTTCGTTTTCTACGTGATCGATCGAATTGTATGACCGCAATTCTACCGGAATTTGATTTTTAATCGTCCAATTCAAGTCATTGACATCCAACCAATCGTAGTTACAATAATTTTGACCAATTTTCAAATATGCATTATTGATGAGTTCATCTTTTGCTGGAGTGAATTGGAAAATGGCAAGTGGAATCGAAACTCACAGGATGTATTGGAATTTTTCCATTTCCGATTCTCAGTAGTTCTTTTGAGAATCTCATTTTTCTACGTATCCCATAATTGACGTAAGTTTGAAGACTGACATGTTGAAATTATCATAAGAAGCAATTGCACTGTCTAGCGTTTGATTCCAGTGATTGGCGTGTTCAAGCAACTTTAAATTTTGACATGCTTCTCAAAAAGTTGCAAACACCATACCATTCATTGTCCGCAATAACTTAAATGCAGTCGAACCGCGCACATTAACCAAAATCAACCGGAGGTAGAAGCAATCGTAGTTCTTTGGATGAATTGTATAAATTCATTCAAATGCATCAGTTGAAAACACACCAGGATATTCATCTACTGGTTGGCCGTGCTTTCTGCATAACCATTTCTTCGACGATGCATTCCATGTGCACTATCGAGGCATCTCCGAGTAAAGCTATGTTCTCACAAACGGATCACTGGCGCAAGTTGAAAAAAATTTGTTAATGTTGTTGCTGTGGTCTTTCCACTCACTGTGCTCCGTTCTCTGAGTAGAAATACACCTTGTAGTTCACGTATCGGCCCATTTGAAACATTCTGATTTCATCTTGTTCAATGCCAATAACCGGCATATCACTTCCTTTGGTAACGTATATGCATACATACTTAATAGATCGCACTGAACTGCAATATTTAACATTGATATGTGTTTAGAATACCCTACATAATATTGCCGAATATATCACGACATCCGCTCCAATCAATTGAGTGATGAATGTTCTACCATTGTCATCTGGTGAGCGGCTCCGATAGCCGCTTATCCATCGTTTCCAGTACGAGTTTCGCGAATAAAACCACGTGAATAGCGTTTTGTGCACTTATTATCAAACATACAAACCGAAGTAGAATTGTGTTGTCCGCATGGTCCGTGGAGCAGATGGTCCGTCTTCTCCACTTCGTGCAACTCTGGATCAATCTCAGCATCAGGAATTTCGGAGGAAATTATGTCATCAATTTGATTTGGTTTAATTTTCACCATCCAAAGATGGAAGAGTGCGTGTGGTAAACCTCTTTTCTGCCTCTCAACTGAATATATCCAGCATTGAACAGTACCGTATTAAATTAGGAACAAACCCGTAACCATTTTGGTCAATTCGGTTAAAAGAAGATGTGCGGTAAAAGTAAAAAAACGAAATATGCATCTACAACGCCACCTTTTGAAAATTTTTCGAATTTCTTTTTTCCTAAACCTTCCCGTGACAATTACCAACAAACCCGCAAAAGAAAGTATTCAATTTGGCCCAGCCGTTTTCAAGTTTTTAGCAGCCGAACAAACCACGATTCATTTTTATAAAAAAAAAACAAAATCAAATTGGCCATTTCAGCCCTTGAAAGGACTTTGACCGAGCTTCTTATGATCAATTGTGTTGTGTGTGTTATTAAATGTTTGCACACAATCGACCGAGAACTGGACCTACATGTTTTATGCCGACTCCGAACGGCTAAAGTTTATGTTCTCAAGAAGCTTTACATGGCATTATTTACTCTGTGAGGTTTGCCATTGTCTGCAGAGATGGAGTGACCGATCAGAAAAATTTTTTATTGAAAAAAACTTTTCGCCGTGGCTGGGGATCGATCCCGGGCTCCGAGCATGCTAAGCACACACTTAACCTGCATGCCACGGTCACCACATTCATTTTTATATATATAGATAAAAAAAATTAATACATACATATCGTCTTATGAAATCAAAAAAGTCATAAGTTATCAAAAATTCAAAATGTTGTTTATTTATTGATTATGATGCACCGTGTTAAAATGTTCGTGCAAAATTAATGAAGACAAAATCTTTAATTTTTACATTTATTATATAGCCAGGAATAAGGATAGACGAGTTAGGATTAGAACTATAGAATAAGAATATTCTTTTTTCATGTATTTATTGTTTTTAATAAATTTATTAAAAATTTATTTTTATTTAAGTATCATACTATAACATAATTCCGTAAAATGTGAGTGAGGAACGCTTGATTTTTTGAAAATTTTCTCAGCACATTTTTAGGCATTTTGTTTTTTTGTGATTTATTGAAACTTCAAAAACTTTTTATATATTTTTCATTTTGAAATTTTCAGTTTTCAAAAAATTTTTGAACTTATTTCGTCGTACCTACTATAGTTTCCGTTTTAACCTTAAGGTATTTTATAAAGATATGGAACTAAAAATTGTTGTTTGCACAATTTAAAATCGAATATGTGACCATCGCTGAGTTCTAATTCAGTTTAAAGTAAATCAATATTTCATGTTTTTTCCTTCATTAAACATTTTTGACGGGAAAGAACTAGTTTTGAATTAAATACATATTTAAGGGCTCATTAAATTTTTTTTAACGAAAGGAAACCCAATATTAAAAATTTATTTGTAAACCGAATGTTTACTTTAAGCAATTTTTGTTTTTGCATTGTAATTATATTATGTTTCAAGACCATTTTTTAATTTTTTTAATAAAAAGAGGATATATTGGTAGTCAATTTCACAACAAAGTTTGGTAAAAATTTGAAGCTATTCGCAATACGACTATGGCGACTCATCTTAGCGTGTAACCGCTCTTAGACATCCACTGCTCTCAATTTTACCATCAATTTCAGGGTTTGTATTAAATTTGATCTTTTTAGTTTTCTAAAAACTAACCCTTTTAAGTTAAAACATGATTAAACTTAGAGAAAACGTTTTAAAATTTATAGTAAATTATATTTTATCAAATATTTTGAAATGCTAACTTTTTGTCGCAGACTCTAAAACCGCACTACACGTGAGTGTGTTTTAATAATAAATATGTATGTAGCTGCTGCTCCAGAGACTACCCTTACCCCTTCAAATAATTGTACATGCATTCATGTATGTTCAATCATGCACACGTCTATCTTTTGTACCAAATGAAGAACACTCCCATTCAATTGAATAGACAAAAAATTTTAATAAAATATATCAACCAGCGCACGATCGCATTGCGGCGGAGCAGCTATCGTGGTAGCACACAAACGCGCTGATGACGACATGACGTTAAGTGTAAGCATTGTTTATTTGATATTTGATCATTCAAGGTTGTTTCATTACAGTGACAAATAACCGCACAGGTTTTGGTTAATACAGCTCTGTGCACGTTGTGGATGATCGCATAGCAATTCAATGGCGATTTTTTTTTCTGTTTTGCTTGCTAACCACCTGTGCTACAGACAGTGATGAAGTTCTAATTGTTGAAAAAAGCGTATTTTATGCGAGTATTTTCTGTGTTTTAAATTATATCATAAAAATTTACGAATTGTTTAGGAATTCTCTTGAGGTGACAGATGTTTAAATTTGCTAAAAAACAGATATTGTTGTTTTATTGTTAAAAAACCATTAAATAGGTTTATTCTATAACTATAAAATATAAGTGATATACACAGTAACATGGGTAGTTGGGTAGATTGGGAAAAGCCGTACATTAGGGGTATTCACACTGCCTTGGGTAGTTGGGTAGATTGGCAACTGTCGTACATTTTGTTTTTCTAAAAGTCAATCTACCCCCTGACTTGTTTGGGTAGATTGATTGAGTACTTTTTTCATGGGTTACCACCTTTTCCAAAAGTAGGCAATAATTGAATTGACAAAAAACTAAAACAAAGTAAAAAATTATAATATAATAAAATAGACAAATGTGCTAAAATGAGTTATTTTAATATATTTGAGATATTAATTATTGAATGCCGCAAAGTTCACGTTCAAATTAATCCTATATAAAATAACTTTTTTACGCCCGTACAATGGCCTTAATTTTGCGCTCATAAAATGACATGAATACTATGGTGGAAACTCTTTTCTAGCTGTCATTCATCCTTCATCAGCTGTTATTCTATAAAGTACTCAATTGCAGTTAAGTGTGCTCGCAGTAATCAAAAGTACTCAATCTACCCGTACCCAACTACCCAAATCAGTGTGAATAACCCTATTGATTTTTCCACGACCTTTGGCAAAGTTGGTCATAAATTATTGTTCATATCGAAAGATGCTGTTTTTAGTTTTATTTTAAAATGATGTATCTAAAAATATAACACTTAAAAATTGGTCAAAATAATAAATTCTAAACAACAAAATTTATGGACAATTAAACTTAAAATTTGAAACTTATTTTTTGTGTCAAGGTTTTAAAAAATATCTGTAATATTTCCGAAAATACTTTGCCGATGTCATTTATAACGTGTTTATCTCGAAACCATGTTTTTCGTACTGGTTGCGTCACTAGCGGGTTCTTTTTTGACGAATTTTTTTTTTTTTGTTTTTTACACTTGATTCCCTAACGTATGACACGAGCTTTTTTTTTAAATTTTTTAAATTTTTTCGTTTTTTTATGAATTTTTAAAGTCAATATTTTAATCGAAAAAACACAAAATTTACAAAAAAAGCTCCTGTCATACGATAACCAATTATGTTAAGATTTAAAAAAGTCATTTTTTTTCCAGATCGGACAATTTTTGCGACTCCCAACGCTGCAACCACCAGGCCCCGTTTTTTTCTATGCCACCAGTTTGGAGCTCTACAAAACCATGTTGGAGTGAAAAATATATTTTTTTCTTGAAATTTGTTTAATTCTCTACAATAATTTTGGAAAAATGTTTGTTTTTGAATAAGTTATGAATTTTTTAAAAAAGGTCTGTTTTCTCTGCCGCGAATGTTATGTCCCACCTTAAGGAATTTAAAACTTTTTCCATTGATTAAATACTTGTTATTTTTTATCTAGTTATGTCGCTTCAGTTTCCCTAACAAAAAAAAAGACAATAAAAAAAAAAATTAAGTACAAGTCAACAACACCTAAAGATGTTGACACAGTCTTAAGAAAACTAGTAACAGTTGTTTACAGCTGTTAAAAAATTTGTTAACATTATCAATTAATGTATGTTGCGATAAGCAACCGCAGAAGCTTGAAGTGCTTAAAAAGTGATAGATAAAAAAAAAAACATAGCAAGTTTGGAAAATCGCATTCAGTAAAATGCTATATGGCTGGCTTATTAAGAAAAATGGCTTTACAAAAAATCACGTCATAGAATTTATTAAAAAAAATTGATTATTTTTTGAGAAAATCAGTTTGTTCAAGATTTGTCTAGCGCGGCCTTCTATGGAGAAGAAACTAGAACAATTTAAATAACTAAAAAGGTCTTTAGCTTGTAAAATCTTCTCTTTGCATACTTATTGATCGTATCTATTCCTGTTTTAAGCTACTATCTGTCGAAACTGTCGAACAAGCTTCCATTGAAAATTTTCAAAATACATTTTTTATCCCTACCTTATAAAAATATTCTCTTTTTATCCCTCGCCAGGAATATAATTACATTATTTACATTTCATAATTTTATTGTTTATATTTTAATTATTTTTGGTTTACTGAGATATGATTGATAATGACAGGTCATTTAACGACGCATAACACACACCAACAGCAAAACCATGATGCAATTATACAAAGTGTGAGCTAGCTATTTCCTCATGAGCGGCAAAATTATAATTATCTATTTAACCCTCAAATGAAGACTGTATCTTTAAGAATACAATCGCCAGAAAGCCCCTTATTTCACCATTACCGACCCGAAAGCTATGAAATATAAGCCGTTGTAGTCGGAAAACCCTAGTCAACCCAGCCCAATTTAAAAAAAACAAACATTTCAAATTTGTTACAGTTGTGTGAAAATTTGAACGAAACAATATTTTTTTGGAAAAAGGAAATAAAGTCAAATTTTGACAAGTGAAATCTCAATACCTGTGGGTCTCCAAAACCCATACAAAAAATATAACCAGCTGCAGCAAAATATTTGTTTTACAATATTATGCTGTTTGAATCGATTACAACCTTACAAATGGTTGAAAAGCCATTTTTTTTAAAAAGGTTAATGAGGAAACCACCTTTATCCTGCTGATTTGCTGTACCTTCTGCATAGAGGAAAGCTATGAAAAAAATTAAATATTCAAGGAACATTTTCATTTTGGAACAATACTTTTTCTCTTAACAGCTGTTTTCAGGCCTAGACGTCACTTTGAGGTCGTGAAGAACTGTAGACCAGCTTAAAAATTAGGCGAAATATAGAAAAGGTGGCGTGACTTAAAATTATTTTGACATTAATAAAACCACCTCCTCCATATTAAACAGTCACGTGCTATTTAATACGCTCTAAGAAATTAGCAGAACATTGATATAAATCATCTCATCTATGGATTAAAATTTCTTGAATAAGTTTTTGTCTTAAAGAAATCGAAAATTTGACAACAGTTTTTGACACTTTTGTTAAGTGAAAGAAAAAAGACAACCAAACTCTTACAACTCTTACATGCCCATCCGCTCAGGTGGGCATGTTTGTGAGCGGATCACGCCCATTTTTTGTACATGTCTTATATTTTGTACAAAATACATGCATCCCAAATTTGATTTCTGTAAGACAAACATAAGCTTATTTATGCAGTTTTTAATTTTTTGGCTTGTATACTTACCAAATTTTATCTCTGTAGGTTGAACATTATCGTACATATTTTCGAAAACATCTTTTTTTTGATATAAAATACATACATACTTAATTTTATGGTTGTAACTTAATTACGAGCTTAGTTATGCAGTTTTCAAGTTGTGCAGTTCCTTGGGCCCATGTGACTATGTCGCTTTCAAGAAGCAAAAAATAAAAAGATATACATTTTATAATAACTGCTAGAAATAAAGCCTTTGTTTGCGCCCACTCAATGTAAAGTCCGATGAGACACTAACGGGTCTCGTTTGAAAGAGCGCGTAATATAGGATGAAAAAGAAGAAAGACTTGTAAAAAAAACTTTCATATTCTAGGCAAAAAAGGCGTGTTACAACTAGCCCCCCGCTCCCCTACAATTATAATCCGGTGAAAAATTTCTCTATTTTCGATAATAGCATTTTTCTCTTTTTCAAATAAAATTTTCTTCAATTAGAATAAATTTTCACATTTTCGAAGACATATTTCTTCACTTCTAGGAGATAGAAATATATATTAAATAAATATGAATAATATTTTTCTCGCACAAAAGAATTATCATTTATAGAGAAAAATTAATTGAAAATGAAAAATTTTCCCTATATTTTTATAAAAAAATCCACTTGAGAAGTATTTTCTTCAATAAAAACAAATGTTTTCTCAAAAATAAAAAGTCTTTTTCCCGAAAAACGATATATTTCTATATATTTCTCTTTTTCATAGAAGTTTTTTATAATTTTTAGAGAATTTTTAGGATCGCATTTAGAGAAAGGCATTCTCTGGAGCAAAGTCTATACAATTTTTCTCTAAATATGAGGCCTTTTTTATCATATACCGAGAAACTTTTCTCTGAGTGGAGTTTGAAAAGTCATTTCGAGAAAAATGCGTTTTAAGTTTTTTTAGCATGCATTTAATATGCAATTTTATCTCAAAAAAATTCCAATTTTAAAAAATCCTACAAGCATCGATTCGACGTTTGGATTGTCTTCGTTCAACTTCGGTTTTGGTCGATACTGTTCGGTTCATTTTTTTTTCATCCTTATATAGCATCAGCTCGTATTCGTTTAACTTCTGTTTTCTTAGTCTTTCTATTTCAGTAACAGATACAAATGCCTACCAAGTTTCATCACTATCGATTCATCCGTTTTGAATAAAGGACCCTCTCGCGGAAGTTTTCCGAAATTTAAATAGCCTCAATTCTGTTGCAGGGTCAAGTTATTTCACATACCAAATTTTAGTAAAATCGGTCAAGTCATTTAGAAGTTATTGAGTCTTAACAATGCACTACTTAAAGCGCCCTCTTGCGGAAGTCTTTGGAAATTTTGTATATTTTATGTTTTATCTTGGGTGCAGTTGAACGTTTATATTTAATTTCATTGAAATCGGTTCAGGCGATTAGGAGCTATTGAGTCTTTTAAACGCACTACTAAAAGCGTCCTCTTACGGAAGTCTTTGGAATTTTTTAAAACCTATGTTATCTTGGGCGCAGTCGAACTTTCATACCAATTTCATTGAAATCGGTTCAGGTGTTTAGGAGTTATTATAGACTGACACGCCCACATACTTCCGCCCAAATTTTAACCTATGATTTATATTGGGTGCAGTTGAACCTTCATACCAAATTTCATTGAAATCGGTCCAGGAGTTTAGGAGTTATTGAGTCTTAAAAACGCACTACTTAAAGCTCCCTCTTGCGGAAGTCTATGGAACTTTGTATGGCCTATTTTTTATTTTGGGAGCAGTTGAACCTTCATACCAAATTTCATTAAGATCGGTCCAAGAGTTTAGAAGTTATTATAGAGCGTCATGCCCACATATTTTCGCCCACTTTTTTACACCCCCTATGTTCTTTCTCTCTATAAAACGTACTCGGTGTCCAAATTTAAGCTCAATCGGATAAACGGTGCGCAAGCCTATACGGAACAGACAGACAGACAGACAGAGGGACAAACATTTGATTTTATATTTTAGAAAATAGAAGATTAGACAAAATAAGAAAGCCTGAATTTGAGGAAAATTGTTTGAGTCACTGGCCACCGAAATAATCAAAGTAATTTCCTCTGAAATTGTTATTTTTCGTCCTTTCTTTATAGTTATTTTTTTAAACATCTATAACTCAAACTCTGCAAAATAAAGTTCATAGTGAAGTCTTATGATTCAGTAAAAAAATAATCCGAAACGGGAGAAAAAATTCATAATTCCTAATTTTCCATCGTAAAAAAATGTCCCTAAATTGTCAAATACACGCTTACTACACATATTTAATTTTTGTTATATTCTGATTCTGATCACTTGCAATACTTCGATTTCAGTTATCTTTTCAACTTTTAGCATTGAACGCACTAAGGCGACATTAAATATTTCCGAAACGGGAATAAAAATTAACAATTCCTAATTTTCCATCGTATTTTCCCGAATCTGTTTCATAAAAATTTCCCTCAATTGTCAAATACAAGCAAAGAAAACAGAAACCGTTTATCGCCAGTTTGCTGCAAACGAACTTCGTCTGTCGTGCAAAGTCGTTAAAGTCATTTTTTTGCAAACGTTTGAACAGTTGTCATAATAATAGTCACTTGCGGGAAACACCTTATTTAGTTGTAAGAAATTCATTTCCTTTTTCTTAAAGTAAATTATTTTTAAATTGTAGCAACCGAAAAATTTATTTTGTTCAACTAAAAACTTCATTTTAAGGAAAAATATCCATTTCTTAAGACATATAAATTTGTAATCTAAAAAAAATTCATTCAAAGCAATATCTCACAAATGAAAGCGTGCTAGACTGTCATGCGAAAGACGTGGGTTCGAATCCTGGCTGAGTAAGTATCAAAAATTTGTATTTAATTATTGAAATTCTAATTCTGTTTAATTAACCGCTTGGTCAAAAAGAATCGTCAAAATAAGTTTTACATAAAAAAAATAAATTAAAAAAAAAATTTATTCAAAAAACAATTCTTTGGTGTTCTTGTCGGGGATTGAACCCAATTCAATAGAGTTCTAGACTCGAGCGCCAGCACACTCGGCTAAACTTGAACTACCAAAACAATAATAAAACTTCATTAAGTTTGAAGTTTTTTCGTTTCAAGCAAGATCTATTTTTAAGATGATGGCAACTGAATATTCGTTTGCGGCAAATACAGTTCGCAAACGAGTTATAGTTGGTGAATTTTTCAGTTGCGGTAAACGAAAAATTTCTTTGCATGTATTATCCGATTTTTCTTATATTCTCTATTATTTTTTTGTTCTTTATATTATTCTTCTGTTCACTCGTTTATGTCCAGTGACATATTACAGTTATACGGTATAACATGCTGACTCATTCATTGAAATCGGTTAAAATTTGCGCAATTTTGAAAGATTTTCATGAAACTGATTTTGAAAATCCAATGGAAGATTATGAATAAGAATATAAAAGTCGATATTAGAGGAAATTTCATTGGCTATTTTGGTGGCAAGAGATTCAAACGATTTTTTTTCAAAATCAGGCTCTTTGTCCCAAGGTGGCAGAAATTTTGCGTTTTTTACTTTCGGAATTGAACATTATTAGTCTCACCAAAGGACGGATTTTAAGGCTTGTGCCAGACAATTGCCTATTTTAACAACGAAGTGAAGTATGAATGAAAAATTTTCACTGTGGATAGAAAAAATTGCATTTTCTTGATCCTATTGGGACCCGAGTAAAAATAAAAATATTTAAGCTGAAGCCCTACAACCTGCGAATAACTGCCTCATAAGAAAAAAATCAGTAAAACGGCATAAAACTCGCGCTTGCAAAACGTTTTGGGCGTACAGATCCTAAGCAACGCTGAAGCAAGTTTATTTTAAAACGACAGCTACCACTGCTGTTCACCTTCTGTACGGAGAAAATGTCCTGACAGTGACCGTTTTCAATTTTTTTTGAAAAAAAATATGTTGCTGGCCATGCCTGAAGTTTGAACAAGAAACCATTAGTGTAAAAATTGAACGCTCTACCTGATACAACACAGCCGCTATAATTTTGTAAAATCGTTTTTTTACATAAGTTCTACATTTGGTAAAGCCCTCCCAAAATAAAAATTCCTGGTTGCGCCCCTCTAAGTACTTATATATAGTTTTGATATCAAAACCCCCAAACTCCCCAAGTAAAATCCTGGCGACAGCTACTGGCTTCTGAACTGCATACTATTTGAAAATTTACCTGCGCACTTGTACAAATTCGCTTGGCATTAACTTTTCCCGACAGGAATGCGTTTCTATTAAATAATGCACATTGTTGTTGTTGTTTCTATTTTAATCAACAAAAAAAAAAAAAAACAAGTATAGTTAACGCAGGTGTCATGTCAGCCAACAGGTACGAGTAAAAAATAAAACCAAAACATTTAATGCTGTTAAGCTGGCAACAGGCTGTATGCAGATACGCACAGATACACTATCTAACAAAGTAAATGCAACCAGTTCAATGGGACATATATTTAGTTTGTGTTGTTCTTTACGCATTGTTTAGTTCAGCTTCAAAGCAGATTAATTGTAAGGTTGGGCCACCGTCTGAATTTGACGGTTTTGATATTTTAACCGATATTTTGATATTTTAACCGACTAGTTGAAATATAAGTTCTTATTATAAAAGCCACTTATGACGAAAGTAGTCCTGACAAACAAAACTGCCTTGATTTGTATACAAAAGCAATTCACGCAATGCTAAATTAATTTGTGAAAAATAAAAGACGTTGCTTGCATAAGAATTTATTATGATGTAGAACTATGCTAAGAAGTAGAATTTTGTCATTTGGTTGGCAACTCCAAACTATCTCCACTTCTGGTTTTATACTGTTAAGAGTTTCATTTAAATAGAAGAATATTTATACCGAAGACAGGTGAGTCGTCGGTCGGCAAGCTAGGTGTCTAATTCTCAGGCCAGTGTATTTTTATGCTGTATGTGTATTATGTATGTGTATTATGTATGTGTGCAAAGTAGTTTGTATTTATTGCAATGAGTGCTTCTGTTGAAGTTATGACAAGGTGAGTCCAATGCCCGCAAAAAAAGAAAGAATGAAAAAGATTGCGGCAGCAGCACCAACTTCAATATATTCTCCATACAATTCTTTTCTGATTGTGATTGATTTTGTATTTGAAAAAATTTTTTAATTTGTTCTATTTATATTTTATTCTTCAACAAGCTGAGACCTTTACAGGCCTGTTTATTACACAGTCTTACATATAAAGAAAAAACTAAAAAAAAAAAAAACAAATTGGCCATTTCAGCCCTTGAAAGGACTTTGACCGAGCTTCTTATAATCAATTGTGTTGTGTGTGTTATTGAATGTTTGCATACAATCAACCAAGAACTGGACCTACACGTTTTATGCCAACTCCGAGCGGCTAAAGTTCTTGTTCTCAAGAAGCTTTACATGGCATTATTTACTCACTGCGGTTTGCCATTGTCTGCAGAGAGGTGGTGACCGATCAGAAAAATTTTTTTATTGAAAAAACTTTTCGCCGCGACTGGGGATCGAACTCGGGCTCCGAGCGTGCTAAGCCACACACTTAACCTGCACGCCACGGTCACCACTAAGAAAAAACTAAACACTTTAATAATATTTAAATTAACATTTAATATATATTGTGCGTGTAACTAGATGTTTCGATATAATTGATTGAGAAATGGAACTATGATGTATTTTTGACCATTTCCAGTCGGCAATGGCAGTACTTCGAAGTGCTACTTACAGGCCTTCAAATGGATTTCGAAGTACTTCCATACTCATATCCAAGTAAACTTTCTTTTTTATATGAAATGGGAAAATTTTGCAGGCCTTCCGCTCTCATTGCTCAAAAGAGGCCTGATAGAAGCACTTCTTAAGAATGGCTAGAAGAAGGGGTAAACAAAAAGTGTAGAACAAATATGTTTTTCTTTTAAACTTTTTTCTGTTTATTATATATTCTATGATTTTATCATCTCTCCTATGTTTTTTTAAGTCAAATTAATTTCCATCTTTAATCTTTAAACTGATATATGTTTATTCAAACTTTAAACAAAAAAGTTGCCCTTAAGTATATAAAAAGTCAGTCATTGAAGGGAAAAAAGGTCTGTTGTGCTGCCTTTTGTGCAGAAAAAGAAGGCCTTCAAGAAGTGCCCATAAGAGCAGCGAGAAATGGAAGTGCTTGTTTTTTAAAAGTAGCAGTCAATGCTGGCCTACGTATGAAGAGCGCTGGTTTACTTGCCTATTGGGTCATGGCTGAAACACTGAAGCTATCCACCTTATATTCACAACCATATGTTTGTGTGGTGCTCCGGAATTATTTTTGTTTTTGTCAATCCTTTTCCTAATCAGTAATGATACCGTACAAAGATTGTACCTACAGCACCACCTAGGAGATGGCGATAAGATTATATCTTGACTTTTGTGAATTTTTTTCTTAAGGAACTTTTTATGGTAAATTTTCGTATAAAACATATACATGTTAGACTGTATATAAGTTCAATCGGGTGCGAGGATTTGATTTTTGGCATCAGTTATGCTCCAGCTGTGCAATTTTTTAAAAAAAAATTTTTTTAAAAAATTTCTTTAAGTAAAAATTCACAAAATTGATGATGTGGCAGGGCAAAGTGCCGGTTTATAAATCGACCCAGCCAATTGGACATAGCTGACTTTTTTTAAAACTTTCAGGTGGGGTCATAAGATGTTTTTTAATTCTACTTGTCAGGTTGCACAATGGGGTAAATTTGTTAAAATATGAAAAAATTAAAAAACTTAAAAATATTTCTTAAACACATCGTTGATCAATTCAATTAATGGATAGAACTCAACTTTTTTGACTTTTTCCGTACCTCTCCGCTGTTGTATCTACTTTATATCTAAAATCTACTGGAGAGCTGGGAAATGGGGCAAATTGTGTATGACCTTGAATATTTCTAAAAGATATAAAAAATTTGTTTCTTTCAATGACCAATTAATGGAGATATCTGACCGTTTTAATATCTTTTATGTGGTATATTTAGTTTTCTGTAATTCCACTCCTGGCTGGTACAATAGAGCAAACAGTGCAAGACCTTAAAAATTTCTTAAAAAATTAATAAAAAATTATCTATCACTGACCTTTTAATGAGACCAACTTAACTTTTTTTTTGACCTTATTAATACTTTTCAGATAGCATCATTAGTTTAAAAAAAATACCACCAATGAGGTGCCAGCATCCCGTAGCTAGGTCTTTCGACTGTGCGAACAATCGCCCAAAACCCAAGCTTCCAAAATCCAAATGAATGCAAAAAAACATTTTGAGCAAAAAGACATATTTTTTATAATAATTTTTTATAAAATAATTAATATAAATACAGTCGAACAAATTTCCTAAAATATACAATCGCCCAAAACAAAAATTGGGTAAAAAGTTTGGGCGTTCGTTAATTTTACTTTTACCCACATCCTCGCACAATAATAGCTTTGTTCAATGACTGCTCTAGATTAAAATTTCTCACTCTAGAGCAGAGGTGCACATAACAGCTTTGGGGAGCCCTCGGCTTTCACAGACAAGTCGTGTGCAGTGTGGCCACGACCTGAAAAAAAAGAAGCTAAATTGGCCAAAAAAAAGAAGTCAAAAAAAGGCTCAAAGTTTTGAAAAAAGAAGCTAAAAAAATCCAGATTTTTCATACAACTTCAAGTTTTATTTTCGTTTTAACATAACATTCATTTTTAATATAGGTACATCAGTATCATTGGTACAAATTTGTAAAAAGCAAAAAATCATATGGTATATATTTATAAAGCAAAATAATACCAGCCTTTTTAATTCAGAATGACTTACTTTTCATTAACTAAACTAACTTTTCATTGGATTAACTTTCATTTCATCATTTAAATATAAATGAAAATAATAGGGGAGAGTGGGGTGTTGTGAGACATGGGGTGTTGTGAGACACGTCAATATCTGACAAAGTGGTAATGTTATGAATGCTCACAACAACTGTAAGATATTTTCTCAATGGGATCTCACTTATTATGTGCACTCTTGCAATTGACACGTGTTCCTAGTGTCTGTAACAATTATGAGTTTTGATCGCGCTCTTAAAAGTTTTTTGTACAGTTTGCCTAGTGGAATTTAAAGAAACATTGCCAATTAAACGTGAAGGTAAATATTTATTAAAATGATATCTATTCCATTGCCTTCAAGCCCACCGAAGTGATTTTGCAAAAAAAATTGCGGGTGATGATGGCGCAGTGGCCATTTGAAAATGTCGAATATGGGGTGTCGTGAGACAGTAAATATGGGGTGTTGTGAGACAGTTCATTTTTGTTTTTATTTCATTATTTTTTATAGCCATCATGCCACTAAATGCATATAAAGTATCGCCAAAGCCAAAAGGAAATGTCGCATCCATCCACCTAGTGGCAGCCATCAAAGAAATTGACAAAAAAAATAATTGTTTTCGAGTTGTCTGCAAATCATATAATTTTGATAAATCTAGAATGTATGGAACCCGTTATATGGAAAAGTTGAAGACACAATTTTTTCCGCATCGGCTTCAAATGATAAATTAGTAGATTTTGTTGCATATCAAAGTGTCAAAACTGACAGGAAACCAGTTTTTCCAATATTTTACAAATTAAATTGGTTTTTCAAGGCGTCTGAGCTGAGCAGTGCACTAGAGAAGGTTAGTCCTCTGAAGTTTGATCCCCTATTCCAAAAATCAAAACGCGGCCAGAAGCCTATTTTTGCAACCGTATTTACAACTTCCAAGAATGTGGCATTATTGAGGAAAAAATCCGACCAAAAGAATGAAAAAACAACTTAAACAAAAAAAAAATCGCTGAAGGATCCAGCAAAGCGTAGTCATCATACGAAATACGTACCGGAAAAAGTTTTGTCATTAGATGATGAAGATTTATATACTTTTGCATCTTATGTAAGGGCAAACGTGCCAGAGTCTTTTTTTTTTTTTTTTTGGATACGCCAAGGGAGTGTGAATACGTATAGCCCGTACTATACGCATTCACGACTTACATTCTAAAATCAGTCCGGACAGTCACAACTTACATTCTAAAATCAGTGTGATCGAACTGTTCATCTGCAGTGTGCCAAAATGAAAACCGGATATTTTAACTGTTAGCCGAATCAGATTAACGCGAACAATTTCTCTTATCTGTATTTTAATTTTTCCTAATTTTTTTTCCTATTTCAATAAGGACTTTAAGCAAAAAATTCCATTTTGTTATATTTATAGTAGTGTCTCACAACACCCCATAATTTTTTAAAATCAAAAATTCCAATCTTTTTTTCAGGCTTCAAGAAAATTCTTAAATGTTTTGAATTTCAAAAAAATGTCATCGCAGGTTGTTGGGTAATTGAATAAGCTATCCAAAAAATGTTTCCAGAAAAAAAAAATATGAACTTTTATAGAAGTTATCGACCAAAAACTAAACCTGTCTCACAACACCCCACTCTCCCTCCCTTATGTATATTGAATTGATGTATATTGAGTCCTATTAAGAATAATTTTCTCATGGGAATTGTAAAAGGGAGTTCTCATTTTTAAGACAGCAGGATACAGACATCACATGTTATGTTAAAAGTTTTAACTTAAAAGACTCATGAATATTCACGGTTGATTAACAAATTTGTTCAAAATTTTCCAAAATTTCTTGAGCCTTAAAAATGGGAATCTCCTTTTTCCAATTCTCAGGAGAAATTTTAAATGAAATTGAAGGTTTGGAAAGTTTATCACTGTCGAGCTAGGAACTTATATTATTTCAACATGGTTTATATCTCAGATATAATTATTCCCTCTTCATCAGATAAATCGGAGGAACTGCAGCTTACATAAGTACTACGTGAATCTAACAGACGTATGAGATCATCAGTTACCTCAAAGTCATGACAACATTTTTGTAATATTTTCAGTGAACATCGAATATTATGCAACGAGTTAGGCATTTTAATTTAAAATCTATTTCTTTGCATAGTTTTTACAATTTTAATTGCATTAAAAATCGTTACTAAGTGGTAAAACTAAGAAACTGAAAACCAAATTGACGAGCTCAGAAAAGGATTTTCAGGCAGCGAGTTTTAAAAGTGCTTTACTTCTACCCAAAACTCAATTGTAGAGGACAGGCTTGACCATTTACGTGTCAATAGTTTTCGCCATTGAAGCTCAATCGAGGTAACTTCGTCTGCGGATAGTGTGCAAAATGAGAAAATATATTTGGCTTAACAAAGTTATGAGAATTTTGAATAGAAAAAAAATCGATCTAACATTCATTTACATGTGAAACGAGAGAGCTCTTAAGGGCCCAGCGTTGCTGCCAGATGCAAATTTTATGACTACACACTAAAAATTTGTATAGAATTTTTGCACCGATCGGTGTTCCAGGGAGTCCTACGCCGTTCGGTGTTAAAAAACACAGCGTGTCAAAAAGCTAGAATTTTATATCCGATAGGGGACATTTTTTCACACCGATCGGTGTTAATAACTAAATATCCGAAGAATGTTTGTGTCAAACCCTGTCAGGTGTTTATTTAGAATACGCAAAATTATTATTTTTTCCAACACCGAAAAATTTAATTTTTTACTATTCGGAAATATGTGTTTTTAGAATTGTAATTTATTCATTCAAAATGCAAAAATAATGTTATACCAAATATAATGGCATTCATGCTCGAAATTTGGATTGGATTTAATTCTATTTAAACCGTTTTTTGTTTTTTTGAACTGTTTTCACGAACATGACTTATAATTTTGGACTTTTATTTTCAGTCTTGTGAAATTTTAATTTTCAATTTGTTTGTCAATGCTTACGTGATTTCCATGTTTCTTTTCTTCTATGCCTTTCTTATTTTACACCGATCGGATAAGTTTGTCATATCACACCGGGTAAGTGATGTAAATAAACACCGTTCGGTGTAAAAAATGTAAATATTCGCTCACCGGTGTAAATTTATTTTCGAAAATTTTTAGTGTGTACTTATTTTTGCCTTACAGTGTTGCATTTAATCGGCAAATTTTTTAATTGTTAATAAATCTAAAAAAGGCTGTTTTCAAAGTAAAAAAAGGCTAAAAAAACACGAAGCTAAATCGTAAATTTCGAGGCTAAACCGCAAATAAAAAGGCTAAATCTAGCCTCGAAAAGGCTAAAATGGCCACACTGGTCGTGTGTGCGAAGCTGCCGAACTTCTTCGACGATATCATTGAATCAGTTTGCGTTTGATCTTCACGGAGTAAGCATCTTATGCGCAAATTGTTATGTTGAATTTTTGTCTTGTACACACATACTTAGACAAAAATGTTGCGTTTGTGTTGGAAGCTCTGCCAACGCTGTGCATCACTGCTCTAGAGTAGTGGTCGGCACCCATGAAGCACATGCTTTGCCAAAACTCTCACGTGTTTTCATGCTCTTTCACTCACTCGAGAAACAACTATTGCCGAAGCAGCATTGTTTTGAATGATATGCAATTTTTTTGTCTCACTTTCACTTACCACTTCACAACCTGCTGTAACTTGCTCTTGGTATTTGTTTTTTGAAGCTACTCTAAGGTACGCGTTCTATTCTTTTCTACGCTTATATTTTTTGTGGTGTAAGTTAAAGTAGCAAATAAATAAATCTAAAGTTTTGATTTTAGTTGAAATATACTTTTCCATCATTTGTTTACTTTTGACATCTCCTTTTTTTTAAGCTTGCACTTTTTTCGTTCTTTGAAATATCTGCTCTACTTTGCTCTGAAACTATTTTCGAAGACTCAACTGACCTGCTCTACTCTACACTGACAATTTTTCCCGAACACAGCTTATATGTAACCGAATGCAGACAGGAGTATTAGTCAATACACATTGACTGCAACATGCAACAAACGACAAACGTCAAAAAATAGAACGCATGTTTTCTTATGTAAATATAATTTTTGGATGCAGCACGACAAAGAGAGAATTGTTGCTGTTGCATTCATTATAATCAAGTTGTCGAGAACACTGCGACAATTCTTTCTGACGACTAGTTTTCGTATTGTCGGTGTACGCATGTTGCAGTCAATGTGTATCGGCTATATAATATAGTTTGCTTCATTTTTAGCATTATGCTGTGCAAATACTACAGTGCCTTGCAACGCCTAGCAGAAGGTCATATTGCATATTCCTGCCCCATATGGCACTGGCCGAATCAATGCCAGTTTACTTTCAGAATGCATTATTGAGTTGAATTTTTATTTTTATTTTTTAAGTAAAAAAAAACACGAATTGGCCGTTGTAACAATTATGTATGTAATTATTCTTATGTTCAATTATGTTGTGTGTATTATTAAATGTTTTTACACAATTGTCCGAAAACTGGATCTACATGTTTTATACCGACTCCGAACGGCTAAAGTTCATGTTCTTAAGAAGCTTTACATGACATTATTTGCTCTCTGAGGTTGCCATTGTATCTAGAGAGGTGCCGGCCACACAGAACAATTTATTGCTATTGAAAAAACTTTTGCCCGAGGTGCAGTTTGAACTCGGGATCCGTTGGTTCGCACGCCACACATTTCCGCACGCACGACGACGGCCGCTAGTTTTGAAGTTTATGGAAAAAATTGAATGAATTTCTTACTTATTTTTATTTTTTTTTGTGTTAAAAATCCATTTTTGTTTTTCTGTATTACTGTATCTTTTACTGTAATTTTTTGAATATGAAATTTGAATAATTTGTAATTTTTTAAAAAAGTTATTCTGTAATAAAAATCATTATTTATAAACACCGAGCTTATTTCAAAGTCAGGGCCATAGTTATCGTTCACCAAAGATTTTGGGCTATAGTTCATTTGAAAACTTTTGGGGAATCGTTCTTAATGGAAAATCGCCAAAAATACAATTTTCAGCAATAGTTTTTTTAAAATTTTTGGCTGATTGTTCATTGAGCGATTGTTCACTACGAGTGCCCAAAAATTTGTCCCCCAGGGATCAATTCTTGACCCTCTTCTTTTTTCTGTATTCATAAATGACATTTTCCTTATGCTGATGATGTGCAACTTTAACTTTCTAAAATTACTGACCTCTAAGAAGATTTGGTCTGCAGGATGAATGAAGATTTGCGAAGTATAAACCAATTAGCTCAGAGAAATGGTCTCCTGCTTAATGCATTCCAGTCTTATGTGTTACCCATTTGCTAAAGTGAAATTCACTTTAGGGATATTCCTGCACTATTTAGAGGTGACAATAATATTAAGCTAGTTAAAAGTGTGTGTAACCTAGGTTTCAACAATTATGATACTCTCACATGTACTGACCACATAAAAAGAGAATTTGTCGCTCATAAAATGTATTGTCTTGCGTTATCTAAGAATATCGGCAGAGTATACCTCTATTGATACAAGGAGAAAACTGGTAATTCAAGTAGTCCATTCCGTAAAAACACTAATATTTAGCAATTTCATAATTCCAAGTTTTCACATAAGTTGACAGACTAACACTACTATAATTTTTTTTAAATAGATCTAAGAAAATAATCCTTTAATTTATTTTATTTTTGAACTCCTCAAAACTTACGAAAGATGTTATTTAATAAACTTAAAATTAGCTTCTTTAAAATATAATTTCTTTACCACTCAAATCCAAAGATGTTTAAAGGCAAAAAAAACTCTTTTTATTGGGATTTAAATATAAATCCTTATAAAAATTGAATTATTTTTCACACAACAAAAAGAACACCGAACTTTCGTTTGCAATTACTTATTCAAAATGAGCGTTTGACTTAAAAATTCAGGAACTTTGTTGACGACCGGCACTTAATTATCTGAATGTTTCTTCTAGACTGATTTCCTTACTTTTCTTTCTTATTTCTTATTGCTTTCATTTCTTCACGACAGAGGTGCACACAAGAGCTTCGGGAAGCCACTCGGCTTCAACAGACAAGTCGTGTACAAAGCTAGCGAACTTCTGTGATGCTAGCAATGAATCAGTTTGCGTTTGATCTTTACGCAGTAAACATCTTTTGCGGTTATTGTTATGTTGAATTTTTGTTTTATACACACATATTAAGACAAAAATGGTGCGCTTGTGTTGGAAGCTCTACCAACGCTGTGCATCACTGCTTCACGATAACGAAAACATTTAGAACATCAACAACGCAAACCGAACCGATGACGAATGCACAACAAAAAAAAAACACTTGGCGATGCTGATAGTCGAGCGCTGCACACATAAGTTGTTTTCAGAAGCAGACGTTCTTTTCAAACGTTAATTTTTAATGAACGGTTAAAACAAACGTTCGTTGATTTTTGTAGTTGTGTGTACAATTTCTTGAGAAAATACGAAGTAGACAAATTTTTAGTGTTAAAAAACGCGTTTCTTTTTCGATTGCGAATGAAATAAATCTGCTTTTAAATATCTTTAAGTCATTAAGAAATATCATTTAAGATTTAAGATAAATATCATTATTAAGATTATTAGAATTTATTATCAAATATGGGCATTTCCACAGAAAGGTCTACCGGGACCGAAAAAAAATTGTTAAATAAACAAATAATTTTTTTGTTATTATTTAAAAAAAATGCTTGAATTTTTATAATTTACTTCAAATTAAGTTCAAATTAAAGCTCATGAGCTAATTCTCAAGTCATTAGATTGATTTTTAGTAGATTTTTAAGAAATTTTCCAATTTGAGAAAGTCAATTTGTATGGGAGGCATACGTGGTTTTCATCCTATTGGGATTATTTTCTAACATGATCTTTATTTTTACGGTATGAGCTTAAATATCGAATTTCATTATTATAACTTAATAATAACGGCTGTAATCATGTCAACAGATGGGGGGACATACAAAAACAGGCATGCCATGTTTAAAACAACTTAGAAGGTGATACTGCAGTATAATATATGCACTTTTCTATATCTGCCACGCCTCCTTGTGGGAACACATTTTGAACATTATATTTTGTTTTTGTAATTTTACTTCAAATATCAAATTTATCAAAAATAAACAATACAAGGGCAAATACACCACATCGTGAATACCCCTATGGAAATATTATTTTAGTTTAACTTTTGAACTAAATTAAATTTTAAAATTCTGCCTAGGGGAAGACCTTAGTTAGAAAGCGTAGAACAGTTAAAAAAATAAATTTCAAGATCGGTCTTTCCATTCGAGAGTCTTTCGAATCCAAACTTGTTACATGGGACTTGTTCGAACAAAATATTAAAAAAAATGTTATAATACAAAAATTTTTAAAATACATGTTTTTAGTTCTTTCATAAGAGCGGTATTTTTTTAAAAAATACAGGAGTTTTTTTGAAAATAACAGAATTTTCAAAAAACATATGGCAACACTCAATTTGATATTATTAGCTGAAAAAACAAAAAAACCCCCTCATACTTGAATGAAAAATTATAATATAGTCAGTAGCGCATTTTCTAAGATCTACAATAATGCTATCAGATTATGGAATGCGTTACCAAATTACTTAAAATCAATTGTTGGAAATGAACGTTTTTAAATGCCATAATTGAGTATTTCTCCCAAAACATGATTTATGTTATTAAATAGTTTACTTGCTCTCATATCTATTTCTTTAATAAATATTTTCTTTACTTCTTTCCTAATAATGTCCTCTAAATTTTACTTTACCGAAAAAAAATATATATATTTTTAGTTTGTTGAATAGTATAAGAATAACTGCGGACAATGAGCATTTTTGACTTTGCCTTGCTCAAAGACTTTTTTTTTTGCTCTCTGAACTTTGTCATTTTTAGTTGAACTTTTCTGTGGGTTGCTAGCTTTTTAGAGGAGTGCATACTTAAAAATTCATATTTTTTCCCCCATTATTTCTAAGAAGTTAATATAAATGAATTGTACTGAAGAAGATATGTTAAAATAAATGTTAAATGGTTTGGATAGCATTGTATTTATTTAAAATTAGTAATTGTATTTTAAAAATGGGTGTTTTTTAAGATTTTTTTTTTAAATTTTTGGATATCCAAGGGGTTTTGTTATATGCGGCTGTCGGTGGCTGTACATTTTCTTCATAAACTTTACACTACTGGTGTTGACATCTTAAAAAATATAAACTCGTTGTCCGAAACGTGCTGATTTTTTTTTAAAACCGTTTAAACCCAAAAAAAACTGGTAAAACCTTCATAAAACCTAAAGTTTTCATGATATCGCCATAAAACTTGGTACATAAGTTTATCTCTTCTATTTTATGTCAGGTTTTAAAAATGATTGGTTTAAAAAAATTGGATAAGAACTGCGCCTACTTTCCAAATCCCATAGTTTTTAAGATAACGACTTGAAACTAGACACATACATTTTTTTTTTAAAGTCAATGTTAAAAACTATCAAAATCTGACAAAAATTACTCTTACCTCCTATATAAATGACGCGATCCGATTTGTGCTTCTATTTTTTTAGAAACTGTAGAAACCAAAAATTAAAAAAAATATTTTTATCATATCGCACACTAAATACAAAACAGTCACAACTCAAAAAACATGACTTTTCAGGAAAAGCGAAAAATAAAACTCTTTGGTTGAAATTGCAGAAGAAAAACAATTTTCATTTAACAAAAAAACTTCATTCTTCCAGTTAATGAAGAAAATAACGAAAAATATAGTCAGATATGTGTTTTATAAATTGATTTATAATAAAAATTCGATATAAAAAATTTTGAGTTGTGACTGTTTTGTATTTAGTGTGCGATATGTTGCGTTTTGCTGTTAGTCGTATTCTAAACGCAACAGAATAGTCGTATAGTTAGTCGTATACAGCGATTCAAAATGAGTTCCGAATTAAAATGGAATTGATAGATTGAACTCCAATGATGGAAATACAAGCCGCAGATTTTTCACGGACTCGAATTTAGCAGCAACCATTTTTTCAATAATTATAATTGTTGTAATGTTACTTTCTTTAAGGAAATTTTAACAGGAATTATAATTTTTAATAAAATTTTAAGCACAGAATTTTTTTGACAAAACTGATTTTAAACTCAAAAATTGAGAATTTTTTCCACAACTTCCTGATGTGGCCACAAACTAATTATATTTTTCACTACAATTTCTACTAGTAATGTATATCGTTGGAAAATCCATGAAAATATCCTTTTAAAATGTCTTTGAAGAATGTTCTGCATCAAAACCTTTCTTTGCTAGAGCATTTTTAGTGAAACAATCTCCTATAACCTACAAATTAACCCATAGCTCTACAGGGGGTCAATATAGGCCCCCACTTCCAGCAAATTTTTTTGCTTGTTTTTGCATTCCCTATCGTCTAAAATCATTAAATAATTTTGTCTAACGAAATTGTTCTGCACGGTTAAAAATCTTGGACTAAATTTTAAACTTTTTTGGATTACATATAGGACACGACCAAAAAAAGATTATTTTTTAATCCAATGAAAAGTTTTAAATTTTTCAATCTTAAAAGGATTTATTTGTAATCCGCAAAAAGTTTTAAATTTCTAAATGCAAAATGGAATAATTGTTAATCCACAGAAAGTTTAAAATATTATAATCCAAAAAGGATTAGATTTTAGTCCAAAAAAGTTTAAATTATTGTAATCCGAAAAGGATTACTATTTAATCCACAAAGGTTTAAACACTGTTTGCAGCAATAATGTATATAATAATATTTTGGTTGAGATTTTAATAAACAATTTGTTTCATTTATTTAAAAATAAATTTCGGCTTAAATTTATATCTATATTTAGCTTAAATTTCATAGTGGTAGTAGTTTTAAATCTTATACCTGAATTACAATGCGGCAGTGTCAGCGTCAGTGGCATTGATCAGCTGTTATTTTAGGAATACTGCTGTTCAATGGTAAAACTTACATAGCAGCAGTGGCACTAAGCAGTACTACCGAGGTAAGCCCTATTTCTAAATTTACTGCCAACATGCAAATAATTAAACTACTAAGAAAAATGCCACATTCACTGCTTTTGATGCTCACGCTGCCACTGCTAGATTGTAATTTGCAGGCAGTAAAATACGAAACAGCTGATCACTTCCGCTGCCACTGCCACTGCTACATTGTAATTCAGCTATTAAATAACATAAATACTTTTTCCTGAAAATACTACCTTAATGCAAATTTGTAGTCCAAAAATAGTTTTAAACTTTAACTTTTTCGGATTAAAAAATTAAACTAAAATATGGAATAAAAAATAGTACTTTTAGGATTAAAAATTACTTTAAACCAAAGTTTGGATTAAAAACTAGTCCAACATTTTTAACCGTGCGGATACTTCACTGTGCGACGTCCGATTTTGTATATATTTTTTTTTAAATAGTTCAGATCAAAATTTGGTGGCAACTTCAAGGCCATATTCTAGTCTAGGAGTTAAATTTTTTTGTTTGTTCTTAAAATTCGATAAAATAAAAAAATAAATAATATTTGCAGCAGGCAGCTTTTTTAAGATATTTATTGAAATGTTTTTTTTTTTAATTTCCTTCTGACTAATTAATAATCCGTTTTTCTTTTCTTTTTTAAATCACCAGAAGGGTTGGAATCATTTTAGCAAGAACGCACCCTTATTTTTCACCCTCTCACTTTACCAGCCATTTTTCCAATTGTCAATTTTTTTTATCGGATTTCAAAAAACACCAAAAATTAATAACCCTAGAATGGAATACTGCCTTAAACATTGTTTTAAAAAATCTGTGTCAATACTTTTTTTAACGAATGACAAAATAAGGAATGACTATTAATTAATTTTATTTTTACTTTTATCTTGTGTGCTTAAAAGTATTTTAAAATATATTTTATAATAATATTTGCAATTTATATTAACAGCCCTATGCTGCGTTTTCTTGACAAGCAATTTATCAATAAAATTTATAAAGATTTTTATCAAGTGAAAGCTTTATTAATATTCTGCAGCAGGCTTGATAAATTAAAAGCTTTCGAAATTCACCAGAAAGGTGAATTTGTTTTGACAGCTAATTTTTCATAAAATAATTTTCATAAAAATTTATTTTAAAAAATTTTACAAATATGGATACACCAATTAAGTAAGTATTTTCGATTATTTGATTAATTAGAAAATTAAATAATATGATAGCTTAAATTTATAGGACCTTACTATGACGTGCTGCAGTGGAGCAGCTACAATTTTATGTAGCTTTTTGTCTTGAGCGCCCACAACTTCAGAGCAGAAAAAATAGTCCAAAGTCGCCGCGGCAAATGCAGGAGGTTTGAAAGAGCTGGCGGATAGTTTGAATGCCTTACGAGGCCCAACACGGACAGCAGCAAAGTGGAAAGAGGTTAGTGTTGTTTATTTTTTTCGTTGTGGTATGCAAAAACGCAGCAAACAATATATCTTACTCGTGTTGTGCATTGAGAATGTTTTTTTTGCAGACTTTAGGAGTTTGGAAAAGCCAGCAACGCACACGAGCAAGACGCCTCAAAATGAGCCAGAGAACTACCGGTGGTGGTCCATGTGCTATGCCGATGACCGAATTTGAAGAGCTGGCTTTAAGCACGTCACCACCTTTTAAAAAAAATGTATAAATAAGCGTCCACAATTGTAAAAATTTGAAAAATAATAAAGCAAAACAGTTTGTCAATAGCAAATAATATCTTGACAGTTTTGTCAATGAAAAAGCTTTTTTTTTGTAACAGAATATAAAATCTTGATAAATACTCAATTATTGATAAATATTCAATATGTTGAATTTACCAAGTACACAGAATTGGGCTGTAAGTTATAAATAAACTGAATTTTGAAATAAATTTTGATTTTTTTAAAAAAAAAACATCAAAACATCTTCATTGCTTTTTAAAGGATGGTTAAATTTTAAGGGCCGATGTCGAATGTGAACCACACCTAAACGTCAAGTTTTCTTCTGCATTTCATTCGACATTTCTCAATTTCAGACTCACTCAATTTGAACCATGGAAAGATACACAATCGAGCAACGTGTTAAAGTTATTCAGGCTTTAATGAAGAAATGGCAACATAATCCAAGAGTGATTGTGGAAAAACCAATGCACCCACAAAGAGTGACTGTTTGGTGCGGTTTATGGGCTGGCGGCATCATCGGGCCGTATTGTTTCCAAAATGAGGCCGGTCAGGCTGTTACTGTGAATGGTGTTCGCTATGGTGAGATGATAATGAACTTTGTATGGCCCGAATTGGTAGATATGGATGTGGACAATATGTGGTTTCAACAGGACTTTTGGTTTCAACAGGTTGCCACTTGCTACACAGCTAACGAAACAATGGTTCTTTTTCGCAACAAATTCAATGGCCGTGTTATCACACGTGGTGGCGATGTCAATTGGCCGCCAAGATTATGTGATTTGACACCGTTAGACTTCTTTTTTTGGGGTGATTTGAAAGAAAAGGTGTACGTCGATAAACCAATTCAAGAGCTAAAGGATGAGATAATTCGGCTCATTAACGGCATAGAACCTCAATTATTCCTCAGCGTCATCGAAAATTTGGACCATCGGATGGAGGTGTGCCGCCAAGATCGCAGCGGCCATTTGGCCGATATTTTATTCCATACATTATTGAATCATACCAATATTATCATAATAAAAAGAAATGATTTTAATAATTTCTTAATTAATTTGTGTTGTATTCAAAATCAACATCGGCCCTTAAAATTTAACCACCTACCTTTTATATTTCCTCTTTATTGTAAATAGCTTCCAAAAATTTCTACTTAGTGGATTTTGTTACGTTACGATTTTGTTACGATATCAAAATTTGTTTGATAGCAACACTGCCTGTTTGGATTTCAATAATTGAACGTCATGCATCTGTCATACCGTGGCGTCTGTGCAACTTTTTCACATAATATTCTAAAGGCTGGTTTGTAAATTCTGACAAATCATCGCTAAGTTTAGAATAAATTCAGCAAAAACAAAAGCTTAGTATTTTCTTAACAATACCGATTTCACATGTGTTTCCGTTCACATCTGTATGTTTACTTATGGCAGATAAAAAACAGTTTTTTAGTACAAGTCACATACTGATATAAACTGGTGTTTTAAAAAATGTGTTTTGCATTAAGCTATTACTTAAATTTGTGAAGAGCATTCCTAAACAGTTTTCAATTGCTGCCTTGCTACAAACAGCTGCCTCCCACATAGCTAGCTTCCTCTCATTCCTCATACCTTTGTGAAATTGGGCACAGCTAAATGAAGCTAACTGAATTGAGGCAAGTTATAAACATTTGTTGTTTACAAATAGTTATGAAGCTTTAACTGAAGCTTAAAAATCAATTAGAAAATGACTCGCCTCAATTGCATGACGCAATATGTGTGCAATAGTTTTAACCAACAATATAACGTAAATTGCAAAGTTTAAAAATTTTTGTTGTTGTTATTCTATTCGTTGATGATTTGCATTAACAAAAAAATGACTAAAACTCTCATCCATGAAAAGAACCTACACTTTATTTGCAACACTGCAAAAAACCTCGAATCAATTATTCTTATCTAGGTAGGTGTTATTTAAGTACGTAATTGGCAAAAAGAAAAAAATTTAGTTATCTTCTGCGATATTTAGTAGGATGTACTGAGGGTTGATTAATGAGTCTTAAGAATTTCAATTTTAAATTATGCGTTAAGAATAACATTGAAGCGAAATTAAGTAGAGATAGAGAAATGAGCGTGAAATTATTCACTAGTGTTCAAAAAAGTGAGCGGGTCAGAACCACAGTTAGATTCATTTTTGTCGAAAATGTAGTAATAGACAAATAGGCGAGAAAGAAATTCCACTGCAACATGTGTAGAATGTTGTTTGTGTGACAAAAAGTAATAACAACATGCTTATTTGAAATCTGAGGCTTTCGTTTATGCCTTTACCTCAGTCAATTCGAATTTTCAAGCAGTTCCAATCCACAAACATCTCTATCACAAACTACAACTCTAAAGTTATAAATTCTTGATAGAAATATTTAACTTGATAGAAATATGAAAACAAGTGAAGAAAGTGTTAAAGCGTAGAACCATGGTCTGACCTGCATTAGAATCCGGGACCTCTGGGTGTGGTAGTCAAGCTCATAATCCTTTGCAGTATCTAATTAAAAACTTCATTTTTGTCTATGAGAATTAAAATTTTATTTTAAATAACTTTTTAAACAAAAATCAATGAATTGTGTAGAATACAGTCGAATCTGAACTAATTTTTGCAAGACCTGTTCATTGTTTTCAAAATTTTCGCGTTATCGAGATGAACTTTTTTCAAAAATTTGATTGATTTATTTGCTTAACTTGGTGATGATTGTGGCATGTAGGTTAAGTGTGTGGCTTAGCATGCTCGGAGCTGGGGTTCGATCCCCAGCCGCGGCGAAAAGTTTTTTTCAATAAAAAATTTTTCTTATCGGTCGCCACCTCTTTGCAGACAATGGCAAACCTCAGAGAGTAAATAATGCAATGTAAAGCTTCTTGAGAACATAAACTTTAGCCGTTCGGAGTCGGCATAAAACATGTAGGTCCAGTTCTGGGTCAATCGTGTGCAAACATTTAATAACGCACACAACAATTGATCATAAGAAGCTCGGTCAAAGTCCTTTTAAGGGCTGAAATGTCCAATTTGTTTTTTTTGTTTGTATTTGCTTAACTTAGCTTAAAAACTGAGATCTTTATTCCAATAAATCGACTTAAAAACAATATTTCACAAGAAATCATATTGATTTAAAAATTTGGAATGGAATTAATATATTTTTGTGCGTAGTTATCAACTTGCAAACTATCTTTTTGCGAAGGCTTGCACTTGTTTATCAGAAAAAATAAAAACATTGTCTTCAGCACATACAATGATTGTATCGAAAATTTTAATTTCTTCAGTAGTTTTTATAGTAATGGGAGGCGGTATTTCGACCTTATTATCATCAGAAGTTATTGACCTCAATATCATGCTCAAATTAAATTGGAACCAAAACAAGTACGATAACGAAAACAAAGCCTTTTTGTTGGTTTCTATAAAAAAAGACAATTAAAAACATATCGCTCATTTCGTGCAAGACTATTACAACTCAAGATTGCAGTTCTCAGAAAAGACTATTTTACACAATTTATTTATGGAATAATTTATGAAAAATTATGACATAAAAATTAATAATGGATTGGTTGATTATGGAATAAAATAGTCTTAACGGCAACGGATATTAAACTGGATCGAAATTTAGATTTCGCCGGACACCGACTCAAAATTTAATTTTTTTTTTTTGGATCGAGGAAATTCATCCAAACAAAACTTAATACTTTTTCAATAAGCTGGAATTCATGTGAATACCATGAAAAATACATATTTTATAGGTGTTTAAAAATATAATAAAAAATAATATATTTTTGAAAATGACAAAATATCGATTTTTGGAGGTTACAAAACAGCTTGTACAGACAAAAAACTTCAATATGAACAAAATAATAGGTGTGAGTGTTCCAGCAACAAATATTGCAAGCTTACGTCGAAATAGAAAATGATATAAAATATTTACCGTTATATGCTTGCAGCTGTGTCTAGTGTGATCTTATATTAATTGCATTTGGTAGTCGATTGCTGCGCTTTTGATTAAAAATATCAACATTTTTTTAAAATTGAAAATTTTAGCTGGCTAAAAACATAAGTGTGTATGTTTTTGAAGCAAAATTTTCACGTACTATTAGTAAATACGAAAGGTCTGTAATAAATTATACAATGAACGATGATTGATAAGAGTCTTATGAAAAATAATTGCTTTATAGATGGGTCGCAATAGCCACTGCACTCCAGAAGAAAGACGGCCTGTGCAAGAGCTAATACGCCAGGGAAAGCCATATAAGTTTATTTCACAAGCACTAGGAAGGTCAGCAAATTTTGTTACAAATGCCTTGAAACCAAAAAGATCCAACGAAATGCGTTCAGCTCCCGAACTGTTAGATGGCGATTGGTGGATGCCAGTCTTCCTGGAAGAATAGCCCGTAGAGTTCCTTTACTACGAACAAAAAATTTGCAGATGAGGAAACAGTTCGCTTTAACACATAAGGAATGGTGTGTTGCTTTAGGAGACAAAAAATGGAGAAATATCCTTTGGACCGATGAAACAAAAATTAATTTGTTTTGTAACGATTGCAGAAGAAACGTTCGTCGGCCCAAAGGAAACGAGTTCGATGCTCGCTTTACAAAAAAAACTGTAAAGCACGGAGGAAGAAACATCATGGTTTGGAGATGCTTTTCCTGGCAAGGCTTCGGTCCTATTTACCGCATTGAAAACACTTTGTCTCCGCCGAGGATTACTAAAATATATTGCAGAATGTTATGCTCCTGTTTGCCGAAGAACAAATGCCAATAATTTAGAAATTGCCACAAGACAATGATCCCAAGCACACGTCAAAGCTACTAAGTGCTTGGTTACGTAGCAACAACATCAATCTATTGGCATGGCCAAGCCAGTTTCCCGATCTCAATCCTATTGAGAATTTGTGGGGTGAACTGAAGAAACAGTTGGAGAGTTACAGCTTCCAAAACAAAGAGCAACTATGGCAAAAAGTCTTTGGACACCTGTCAATGGTTGGTGACGTCAATGCCACGGAGAATCCAAAAACTACTGAAAAATAGTGGTGGCCACACAGGCTACTAACGTCACTAATCAATTTTAAGTTTAGGTTTTTACTTTTATTATTTTATTTTGAATGTAAATGCACCTATTATTTTGTTCAGGCTATTTAACACAAATTAATTTTTCAACTCATACAATCTGAAATATTTTAATTTTTTGTATTTTGCTAATTTCCATTTAATCGAATTAAATTAAATAATCAAAATAACACCGACTTTTCAACTTAATTATTGACTTATAGCTCTTTTTGTGGTCACACCTATTATTTTGGCCATATGTGATGTAATCTTTAGATTTTTATTCTGTATTCGTTAACCAACCAAACGGCATTCGACCAGCATATCCTTACGTATAAATACCGATAAATGATAGTAACGCGCGCAAAAGCACGTATTACTTTTCTACACGTTATGCAAGAACTGTCGAAATTTGCGACAATTACCGAAATACAAATATGCCAGATTCATCAAAAAACAATGTTAAAAAAATAACGCTTCGTTCACACCGAAAACTAACGTTTTCAGTCAAATGTTCCCCAAAGTCAAAGGTGCCGCAGTTTACCCTAAATACATATAAAAGTTGATCCTTATTGAAAACAACAAATTTTAAAAAATTTAATTTAAGTTCAAAATAAATAATCTAAATAATTATTATGTACAATATGTGTACATAAATATATGCATAATATATGCATATTCACAAGAGTTTAAGACATAATAATCGTTTTCTAAAAGGCAGGTCTAAAATGTGATGTCTAGGGATTCCAGTCCTGGGATCCCGGACTTTTTTTAATTGCGAGATTATAAGTTCTGGAATTCCGGGATTTTCGGGAACCTGGAATTGCCTTAAAATTTCTGGATTTGGTTGATTTTTCCGAACTTTTCAGTAAATTTAGATATTTTATCTATAAAAAAGAATTTTTAAAACTGTTCATTTGAAAATTATTTATAAATATTGCTTGCAATTCTATTTCGAGTAATGGTAATTAAAAATAGTAGTAGAAAATGCAACACTTAGTTTGACATTCGAGTAACACCTGTTTACAAGACTGTTTGTTTGTGTCTGCTGGCTGGTTAAAAAAGGATTGTTTGCTGTTTTGCAAAAATTATTGGTAATTATGAATATATTTTGTTCAATACGATAATTCTTTATTTCTGGTCTTTATTTTCACAGGTTTCACTGAAAAAGACGAATATATTCTGCACAAAAGCGTTTTTTATTTTTTTGGTCAATTTTTTTTTTCAAATAATATCTTAACTTTCCAACCAAACATTTGAATATTTATTTATTTAATATATATTTAATTATTAAAAAATTTATTTTTTCTGTTTTCCAAAACTCCGGACAAATCCCGGGATCCCAGGAGTCCAATTTTACAATTTTGAAATCCCCAAATTTGAAATCAGTCCCGGGACTGAAATCCCTAGTGATGTCCCTTAAGACGCTTGAGTTTATCACTGACAAATTGCTGAAGGATTTACATGGTTGCCTAATATCCAAGTATCTTCAGCTAGTACGTCGGATTTCGTTCCTAAACATCGGAATGTTAAGGTCCGTGAGAATTTGAATTTTTCAATCTTACCATTTTTTCTCTCACTAAATACATGCACAACGACTTTGTTTTTTTAGACTGCAATAACTAGTAAAACATTTTGAGTAAAATAGATTTTTTTACGAAAATTTGCTGCTTGACTAAAATACAATGTGTGGCGGACGTTAAGGAAATTGTCGAAAGAAACCAATACGTCATATAAAATTATAAAAAAAATTTGTTTTTTTTGAGAAAATTGCATAGAAATTGATATCTCTTAAGGTGTGACATAAAACAAACAGTCAAAAACAAACATTTTTCCAAAATTTGACAAAATGAACAAATTACAACAAAAAAAATTCAAAAACATATTTTTCACTCCAACATGGTTTTATAGAGCTCCAAACTGGCGGCAGAGAAAAAAAGGGGGCCTCGTGGTTGCAGCGCTGGGAGTCGCAAAAATTGTCCGATATGAAAAAAATTACTTTTTTAAATCTTAACAGAATTGGTTGTCGTATGACAGGAGCTTTTTTTTTATTTTTTTTAAAATTTTTGGTGATGGTCCAAAAAGATTTGAAAGTGTGTTTTTTTCGAAAAAAATATTGACTGTAAAAATTTATAAAAAATCGAAAAAAAAAAATTAAAAAAAAACTCGTGTCATACGATAGAGAATCAAGTTAAAAAAAAATTTCGTCAAAAAATGAACCCGCTAGTGCAGCAACCAGTACGAAAAACATGGTTTCGAGATAAAACGTTCAAAGTTTGTGAACAAAGAAAAAAAGGGTTGAAATAGAAAAATGCGCTCTCACTAATCCGGCTGTAAATTTTGAACCCGTAGAAATTTTTCCATGAAGTTTTTTTCTTCGAATCTTAAGAATATTTACTAAAATACAAAATTATAAAAAAAGTCAATTTAAAAAAACGGCCAATGTCATGTACCCACTTAAAAAAAACTTGTGGTGATAACTCTTAAAAAAATTCAATTGTAATTAAATGTAATTGCTGCAGAGATATGTTATTTATGGACTAAACGTAATGACACCTTTTTTTTTGCAATGAAGTGCATTTTCAAGTCCCAGTTGTAATTTGTTTTACAATTTTTTTTATTTTTTTAAATTTGTGCTAAAATTGCAGACAATAATATGTTTATACTAAGCAAAGGGCAAGTTAATACTGCTATTGAATGTTGCTCTGAACTTAAATACTTGGGAATGGTTTTCGACAAAAAGCTTACTTTTTAAAAACATATCAGTTTAGCTGAAAGAGTGAGCAAATGAGACCCCGCCTTATCAAATCTTTACATCCGATTAATCGAAAATCAAACCTGAGGTTGGAAAATAAAATAATAGGGGTATTCACGATGTGGTGTATTTTTGATAAATTCTTACAAAATTTACAATATTTACCACGCATTGTGAACAAACCTTCACTAAAGTCGGGGTAGTTCATCATTTAGCAGTACGAGAAAATAAAAGAATTGAAACGAAGCACTGAATTAAATTAACTTTTATTAAATAAACACACAACCCAGCCAGTACCTTCATCCACGCTGAGTCAAAAAGTTTTTGTGATCAGTTGATCAAATATACAACGATATTTACAAAGAATACAATAGGGTTTCGCCATTGTATTTTTGCTACAGGGTTGTATTTTGAACACTGTACATTTTGTTTTTGTAATTTTACTTCAAATATCAAATTTATCAAAAATACACAATAAAAGGGCAAATACACCACATCGTGAATACCCCTAATGTTTTAAATTTAAAATTATCATTAAATTCAGCTTTTGATGCAGAAATGAATCATACTATTTTTAATCCAAAATATTGTTTCAAATAAAAGTATTTCGCAGAACAATGAAGAATGAGTTTTTAATTTTTATTTTTCCTCAAAAAATGAAATCAAAACTTTTTCGAATTTAACTAGGTGTCATACAAAGGGTTAATTTTAACAATATTGCCACTATCAAAAGCTATAATTGTAATTTGACATACATATTAAATACTATTTATTCAATTTTATAATCCTACTGAAAAAGTTCCAACCTTTTTTTTTGCTCTGCTCTAATCTTGCACAGAGAATGAACAAGTGAAAAGAATTGAGTGTTTTGATTTCACCAAGAGTGGGGATCAAAGACCCCCCCCAGCGAAAGCATATAAAACCCAGACAAAAGTTAAGAATGCGTTTAAAAGTTTAAATGACTCATTTATATAAACGTATATTTGAAGTCATTTACCTGACCATGGTTACAAAATATAGCGCGTTTTCTTGTTGTTGTCGACTTAAATGGAGAAATGAACTGAAGAAAATAACATGTTGCTAACTGCCGCACTGAATCGATCAATTTTGAGTGACTCTTGATAAATGCACACACCATAAAGCATAGCAACCAAACTTGTTGTTTTTCTTTTTGGCATACCGAAAGCCGAAATGATTTAGTTGGGCCTACCACATTCGCCTTATTGTGGCTGCTCAGTAAACACGGTTAATAGCCGTTATCCATGCAATTTGCAAGCATAAAAATTGACTGAAATTTGCTGAATCTTGGCAACAATTGGTTGTTAACCGCGGTAAGAGGATTTTGATTTTAAAGTGGTCAGTGGAACAGTGCAGAGCTCAATAATGCGTGCAATTGAAGCAATATAAGTGCTTCAACTTGAGCTGGGTTATAAGGCATGAAACAGTGGCAGGGCCGGATTTAGGTTGTTATTGCCCGTAGGCAAATTTAAATTTGATAGGAGGTTAAATAAAGAGGTTAAAAATTAAATAAAGGTTAATAAAAATTTAAAAAAAAAACAATACAAATTGTATGGTACTTATAATTTATGGGCGGAGAATATAAATTCAGATATCTGGATAGAGACAAGACCAAGGGAGAAACGAGTTATCTAACGAGTTGGAGTTGCCGGAATTTGATGGTGTTTTGTTGGTCCTGTATATATGACGACACCGAAATTGTATTAAAATTTAAACCACGTTAAATACTAAAATTAAGTCTTAGTCCAAAATGGGTTTAAAATTGAAACTTTAAACTCCTATCGATTCAGTTTTTATATTTCGTACACAAGTAAATATTTTATTTCAGGGCTCTATTGGTTTAGCGTTTGTCTATTTGATATGATGAAGCTGATCAATTCTTAGTCAGACTGTTTTTTTTTGTTGGCATAGAATTACGTCTTACAGCGCGGTATACGGTATGGCGTCGTATTTACAAATTTTTTTTAAGCACATGAAACTATTTTGAGCAATACTTTAGGATATACCTACAACCTTTAATACTCAACCTTCAAATATAATATATATACAAAAATATCAGATATATAGTGAGCTAAACGTATATCTTATTTTGGATTTTGTCAGTATCTTATTAAAATTACAAAATATCAAAATCTAAGAAAAAAAAAATTAACATTTTCACTAGATGTAGTGCATACAAAAACCCAAAGTCTTTTTGCGTTGAGTGCAGAACCAATGCTGTAAATAAGTTAGTTCGTACAAAACAGAAACAACATAAGCAAAAACAACGAAGCAAAAATATCGAAAGCAACAGGTACAACATAAGTAGTAATGCTTGATTTTCTAGTGTACTGAGCAGCATTTTAACGCAAGGGGCACATTGTACCAATGTATAAACATATTTTATTGAAAAGAGGTTTGTGTATTTGTTATGTTTATTCTTAAAATTATGTTAAAAATCAACTTATTATATTGCCACAAAATCATAGTTTTTGTTATTATTACATTTTTTTAAAGAAAAATTTTTTTTAGTTTATTCTTAAAATTATGTTAAAAATCAACTTATTATATTGCCACAAAATCATAGTTTTTGTTATTTTTATATTTTTTAAAGAAAAAATATTTTTGTAATTATTTTATGCGAAAAATGCATTGTGAACATTTTTTTCTTTTTTGCCAAAACCAAGGATCGAACCGCGAACTGCGACAACCATTGCTAATCTATTGGCTCTTGGGCTAATCTATTGCTTGTATGAACAATATGTAAACAAAATTCAAAATACGGTCTTTATTACTTTTTAGTTCTTTTGTATTAAATTTTAAACCTAAGGTGCAAAATTTAAAATTTTATTTCCAATTGATTAAATTTAAGTACAGCTGTGATTAAAAAAATTTCTAGTTAATTAAAAAGTATCAATTCTAATAAAAAAAGGTTTAAAAAATGCATTAGTTCAACGATTGGTTTAAAATGACTCCAAGATTTTTTACCGTTTCGTTATTTTGTATTAAATTTTAAATCTAAGATGCTAAAATTAAAATTTTATTAAATTTAAATATATTCTTGACTAAAAAAATTCCTAGTATTTTAGAAAATATCAATTCTAAAAAAAAAGGTTACAAAAATGCATTACTCCAACGATTGCTTTAAAAATTATTACAAGATTTTTAACCGTGTGCATGCTTTATACCTTTTCCAATTTCTTTTTTTGTACATTATGTTAACATTTCTTATATTTTGGTTTTCTCTTTCACTTCAGCAAAACTGCGTTTTTTACCTCTTCCGCTGACCACTTTATGACCGACACATTAGCTGTATTTCATATAAAACTTTTAAAATCATAGCCTATTTCACAGGTGTTCTTAGATAAAACTTTGCCTTTAAAACCTGGCACCTCTTAAAAGGTCTTTTGAAAATATTTTTCTCTGCATCAAACAAGATATATTTATTTGGCATTATATCTCACCAGATTAGGGGAGCAGCTATGATTTCAAGTCTTAAGAATTTGGAATCTAGAGTCAATTAAGAACAACGTCCAGGAGGTTTCATTTATTATTTTCAAAATTGTATCCAGTATTTGATATAGTCTATCGGGACAGATTCGTTCAAGTACAATTTCTTTGAGATATCAAGGAACAATCAAAGAGAGAAGCTGCTACGATTTCAAAAAAGTTTGAAATCCAAGAGTGATTTGGAATGACTTCCTTAAGTTTTAACTTGGCTACATTTGAATAATACCTATCACTGCTTGTTGAACACTGTGACTACCACAAATGACTTGCTTACATAGTTCCGTACTCATCATTTTAGGGAAATTGTCCGCTGTCAATAATAAAAAAAAAAAACAAATACGCTATTTCAGCTCTTAAAAGGACTTTGACATAGCTTCTTATGATCAATTGTGTTATGTGTGCATTACAATCTTTGCACAGTAGCGCATGTGAACAAGTGTCACATATGGAAAATCTGTTCACTGGCATTTGCATGTATCTGTTTATGCAAAACATAGCAACACAAGCCAACGCTCAGATAAAAACAAAAATTCATCTATGATACATAGATAAACACAGACTTTCTATTTCATTTTGATATAAGTTTATTTTGTCATGCGTTTGACGTGTTTCAGCTGTTCTTAAACTGTTATTTGTTTGTGGTTAATTTAAGTGTATAGCATTTTGATGAACAAGTGGTTTGTCGACAAGGTTAAGTTAAATTGTAATATAAAATTGTTTTATTACGTGAAAAGTGTTTTTTTATTGCTGTTCTTAAGGAAATATGGTTGATGAAAAATGAATAGATGCGCAGCGAGCAAATTCATAGCGAAACAGCTGTTGTGAAAGCACACTAGTGTGATGAGTGCAACGTTTAATCATGTTTTGTAAAATCATCACTTTTTTGCTATGTGCCAGCTGCTTATCTATGCTCCATGCGAGAGTGATTGGAACATTAAATGGCATTTTTTATTCTCTGAGGTTCCGAACAGAATTTATTTCTTTTGAAAAAACTTTTGCCTGAAGTGAGTTTTGAACTTCGGGACTCGTTGGCTCTCACGCCACACACTCGCCAGCACGCACGATCATGGCCACCACAAAATAGTAGCTCAATACAATAACTGCGTTTTTTTCAGTTTGTGAATCGATTAGATTAAACTTTTGCATTAAACAGAGCAAGCGTTGGTCTGTTATATCATCTGGTAGAAAGTAGAAGAACTAAAGTATGTGTAAAGTTGTACTTCTGTCAATTTCCATCATTCGAACACTGTAAATCTTCCGGTAGATGAACCTTATATAACCTTTGAAATAATAGTATTAATTTTCCACAAAAATGAAAACATAACTCCTAATACGCGAAATATAAAAATATATAGGTGAGAGGTCTGCAAATTGAACACGTTCTAAGTTGAAAACCATGCAATTATGACATTTCCGGCGATGTCAAGACAGGTATTTTCACTGTTATCTTCTTTTTTTTTTTTTGTAAACTTCAATTTCAAGTGGTTAAAAAATGAACAGACTTGTAAATCCAACCAATTTTAACTAGTAAATCATCTAATATATAAAATATCAAATTTTTGTCCTTGCGATTGAGCTTGAAATTTGGACACCGAGTACGTTTCATAGGTAGAAAGATCATAGGGGGAAATTTGGTATGAAGGTTCAACTGCTCCCAAAATAAAACATAGGCTATAAAAAATTATAAAAACTTCCACAAGAGGACGCTTTAAGTAGTGCGTTTTAAAGACATAATAACTCCTAAACACCTGGACCGATTTCAATGAAATTTGGTATGGAGGTTCAACTGCACCTAAATAAAACATAAAATATAAAAAAATTCCAAAGACTTCCGCAAGAGGGCGCTTTAAGTAGTGCATTGTTGAGACTCAATAAATCTCAAATGACTTGACCGATTTTACTTAAATTTGGTACGTAAAATAATCTGGCAAATTATTTATTTATGAACAGTAGCAACAAAATTGAGGCTATTTAAATTTCAGAAAACTTCCGTGAGAGGGCGCTTTATTCAATTAACTATGTCTCATTCACGTCAAAACGGATGAACCGATTTTGATGAAACTTGGTAGTCTTTTGTAACTGTTACTGAAATAGATCCTATGCTTTTAAAAGTTCTTTCGACAAAAATCAAGGAATGAGCCGAAGGCAAACGAAGTCAAGAACGAAAGAAGAACGAAAAAAAATTAAGTTTAACGAATACGAGCAGAAGCCATATGTATAGATGAAAAAAAATTCACTGAACAGTATCAACCAAAACCGAAGTTGAACGAAGACAATTCAAAAATCGAATCGATGCTTATAGGATTTTTTAAAATTGGAATTTATTTGAGATAAAATTGCATATTAAATGCATGCTAAGAAAAACTTTAAACACATTTTTCTCGAAATGACATTTCAAACTGCACTCAGAAAAAAGTTTCTCGGAATATGATAAAAAAGGAATCATATTTGGAGAAAAATGGTATAGACTTTGCTCCAGAGAATGCCTTTCTCTAAATACGATCCTAAAAATTCTCTAAAAATGATTAAAAGCTTCTATGACAAAGAGAAATACATACAAACTAGTAAACCTGTTGCCCTAATTCGAGCAATTCAATAAAAATTTAGTGTTAGAAACATTATAGACGTTTAATGTATGATATTCTATTCAAGAAGTAATTATACTCAATACCGATATATTCAGTCTCAATAATGATATAAAAGATCGTTATCTGAATGGTTTGACTTGAAACATATCATCTGACACTAAATTTTTTAATGTAACTGTCAAAATACGAAGACGGACTTACACTTATATTACTACTGAGACAAACATAATTACTATTCGAAAACATCGCAGCCTAACTATTCCAGCTATAAAACATAACTAATTTAAAAAAAAAGTACTTAAAGAACACTTACAATATCGATTTATAACACCTTTAGATGAAAAAACGCCAAAAAACCCAAAACAATTTTTTTTTTTGAAAACCGTTGAAATTTGACTGAGTTGTTTGCTCGGAAAGTGGAATTTTTGAATTTGGAACTGCATTTTTCGGACAATTGACATTTGAGGAATGCATAAAAGATAAGTTTGGTTAAAAATTTTTGAATTTGAAAAAAATTCAAATTCAACCAATTCATAAGCTCTTCTCAAACTTAAATTTCAAATTGATTAAATAGCGGATTTTTGTACAAAAAGTTTAAAAGGTTGGGAACCCCCTGAAGCGAAATCACAATTTTTTAAAGTGGTTTGCACATCTACAGCTTAAACCTGATTTAATGACATCTGAATCGATAAAATCGGTCCATTGGTCTGGGAGGAGTTGAAGTAACAAAAAAAAACTTAGCCTATTAATTATATACCTAGATATATAGTTTTTAGAGAAAAAGACTTTTTTTTTTGAGAAAACATGTGTTTTTATCAGGCATGCACGTTAACGTTAATTTTAACGGTAACCGAAATATTATTTTTGTTTCGTTGAAACGAAATAAAAAATAACGTTAATTCAAAAAACGAAAAATATTTATTTCGTTTCGGAGAAAACGATATAAAATTTTTTCGTTTTTTTCCCAATCAACCGTTGAAAATACCGTTAATTTCAACAAAAAAATTTCGTTTTTTTTTTATCAGAAGAAATTTTTTTTAGCATTGGAGAAAATTATAGAAAATTTTTCGTTTTTCAACGAAACGAAATTTGATTTGATAAATTTTTAACGTTATTTAAAAAACGAAATAATTTTGATAATTTATTTTTCGGCCTCAACGAAACGAAAAAATTTTGTTGATTTTGTTGAGAATAAAATACTTCTCATAGTGAATTTTTTTATAAAATAAAGGAAACATTTTTCATTTTCAGTAAATTTTTCTCTATAAATGAGAATTTTTTTGTGCGAGAAATATATATATCATAATAAGAGACATTGAAATATTTCCATTTTCTAGAAGTGCAGAAATATTTCTTCGAAAATGTAAAAATTTATTCTTATTGTAGAAAATTGTACTTTGAAAGAGAGAAAATTGCTTTTATCGAAAATAGAGAAATTTTTCACCGGAGAAGATACATATGTATTTTTGTCTGAGTGTGGATGACCATTTTCCACAGAAACCAGACGTCAGTCAGATCGAGACGTTGAAGATGTCATTTTTTGTTTTAATCATGTCTGGCAGGTGCAGTTTTACGGAAATTTGAAAAAAATACTTTCGACGGAAGGAGAGGGCAAAACCCCAAAAAACGATAACTTAAAAAATTTAATTGATAATTTAAAAAATGTTAAATTGAAAGCAGTTTAGAAAATCGTCCTTTTTCTGTGCTCGAGGCACAACCCCGAGTAACACCGGGTTACATCCGCTAGTATTATATAAAATTGTATAAAAATAATAAAAAATGTCGAGTTACCATCGCTTTGCGCACGTTTTATATACCATTTTGCTTTCCTAACTGCTCTGTTTGTTCTCCGCTTGTCTCCCTTAAACTGGCACCCGGGTCTGGTCACAACAAAAAGTTCACTAAGGCAAATATATTTGGGCTAAATTTTGGAAGCGTGATGCACTGCTGCTGTTCATAATTAGCTATGAACAGTTATTTTTTTTTTTTTTCTTCTCTACTTAAGCCTTTGGAATGCGAGCCGGTGTCGCCGCTTGTTATGTGAGAGTTGAGAACACTCTAAAATTCTATGGTGGCCATGGTGGTGGCCACCAACCACAACAACAACAACTACATAATTCTGGCGCATACTTTGCTAAACATTACCTCTCTACACATTTCTACCTCTATCTGGCTATTCACTTCTGCGTCTATAGTTTGTTTGTTAGACGCGCATATTGAGTCCTCTTTAAGCACCGCACCAACTTGAATTCCAAATGAACTGTTATTTCGACCGCGTTTTCACTTATGTAGGAGCGAGTGACTGTTGGAAGCTGGCTGTGTATTGGTGAGGCATGGTTAAGACTATGGCTGAGTGTTAGGGGGAACATGTGATAGCAGTCAGCTAACATTGATTATTTTCTCTTTACGTCTTGTTTGTTCACCTGTTTGTTTTTAAGCCACACAAGCGATTTGGCTGATTTCTACACATCTATTCAAGTTAGCTGGCAGAATTGAAGAATTTTTGAGTGCGGAATAAAAAAAACTATTCGTCAACTAAAATATACGCAGTCATTTCAACTATCATTTTTTATTCTTCTTATATGATTAAATTTAAATAATACAAGCATTTAACACGTTTAGAGCGACTTAATACAAAAGTCATCGCAACTAATGAAGTTTGAAATTAACTTTCTCTTAAATTCATTTTATTTTTATGGGAGCATTAAATTAGTATGCATAGCTAATTCATTCTTTGTGCAGTTTTTCATTAAAATGCAATTAAATTAAAGTTGAACAAATAAAGAATAGTTATGCGAAGATTTCTCATGTGAATGGAGTACTGATTCTGTATTGATGCAATGAAAGAGTTTTTGTTTTTAGAATAATGCAATTCAAAATTTATAGCGATTTTGTTCTTGAGCAACTTACATACCTTGCTTAGCTGGTTTACACTTGTTTTTTTAACTGTAAAAATTAAAATCTGTTTTAGAGCATCAATTTCTCTTCACAGTTTTTAAAAACAACTTAACTTCACTTTCGATTGTTTTAGTTTAAGCCGGAATTTAATTATAACTTTTCGTTTTCTCTTTCGGCAAAATAGTATTTTGACAAAAACAAAAGCAACAATCAATCAATACTTTCATTTATTAATTCATTAAGTAACATAATTACTTATTATAAAAACGTACTTTCATTTATTTAACGTTAAACTAACTCATTCATGCCACTAGTCAAAGTACTAGTCAACAACATTCTCGATTCTATGCATACAACACTTTTTCAACACTTGACTTGATTTTAAATTTCAAAATTGCGACTCTAAGTATAGCTCAAAAAAACTAGTTACTTACATTAAGTTCAGTTAGCTTTGATTGATTTATTTCTTAGAGCTAAAGTAACTCTCAAGCTAATCCATAGTTTCTGTGTAGCAGAATTTCTCAAAAACTTATCAACTTGTAAACTTTAGATATTTTATAACAGCATGTTTGTTCCACACAATAATCTCAGTATAAGCTCGAATATCAAAACACTAGCTATACATTCTTCTCTGCCACATTCTTTTTTCTTGCCTTCACTATTCCATTCATTGTTTTTAATTTATGCACTTCACTAGTTTTTTTACAAATGGTAATTTTTTTTTTTCACTTTTTAGTGTTGTCGATATACAACAGTTTGTCTCAACTTTCAAAAAAAAAAAAAAAAATTATTTCTATTTGATCATTCAATCAGTAACTGCGACTCGTTCATGACGAATATTAAAATATTCACAAGTTATGAATATATTTCTTTTATCTTGTTTTTTTTTGTTTTTTTTTTTAAGTAATGTTGTTGGAATTTCAAAAATGTCGTTCTCTTTGCATATGAATATGTATTTGTGTACACAAGTTACACACTTACATACACGCATAGAGTACATATGCAGTTAGTAACCTGCACGAATTAACACCAATTTTTGTAGTCACACAAACAAAAATATGAGAAAAAAAAAATTTTAGCATTCCACCACTTGTTGATTTTTTTTTATTTACCTACAAAGTAAAAATATTTTTCTATAGGTTTTGTTTACCTTTGATTGAGGCACAATTGGTTTCCTTAGAATTGCAACAAGTGAAAAAAATCTATATTCAAATTTGTGTTCGGCGTTGTTCCTGATGCTATTTGTTTTATTCTATGTTTCTTTTTATATTTGTGTTTTTTTTTTTTTGTTTGTTTGTATAAAATTCTTTTAAATTGTTTTTCTTTTTCGTATTAAAATAAAACTCACGCGCGCGTTTCAAGCTGCAAATTTTCAGCTACATACCTCGCTCTCAACTGGCATGTTTGGCCAGGAGCCGAGCTTGACAGCTTGGCAGTGGTTGCTGTTGAACGACGGCGGCATTAACAAGTCTCAAACACGGTTGCAGTCTACTACTTTTTTTTCTTCTACGAAATTTAAGAAAAAGTCTAACAATACAAAATATATGTTAGAGTTTCTACAGCAAATAACCAATGGATATAGAGTTGGGCACTGATAAAACTACAGATAGTAAATCAATACGTTCAATAATGAAGAAGATAGGGTAAGCAGCTTTGACATCATGTATTGTGAATGTCAGAATGTGTTTTAGCGATGCCACTTTTCTAAATTTTTGTTGTTTGTGAAGCCAAGGTTTAAAAAGAAAATTTAATAAAGTATCAAAAACACATGCGAAAACAATAAAATGTTTGCTTAAAAAGTTTTCAGAAAAAAAAAAATAAAAAAGTGTAGGTACTTCCACCAGGCATGCCAACTGAGGGGGAATCCCCCCATTTGGTGGGAATTAAGACCCGATGGGAAAATAAGATAGTTTTTTGGGGAAATGTATTCAATTTTAATTTTGCTTCCAAATGAATTAAAAAAATAATAGCAATTTAAAAAATTTGTCCATATTAATAGCTTTATATCTTTTTCTATGTTTCTATATAGGTGAACGTACCCATTACAAGCGATTTTGGCAAATTGCATACACTTTTTGTAACTAATATAGACGTTTATTTAAAAAACAAAGATATCAAAAAACAGTACGTTTTCATATATTTTAGAAAATATCATTTTTTAGTTTTAAGTTTATTATTTTTTAGAAATTTATCAAAATGCTTTAAGAATACCTGATTATTTTTAGTTTTCAGTTTATTATTTTATAGAAATTTATCAAAATGCTTTAAGAATACCTGATTTTTTTTTAGTTTTAAGTTTATTACTTTTTAGAAATTTATCAAAATGCTCTAAGAAAATTTAAAACATATTAAAACATTTTTATTTTTGAATTATTATTATACTCACATCATTTCTTATAATTTATTTGATGTTTTTATTTTACTTTAACAAATTTTCTGCTTGAAAATTTTTGCATTTAAGTTTCCTTTTTTGCTTAAAAATTTTTAAAAATAAAAATTTTACTCATATAAATATTTACTAAATAAAGACTGTTTTGAATGACATAGAGATACTTTTTTGGGGAAAATTTGATTGAAACAAGTTGGTAGCTCTGACTTCCACGTTTAATAGTGTTTTCAGCAAAGACCCTGCAGATAAATGCACCAGATTTAGAATAGTTCTAAACTAGTTCCAAAACGGCCCAGTACTGGTCCCACTTCAATACCCATTTACATTAAACAAACTGACGCTTTTTACGGGTTGATGTCATAGGAAAAGACAATTGTCCCCATAAACATCCCTTTTGCCCTATATCTGTGCTAGTTCCATAATGAATAGTTCTAAACTGGTCCGCTTTGATACAGTCCAAAAGTGGTCAGTTGTAAGCCCTATTATTAGCCTTATTTCGAATACGGGTTCGAAAACGAGCCACAACACGTTTTGAACGTGTATATTTTTTATTTTGTTTGTGTCTGCTGACAAGAAAAACTAAGAATATAAAAATAAATTCAGACTGTTTTATGCTGAGCGTCTTTTGTTATAGTTCGCAACTAACTCCAATTTCACTAGAAATAAACTAGTTGGTTTTTTCAATTGTCTCCAAAATAACTGCTGGGGAATGTCTCTGGAAATGCAAAAAATAGCAAGAAGTTCGCATTTAATGGTTGGTTAAGATATGCTAGAACTATAATTTTTTATAGTTTGGAAATTAACATATTAAGTTGTGTCAAAGGTCCCACGAAAAATTTCGAACTTTTTCCAAAATAACATACTTCTATCGATGGCTTTAGAGTGCAATAAAGGTTAGAGTGCAATAAAGATTGCAGATGTATCGAGGTTTTTAAAAAACTAACTAAAAACTAATGCCTAGGTATTGTGCGGCTTAGGTGCAACAATCAAAGTGCGTTTAATGAATGGAAAGTGTTATAAGAACTTATTTCAGCCTAAGTATTCATACAAAATGGGCTTTTAATACGGAGCATGTAATTTAATAAACCTTTTAATGTGATAACTAGCGATACCTGGTGCGTGTTGTTATGCCTACACACCCAGTTTTTTAATGCCCTTTCTAATTTTCTGGTCAATGAGTAACTTTATACTCAGTTTCAATGTTATGCGATACTAAGTACCAAGTTAAGTAAAAGCTAATCGATATTATACATTTCAATTGTAAGGGTGATGCCACGCCCTTCTCCACTGTTCAGTCAATTCCTTCCAGTCGAATGCCAAGACTAAATATTATATTTATTCCGAGTTTCATAAATGAATGACTTATGTTTCGAAAGTTATACCGAAAAGTCTGAATGTTTAAAAAGTGGCAGCCCTTGTTTAATGCCTTGTTTACAGTAAAAAAGCTCGTTTAAATTGAACTCGAATACCGAATTTTGAGTCTGTGCAACAAGTATTTCCAAAGCTATTCAATATCCAAAATTATGGTTGTCTACTTGTAACATACTTACATTCATTTTTATATATATAGATAGGTATCAATTACACGAAGAACCTGCGAAGCATTTTTGCACGTAATTTCATAGACTACATTATTACTATAACATAATTCCGTAAAATGTGAGTGCGGAACGCTTGATTTTTTGAAAAATTTCATAGCATATTTTTAGGCATTTTTTTTTAATTATTGAAACTTCAAAAACTTTTTATATATTTTTCATTTTGAAATTTTCAGTTTTATAAAAATTTTTCAAACATATTTCGGTGCACCTACTATGGTTTCCGTTTTTACTTTAAGGTATTTTATAAATATTTAGAACTAAAAATTGGTATTTGCACAATTTAAATTCGAATTCAGAATTAAATTCTAATTCAGCTTAAAGAAAGTCAATATTTCAGGTTTTTTTCTTCCGGAAAACCGGGCGCGTCATTTTTGACGGGAAAGAACTAGTATTTAATATTTTATTAACATATTTAATTAATATGTATTTATATGTACATATTATATATATAAGTACATAGTACATATTATGATGTCTAATCGTACATCAAACATTTGTGATAAGTGAGCCTTGTACACGTAAAATGTTTAACATAATGTAAAGTATTAACACAACTAGTTAAAATATTCCACATGATTTACTTTATGATGTCCCGATTAAAAAAGTTGATTCAAATTATGTATTTGTATGCTGAGTGGGCGTTATGATCCATATCAAGAAACCCTGACCACCTCAAAAACGGTCATAACTCCCAATTATTAGATATGTTATAAAATATACATTTTTTTTTAAAGCATATTTCATGGAATGGTCATATTTTTTTTAAGAAAAAATATTAAAAAACCCCAAAAAGCGTTGGGACTTTTGAGATGTTGACATTTTTTTTTAGGAATTATGCTCGCGCACTACTTTTAAGGTCGTGGTAAAGTTTGTTTGGTCAACAAAAGACCTACTTTCAATAATTTTTTTATAACTTATTGTTTATAAAGATTAATTTTGAAAATTAGTTTATTATAATACAACATTTGAAGAGTATATAAAAAAATTTTAGTACAAAAATATAAAGTTATAACGGATTTATTGCAGTTCTCCCCTGGTGTTTCGAAAAACTTTGTTTTTGCAGTGACCGCGATTCCTCAGCACTGGATTATATGATTTAAAAAAGAAATTGTTTTGATTAGTTGATCTCTCAACTGACATAGTTTTTTATTTTATCAATTTAAAAACTTTTTGCGTCATTTTAAAGTTGAAATGTCGATTTTTTTACGAAAAAATCTAACTATTTGTTGTTGTAAGATTGTTAATAATTGAAAAGTTAAAAAAAAAAATCTACATCAGTTCAGAGTTATTGGATTTTTTTTTTTGGAATAATAAATGATTTTTACATTAAAGTGATTTTTATACTTGCTCAAAATTGTATCAATTACAGTTTATAACAATTTTGTGTAAAAAAATTACACATTTAAGCAAATATATGTATGGGAGATAAGTAAAATCGAATTTCCCCACTAAAACTTTATATTCTATTGTAACTTTCAAGTCTTTTTTAGGCGTGTCGGTGTGTTATATTCTATTGTAATTTTCAAGTTTATTTTAGGCAAGAAGTCCGAACTATAAATTTTGACGGTATACTAGTTATAATACTATAGAACATATAAGCAAGATTTGGTTGACGTCAAACAAGCGCTATGGAAGTAGATTGTGTACATACGGTAGTGATATTAAAACATATAGTGATATAAGACGGATTTTAAATTAATACTTAATTAAGTAGTTTACTAAAACAAAGTGTAGAAATTAAAAAACATGCTCCAAATACATTTCAATATTAAAATTTATAAGCAATATATTTGAGCTCTGTTTAAGTACGTGTCTTTTGATATATTTCAAAGAATTTTCCATATAAAATATCACTATAAGCCCCTACAGAGAAGTTTTACTAACAGCATACTTATCAGCGTTACCAGTTTTGCACTATAAATAGTGCTTTCGGTATTTTTTGAGCTCTTGCGAGATGCTGCGGGAGAAAGTAAAAATCATCGCTTTATGTGAGAAAAATTATCATGCGAGAAAAATTTTACCACATGTGCGATATTTCCCACGCGAGAGAATAAAAATACCGAATTTACCACAAAATACCTCACATTACCAAAAAGAGATTTCTACCTGCTGTAGTAGAAGTACGCGTGAATGAAATGTGTACAGAAAAGGTTAACTGAGTTAATGTGCTTGTTGATGAATTCTTCATGTGCATTCTTGTTGGTAGTTTGTTTGTGTTTAAACTGTTTGCGATATTTAACAACAAAAGAACGTAAATAATTTCTAATAGCAAAGTGAAAAATAAAATAATTATGTCTGGAAGAAAAATATCATTGTCGCATAGTTATTCAAAAATTGAATTATTATAAAAATTATTGTTTTATTAACTGTTGTTAATTTATATGTTGCAATTTAAGTTTACTTTCGTTACATAATTTCATACTTTGCTATAAACACAGCATAAAGTGATATTTTAAGCAACTTTGAGGTATTTCATTGACTTGCGGTAATTTTGTGGTAATTTGCACGATTTTGAGGTAATTTGAGGTATTTCATTGACTTGCGGTAATTTTGTGGTAATTTGCACGATTTTGAGGTAATTTGAGGTATTTTTGAAGTGTGGTAATTTGAGAGAATTAAATGCGAGAATAAGGTAATTTTTGAGGTATATTAACCTGACAACGCTGATACTTATATAGAAAATTGAAAGCTTTTTATAACTCATTGTTCTAAGTTCATCATCTGACGAAAAGTAGTTTCTAAAAGTATGCAACAAAAATTTTTCAGATAATGCAAGATGTACCAAGATATCATGTAATCTCAACCATGTACTTCTCCATTCGTCAGCTACAATTATTAAGTCCCACAAATTGATGTATTTATTATATTAATTGATTATAAATGAGGAATTATGAATGAATGAATAAATGAAGACATGAGCACACTTTTACTTTTAGGTAAATTTTTGGAAAGACAACAAACAGAGATACTTTTCTTGTATATATTTTTGCTGTTGTCGAAAAATAAAAGAAGATTTGGGCATATCATTGGGAAGATATAAACATTTAAGAAAAAGTTTCAAGTCAATCGGACAAATAGTTTTAGACTCTATTCGAAACACATACAAAAATGTAACAAAAGTTGTATGTTTATTATAATAGCATAAATAAAAAAATATATAAAGATACGCTTTTAAGTGTTAAGTGCACCAAAACAAAACACAAAAATGTACTCTGCTTCAGGTGCAAACAAAAAACTTAACAATTTAGGTAGAAATGTACAAAAGTGGCAACCGTGGTCTTTTCGTAACACGCACACAATCACTTACACGCACGCAGAGCCGAAAGAGCCAACCTGAGAGCGAGTAACTAAGTGACCCAATGAGAAACAACAAAACTATACAATCAATGAACAGGTATTGATGCCGTTCGAAGGCACTTTGAGGGAAGGCGTACTGTTGTTTTTGGACACCCCTTTGTGTACACTAAGTTTAAAAATATTTATTCTGAATTTACCATTCAATTATATTACATATTTCATTAATTATAATTCCGACAATACAATAAATGAGTTGGTTGTACAACTTAACCCATTTTAGTCCGCTGGACGATTTTTCGACAAATAACTTCAAAGTTAATATCTGGAAAAAATAACAAAAATGTTTTAAAATTCTTTCCGCATATATTGATAAAAAACAAACAAAAATTCCCAAATTTTCCTGAACAGATAATATTTTTTAATATTTTTCTAAAAGCAATTTCAACCTTAGTGGTCGAAAAATCGACCAGCGGACTAAAATGGGTTAAGCTAAATCTTGAACTTTGCTAAATTTTTTTAATTTATTTTGTTTTCGTTACAAGGATATTTTCGAGGATACTATAAAGAAAGGCAAATTGTTGCTTTTATAAATTTTTCAAGTAAAATCATTAAAATTATAATTTATTTGGAATGCAGTTTCGGATTCTTTACAATTATAAATACCGTGCACTCGCGATAACGTGAACTCTGCATTACGTAAACACTGCTTTAGGTGAACACTTTTTTTCTATTGATTTCCCTGAAACGTGAACTTAGCTAGAAAACATTTTCTGCATCCTTTCTAACCGCGAAAAAGATGTAACTAGCAATTTACAAAAATTTGTTTTCTTATCAAAACTTATAATTTATTTCTATCAATAATTTTATCAATAATCTATAATTATAAAATAATAGTAATTATAGTAAAATTTTTATTTATGTGTTAGAATTATGTAAAAACATTGATGTAACTAAAAATCTTAAGTCGAAAATTATTACAAGAAATCTTCTCATTTATAATTGTAGTTTTGATGGTTACATCTTTTTCGCGGTTATGGCTTGGTATTTCTCTAATATAACAACAATACCATAAGAAATCCTTATATCTCGATTAAAACCAACATTTTTGGATAAATTATTACTACTGATGAAACTGTATGTCAGAATTTTAAGGAGAGATATATAATATTTTTTTATTAATCTTTTACTAATCTTTTAATCTTTTTTTTACAGATCATATGTCGAATAGTTGAAGAAATAATAAACTATAAATATTAATAATGGAATAATATTACTTAAAACTTAATTTTTTATCATATAACGCTTATTATCATAAAGAACATTTATTTCATGGTCATCTCAAAAACTCTAAATTTTGAGTTGTGATTCAGTCATGCGTGAAATAAGCGAAATGCTTAAAACTTTTACTCTTCAAACTAAAAACTAATTTGCTATAAGCGTTTTTATAAGGTTTTTCTTCATCGATTTGTGCCTTTTCACGGTATTTGCTATAATGTGACCTGACAGAGGCAACTACAACTACGGACTTCATTAATCGATTTGCAACAACTTTAATTTAAGTTATTATAGAAAACGTTATTTTATCTGCATCAGTCGAATGTTGAGCATATTGAGTTTGGCTTTAGAATTTCCACTTTAACTTAAAAAAAAAACAGTAAAAGGAAATTGATTAAATTTAAAATTTATTCCAGACTATGTTTATTTATTTTCCTTTTTTTTTGTAACATTCATAAGTTATATACCGTTCTTATAAAAGAAATCTTCTATTTGAAAAAATTGCGGAGAAAAGTATTCAAAAACATTAATTTTCTGTATAATTCAGAAAGGACTGCCACCGTTATTACACCTTTATGGTTCAATTTCGATAAAGTGGACTAATAAGCCAACTGTTACACATGTTTTTGAGAAATTTACGATAGCAAATGTCACGACAAAAATCTTAAATAAATAAAATTAATTTGATTTGTCTAAAAATTTGGGTTGGAATTACTTTTTCAAGTTACAATAAAGTTTATTTGCAAAACGTAGGCTTTGGAACACCTTCTGGGTGAAAATCTAGGACTTTACTAAATGGGACCATTGTTTTTTTTTTATTTATTTTATTTTCGTTAAAAGGATATTTGCGAGCATACTATAAAGAAAGGCAAATTGTTGCTTTTATAAATTTTTCAAGTAATATCATTAAAATTATAATTTAGTTGCAATACAGTTTCGGATTCTTTACAATTATAAATAACGTGCACTCACGATAAAGTAAACTCTGCATTACTTAAACACTGCTTTACGTCAGCTCTGTTTTTTCTATAGAGTTCCCTAAAACGTAAACTTAGCTAGAAAACCCTATAGGGTGAACACTCAGTTTCCACATATTTCTAAGTTTTTTTGATGCAGTTTTATTTAGTTTTTCTGGATTGAATTTTTCACATAAATATTGCTTTGTTTTCTTCAAAAAAATAAGTTTTATTCTAGACATAAGTAGACCAAAATTATGATAAAAAGTGCAGTTATTATCGTGAGTGCACTGTAAGTTTAACTATTCATATATTAAGCTATTCACGTTATATGACGTTATGCTGTTTTAGTTTCTAAGCGTGAATTGTTATTTGGTTTTCAGGTGCACAGGTAGATCACGCCCAGTGTTGCCATATTGAATTAATTTTGGGAGCGAAAAAATATTATTACTTAGTTCATATTAAGTAACGTTCTTAGTTTAGAAGCATAGCAAAAAAAGCACCGGTATACAAATGAAAATATATCTAAGTTATGCAATAGTTCATATTTAATTGACAATCTTAAGATTAAGTGTGTGTATTTTAGTGCGAAATATTATTTCAGTTAATACGTTTATTAAAAAAACATTTAACTCTGGTTATGTGGCCACACTGTAATGTGAACACACACTTCTACTTATGGCAAACCAGCAAACAACAAACCAGTTTTACAAAATTTGCTTCTCTCCGGGTGAACGTGATTAAAACCAAGTCTACCAACAATAACTCACAAACACATGTTCAGCCCGACACGGTGCACATTCCCCTGCCGGTAAACATACTGAACAATTACCGTGGAATACAGTTGGTAAGCGGTATAATGGAATGTGTTTAAGTCGGAAAATTAACATATAAATAAACCATACCAAGCATCTCTTTTGGTTTACTTCAAACTCATGTAAGCATGAACCGTTTTAGCTAGGAAAGTACGTTTTTGGAGTTGTGAAATTAATCCTTTTTATAATCATTGTGATACCAAAAATGCCTCTCAAAACTGAATTTTGTTTTTGTTTGTAACTGAGTTGTCAAAAGAATAAAACAAAATCTTTCTTGATTTTTGTAGGTGAAAATACAGTTATAAACAGTTTTATAAATAATGTTTAGTTTTTAGCTTTGAACCAAGGAGTTCAGGTCTTATACTTATTCGGTTCAGTCTGCCCCCTGGTTCGAACATGGTGTGATAAATAAATAAGAAATTGAAACAAATGTAGAATGTGTTATGTGTGGGGGAAAACAATATCAACATGTGAATTTGTATCTGAGGCATGTGATATGTCTTTACTTCAATCAATTTAAGCTTTAAGTTGAGCTTTTTTTATATCCTGTTGTGCAAAAAAAGATCTTAAATATCTTTAAGCACTAATTTAATCTTAAATAAATAAAATTACTATAACATAATTCCGTAAAATGTGAGTGCGGAACGCTTGATTTTTTTTTGAAAAATTTCATAGCATATTTTTATGCATGTGTTGTTTTGTGATTTATTGAAAACTTCAAAAACTTTTATATTTTTTTTTTCATTTTTAAATTTTCAGTTTTACAAAAAATTTTTAAACTTATTTCGTCGAACCTACTATAGTTTCCGTTTTTACTTCAAGGTATTTTTTAAATATTTGAAGCTTAAAATTGTTATTTGCACAACTTAAAATCGAAAATGTGACCATAAAAAACAAAAACAAACCATCACTGATTTCTAATTCACCTTAAATAAAATCAATATTTCACGTTTTTTCATTATTAAAACAGGGCCCGTCATTTTTGACGGGAAAGAACTAGTAAATAAATAAATATATTTTGAGCAATAAATATTAATAGTCCTTTTCCTGATTTGTCTTTTTCCTGACTCTCAAATTGTTGAGCCTTGACCTAAAATTTATAATCATCGCGAACGACGCACAGTTTCATTTCAAAACTGTGCAAATCATACGAACAGGAAAATAAATAATTATCTTTACTACTCAATATATAAAAAAATATAGATATCACAGTGCGACAGTTCAAACTACCTGAACGATAATGCTATTTTTCTGGCAGCTCTTGTCGAGTTAAAGAATGTTCTATACATGAAATTTGCCGAACACCACAAAAGTCTGGACTTATGGTCAAAAAATCGATTTTGACTACCTTTGCCAACTTATTATGATTGCCAACGAATTTTAAAAATTAACCGGATCCTGAAAGCAGAAACTTAAAGTTTTCCAACGATATATATATTGTTTGGGACAACTAGAGAAAACTGTGTGTATTTATTCTACAAATACAACTTTTTTACATTTTTTCGACTTTTGCCAAATATGACGATTTTTTATAAACTTAAACTTATTGTACTGCATGGGTTAATAAAAAATATTTCATACCAATTAAAACGCAATTTACTTTTAAGAAATCGGTCTGTAATTGACAAAGTAATTCAACTTTTTATGAAAATAGGTTTTTAAGAATGCCACTGAAATAAGTTATTATTATAATATAGGTGCAAGAGAGGTACCTTAAGGTCGTACCGATTTCTACCATTTTCAGTACACATCTATTACACTATTTTTTTAGCATTTTCACTGAATTTCGTTGAGATCGACTTACCTCCCATTTTTGTATTTACCTCCCATACAAAATCATGTACAAATTTAATATGGGTCAAATGGAGATACCCCTAAAGTCATATCAAATTCTACTATTTTCAGTGCACATTTATAACTCTCATGCCAAATTTTGTTAAGATCGGTCAACTTTTGTATGCATCTCCTATACAAAATAATGAAGAAAATTAATATAGGTGCAAGAAAGGTACTCTTGGGAACTGAATAAGAATAAATAGAATCTTCAACTAACCAAGCATACAAAATTTTTTTTATCATAGGGGCACTCCTTCTATGTTTGTACCAATTTTGTATGGGATGAATGCACTGTGTTAAACGTTCTTAAATGCTACCCTATTTTTGGTGATCTCAATCGAGTTGCAGATAGTATTGAACGTCTTAGTCATATTGTAAACCGGGTCACATCTGCCATAATTAGTCATTTTGTATGGTATATAGAACAATTGCCTTTGCCTAAAATTTCTGTCAGGTGCATAAAATTTGAAAAGAGCTAGAAGTGGAGCACAATCAATGTGGTTCATCACAACATCCTTGGCAAATAAGGCGAGAAAATACTTTCGCCGGAACTCCATTGATTTAAGTCCAAGAAGAGCACATCGCGCTTCATAGGAAGGCATAAAATCCCAGTGGAGCTTGCGAATTGTTAACCTAGTGAACCGCCTTTGAATATTTTCAATTCTTTTAATATTTATAGAGCACTGAGGGTCTTTGACAACACAGTTGTATTCTAAAACCGATCTGACAATTAAAAAGAAAATGGTCCTCACGGTAAAGGGATCACAGAACTTCCTAGTATTGCGCGATAGAAATCCTAAAATCGGCAAAGCTTAAATTAAACCTCCTAAATCTTTCTTCAATTCGACTCTCTCCAGTAATATCCAATTAATAGCATATGATACTTCGAAAAGTTGGTTCTTCATAGAAAAAGACATGACATTACATTTAGACACATTAAGATGCAATTAATTGGTCTTGCACCAAAATTGGAGACTATCCAAATAATCATAGTTTTATTGTTAACTAGCGGACTCAGCAGAAGTTTTCCAGTCAAGAGGGATCAAAATATATAGCTCCAGTTTAGTTAGCACTGAACAGCGAGAATGTATCATCTGGACATCGTTAGTTTTGTTTGATGGACAGACAGTTTATTTGTTTCTATTTTCTTTTTCGGCTCAAGGTCCAATTATAAAAAAAAAAATTGTTTTTGGACCTTAATTTGTAGTTTATAATTGAACCTTGAGCCCGAAAAAGAAAATAAATACAAATTCAGAGGTCGAATAAAATGAAATCATTAACGTTTATTTGTTTCTTAAAATAAAAAAAAAACAAAGGTGCACTTTTTGAGATATGAGCAAATTGAATTTTTTTTCAAAAAATTGCCAATTAAATAGCTTTCTAAGCATACTTTATTAAGAAAATAGACCACAGATGACGGAGTTATGATTTGTTGGAAGTAACTCCATTTTCAAGATTTTTACTTTTATCAAAAATTTGTGTATTCATAGTTTTACGATAAAAAAATAAATAACTTATGTTATTATAAGTGGAAAAGGACTCAATAGCCAAAATTTCAAGCAAATTAAAGAACATGAGACCAATTTTTCACAAAAAACTTGTATAAGGCTTGAGTGGCTGATATATCGAACACTAAATACAAAACAGTTACAACTTGAAATTTTTTTTTATCGATTTTTTGATATAAATCAATTCACAAAACACATATCTCACTATCTATTTCATTATTTTCTTCATTAGCTGCAAGAATGAAGTTGTTGTGTTTAAATGAAAATGACTTTTCTTCTACAGTTTCAACCAAAGAGTTTTATTTTTCGCTTCTCCTAAAAAGTTATGTTTTTTGAGTTGTGACTGTTTTGTATTTAGTGTGCGGCATGTAAAAAGAAATAAACATTTTTTTAATTTATTATTTTGTAACATTTTTTTTTAAGAGATGTGTCGACTTTTTTTCTATGCAATATGACTTTTTTCTATGAAATTTGATGGGCTCACGGTTTTTCAGTCAATTCATTATTCCGGCTGCTTTAAACAATTTGAAAACAGTATCTGTAGGACAAAAATTAATATCTTAAGCACGAAGAGATATGATAAAAGTCCTTTTAATTCAAGCGATATAAATTATGACACGTATCTACGATGTTGTGTTTCCCGTTCAACACTATGAAAGAACGCAATGCTTCAAACGTTGCTGAAAAAAGTTCGATGCCGTTAGGATATATCTAAATGTGAATATATTTATTATTACTGTTTCATTATTCTCATGGAAACTTTTTATTTTGTAGATATAACTGCAAAATTTCATCCTTAAAAAAGAAATTATTAAAATCATGCTCTTTTTTTTGTCGTTTTTCATGTTTCTACTTAGCAATGCTTCCTGTCGATCCATATCTCGGTGGTTATATCTTCAAAATATTATGCAAACAAAGGTTTGTTAACTATTCAATGATAATAAAAAAAAATCCGAGATATAACTAACAGAATCGTGCATCAACATGTTATTTAGTTTTAAAATGTGTTTCTTTGTTTGTCATAATTATTGTTTTTCAAGTGATGTGTACTAAGAAGACAATAACTTTGACTATTTCTCATTTATATTTCAGTTGCTGTCATTATTATATTATTTATATGTCTGTTTTTACAACAACCACTCATTCCAGATATAAATTCCAGAGCGGCTGAGAAATCTGCTTTTAAACTAAACAACTTTTATTTACAATTTACAACAATGACAGCTCTAAAAACTATGTTTACGTTGTTGTTAGTTCATAACGTCACGATTGTATATCTGTTTTAAGTATTTTTTGTTGTTGCCTATACATTAGCGATGTCATATTTATTTGTTTAAGAGATATAAGTATTTGTTGTTATTGTTAAAACGATTTACAAAGAAACATAAGCTCACAAAACATGTTGAATATCTTAGCTGCATTATAATGGTTATTACGTAGTAATTCTATGGAACTAAATATATTTTTGATTTAACTTTGCCAAAACGTTTAATAGATCTAAAAAAGACTTGGTGTGTTTTAATATAATTTAGAAATATTGGGAGCTACTTATTACAATAAAAAAAAGTACCACAATAATTGGTTTAAGCACAAATTTTTAATGTGCTTCTACTGAAAAGCAATTTAAAATGGCTGAGCTGGTTAAACCTAGTTTTGCTAGTTAAACCTATTTCGAAAAATTTCTTTTCGAAAGAAGCCTTGCAAGAACTGGTTGCTGTTATTGGCATCAGAATATTGTTCTACAATGTGAAGTGAGTCCAGCCATGAACAAAAATCAGCAAAGTTTTCGCTCATAGTTCAATAGCTAACTGAGCTCAACAAGAACTGCAAAATTACCCTAATTTTTTAGACACACAACTCTTCTTTTTTTTTCCGCTATAGCAAAAGTTGCACTATCAAAAAATTTCTACATCAAGGAGACTTTAAAAATATCTAAGAATTCCATATCTTTAGAGAAATATATCTTAAAAGCTAACTGCTTTCTAGTTTTGCCAACACATTTTTTCAGATTTATTTTTGATTTGTTTAAGAACATGGGTTAAAAGCAATGTCGTCGCTGATAAGTATCAAATTAATTTTCTGTGCATACTTTCAGGACGCATATTTTCTCCGCAAAATTTGAAAAGCTCGGTAATAGCCCAATAGCGTTCTGAGAGGCTTTAGTTAGGGAGTATGATTTAAAAAAAACTATATATATTTTGTGTGCATACTTTTAGGCTAAGTATTTTTTCGTTTTATAAGCACTGTAATATCAAGAATGAAGAGTCTGAGCGATACAAGGTGCGGAGCGTGACGTTTGCATATTATATATTAAGATTATAATAAGTAAGGTTTTTGTTTTTTTTCATTTTGCTTAGAAGACAAAACTTTCACTCGTTTTCTCTGAAATAAAACTTATTTTATGAGTTTTATTTTTTACTCAGAAAATTTAATTTCTTTTTGAATTTTTTTTTTCGATCTGATGTTAGAAATGTTAAAAATAAACCTCAAAAATAAGTTTTATTCCAGAGCGAACAATTAAAACACAAAAATAAGTTTTATTTTTTGAGAAGAAATATAAAAAATAAATAAGCCATAGATTTGAGGTGTCAAACCAATCAAGTCTGCCTTGGTTCGAAAATGGTAAGATATATAAGTAGGAGAGGAAAGGTTTTACAATTGTCTGCCTGACTCTATTTATTGCAAAGGTAATTTTTTTGGACGAGAAAAAATTGAATTTTGATGGGCCCGATGGTTTCCAATTCTATTGGAGAGATTGGCGAAAGAATTGGTTTGTAGCATTTGTAGCATTTTATTATCAAATACTTTTCCTAACTTAATTACTCTCTACTTATTCTCTCACTGATTTAATGTTAAGTTTGGTATTTTTACTCTTGCCTAATTATTAATCATTTCCAAGATTATGTTTTAATGTTTGTTTTTATTCTTTTTTAATAATTTATTTTAATCGTTTTGGTTGTGGCTATGTATTATTTATTTGTGTTGGGCTCTCAGAGCAGATATAATTTTTATTTGCCAACATTAAGGGGGGACATGATATTGGGCGTTTTTTGAAATCGATTATAATTTTGTATTTTAGTAAATATTCTTAAAATTCTAAGAAAAAAAAATTTCATGGAAAAATTCTTACGAGTTCAAAAAATACAGCCAGATAAGTGAGAGCGCATTTTTATTTTTCTTTGCATTTTTCTTTGTTCACAAACTTTGAACGCGTTTATATCGAAACCATGTTTTTCGTACTTGTTGCGGCACTAGCGGGTTCATTTTTTGACGAAATTTTGTTTTTGTTGTATTTTTTTAAACTTGATTCGCTATCGTATGACACTAGCTTTTTTTAAATTTTTTTTTCGATTTTTTATGAATTTTTTAAGTCAATATTTTTTTCGAAAAAAACACACTTTCAAATTTGGAACATCACAAAAAATTGAAAAAAAAATTTTAAAAAAAAGGTCATTCCATACGATAGCCAATTTTGTTAAGATTTAACAAAATAATTTTTTCCAGATCGGACGATTTTTGCGCTGCAACCACGAGGCCCCATTCTTTTCTCTGCCGCCAGTTTGGAGCTCTATAAAACCATGTTGGTGTGAAAAATATATTTTTTTTAATTTTTTTTCTAGTAATTTGTTCAATTCTCCACAATAATAAAATTTGGAAAAATGTTTGTTTTTGACTGAATTATGAATTTTTTAAAAAAGGTCTGTTTTCTCTGCCGCGAATGTTATGTTCCACCTTAAGAGAATTGATAAATATAATAAATTAAATCTTAAAAAAATGGCGGAGTTATTTTCTTTTCAATTGAAATCTTTCAATATCTGAGAATTTTTTATTCTCTCTCTTGGCTTTTGGTAGAAATGCACCTAAAAAGCTAATGACAATAATAAGAAAATTCATTACAAATACGTTTTGTTAGATCTACACAGTAATCACAGTTATCACAGTTGAAAGGAAAAATTTCATTGAAAATCAAAATTTTGAATTTAAAACACCTTTTTTAGAAATTTGTTAATTGATGAATGCATAAAAATATATTTTTAAAAAAATGTTTACTTTTGAGAAAAACTGAAATTCGTCTAACTCAAAAACTCTCTCTCTAACATTAAGTTTACATCAATTAAAAAGGTAGCGAACAGGCATGCCTGTCGACTAAATTTTAATTTCGCTTCTAAATTAATTTAAAAATAATAGAAAAAATAATAAAAAATAAATTAAAAATTTATAAATTTTTTTATATTAATAGCTTTATATCTTTTTCTATGTTTCTATAAGAGAATGTTATATAATTGAGTCAACATGGCTTAATATCTGGAAAATCTACAGCCACAAATTTAAATATTTTTGTTCTTTTATAATCAAAAATTTCTCACAAAGTTAACGACTGATGTCATCTTCACGGATTTCGCAAAAGCTTTTTATAAAGTCAATCAAGAATCTGTTTTTCTGATGCTTTTTGCTCTAGGATTTCATTCAAGTCTTTTTTCATGGTTAAAATCGTATCTCCTTAAACGTTAAACGTTAAAATCGTATGGCAATACGTTAAAATCAATGATTACTTGTCTTCCGCCTTACAAGTTACATCAGGTGTACCTCCAGGGAGTTATCTTGGTCCACTTTTATTTCTACTCTTCATTAATGACCTCCCTCTGGTCATTGATTACTCTAGATGCCTTATTTTTGCCAATGACTTGAATTTTTTTCGGTCAATTAAAACATGACAACGATTTTAGACTTCTTCAACATGACCTTTATTCAGTCACCCTTATTCATAGGTGTGCTTTTAAGAATCTTTACTTTAATATTTCAAATTATGAGTGTCCCTCTTTTTCTAGGTCTTCCTCCCTTATATATTAGAACTATTCCATATATTCCACTTCTCTTGAAATAGTGTCTTGCAAAAAGAACTTGGGTATTTTATTTGATCTTTTAGAAATCATATTGAAATAATACTTACTAAAGCAAACTCTATGTTAGGTTTTTTAAAAATAAACTCTACTGATAAACTTTCTGATCCTTCAATTCTAAAGACGCTATATTCCTCTTTAGCATGTCCACACTTAGAATATTGCTCAACGGCTTAGAACCCTTGTTACCAGCTATTCTTCAATAGTTTAGAATCGGTCCAGCATAACTTCACTAGATATTTGTGGCTTAACTTAAATTGAAACCTATCCTCAGTGCCTCAATATAGTACCCGTTATTTCTTAGTTTGCTTTAGAATTCTTTCTATTAGACGCAAAATATTCTCCGTTATGCTTATCTGTAACCTTATTCATCATAACATCTAGTGTCCTGTACTGCTTTCAACTGCATGAATTCTATACTCCATCTCGGTATCACCGCAGTCAATTTCACTTTCGTGACTCATTCCATAGTTCAAATTATTCTCGCAAAATGCATATGGCACGCAGTGTTCTGGAAAACAATGAATTGCTACACACAGAAAAATTTTGCATAGTAAAATCATAATGATGCATAGTTGATTTCATTTAACATGATTTCATATATCATGGTGTCAGCAACATGAAAATCATTATGATTTCATGTAGAATCATCATGAAATCCAGTAAGATCATTATTGCATCATGTAAAAAGTTAATTAACATGATTTCATGCAGAATCATTATGAAATCTAGTAAATATTGCATCATGATAAAAAAAACTTGGTGGCGTGCTAAAGAAGTTCTGTTATATCTTGCGAATTTTCTGCACATTCGAAGTCACATCGCGAAGAGTGGAGTCCTTGCAAAACTTAAATGGCTGAAACAGTATATTCAGGTTCATTAATAGTAGAAGTAGATGAAGAAGGTTATGTGAAATTCCATTAGAATATTGCTGATGAATATGGTGAATTCCTTGAAGAAGAGAATGGTGAAACCATTGGACGAACTTTTAAAAAAATTTAATTTTCATTAAGGATTCAGCTGGATTTCATAATGATTTAACAGAATTTCATAATTATTCAACATGACCATCATAATGATTTAACATGATTTTATAATGATTCAACAAGACCATCATAATGATTTTACATGATTTCATAATGATTCATCATGATAATTTTTTGCAATTTTTACATGAAAATCATAATGATTTTACTATATATCTCTATGAAGCAAAATGATAGGTGAATCATGTAAAATTATTATTGTTCTAGTTGATTTTACAATAGGGGTATTCACGATGTGGTGTATTTGCCCTTGTATTGTGTATTTTTGATAAATTTGATATTTGAAGTAAAATTACAAAAACAAAATGTACAGTGTTCAAAATACAACCCTATAGCAAAAATACAATGGCGAAACCCAATTGTATTCTTTGTAAATATCGTTGTATATTTGATCAACTAATCACAAAAACTTTTTGACTCAGCGTGGATGAAGGTACTGGCTGGGTTGTGTGCTTATTTAATAAAAGTTTATTTAATTCAGTGCCTTGTTTTAATTCTTTTATTTTCTCGTATTGCTAAATGATGAGCTACCCAGACTTTAGTAAAGGCTTTTTCACAATGCATTGTAAATATTGTAAATTTTGTAAGAATTTATCAAAATACATCACATCGTGAATACCCCTAATGTTTTGTTTCTGTGTGTATGTATAGCAGACCTATTTAGTAATACTTGTATCACCTGGGTCGAAATTCGATCAATTTTCTGTTTGCCTATTTATAACTATAAAAAAATAGTCGGTGTACTCTTTCTTCTTTAGATTTCTACTAATTTAAGATTTCTATAAATTCTTTAAGAGAAAACCTACTACTCAGCATTATAGCTCGTGAGCCTTGGTCCTCTCCATTTTAATTTTTTTACATCTTTCTTCAATATTTTTTCTTTATATGAATTTTTTCTATGTATTATTATTTAATTGATTACACTAGTGCCACTGTTTTTGTACACGGCATCTCACTATTTTTTTCAAATGGATTAGATTTGAGGATTCTAAACACGAAATTCGAAAAAAAAATTTTTGTTATAGTAACACTTTTTTAAAAAAAATATTCAAGTTTTTCTCGCTTTTTCCAAATTAGGCGCATTTGTTGAAATATATCTTGTATGCAACTAATTTTTTATAATAATTTATTAAAGTTTTATAATAATTTTCTATATGTTTGTTCAACAATTTTTTGCATTTGGATGAGTAGAAGAAATAGTATCAGAAGAAATATTTTTTAAAAAATTTTTTTCACATAAAAATCCAAGTAAAAAGTGTCTTTAAAAATTCATTAAAAAATCAAAAACTTTAAAAACTGGCTAATTTCTTCTTTTGATCATAAAAATACCTTTTTAATAAAGAAAATAAACTATCGCCTTAATTAATACGTGAAAAAATAAGGTCAGGAGATGAATTTGAGTGTGAATACTACGATTCAACGTTGCACTGTTTTTTACTATATTCTGTCGGCGATAGCTTTATTTAGCTTATCTTTATTAAAAATATACTTATTTTTTTGATGTTATCGATTTTTTATGAATTTTTAAAGATACGTTTGACTTGCATTTTTGTGTGAAAAAATAATGTTTTCAAAATATTTCTTTTAATAGCGCAAAAACTGCTTATTCAAAAGTAAAAATTTGATAAAAAAGTATGTAGACAATTCATTTGATACGCTTGTTTATAAAAATCGAATAAGTAGTGTACAAGATATATATATTTAAATAAATAAGACTATACTAGTAAACCTGTTGCCCGAATTCGAGCAAATCAATAAAAATTAAGTGTAAGAAACATTATAAACGTTTAATATATAATATTCTATTCAAGAAGTAATTATACTCAATAACGATATATTCAGTCTCAATAATGATATAAAAGATCATTATCTGAATGGTTTGACTTGAAATGTATGATCTGACACTAAATATTTTAATGTAACTGTCAAAATACGAAGACGGAATTACACTTATATTACTACTGAGACAAACATAATTACTATTGGAAAACATCGCAGCTAACTCTTCGAGCTATAAAACATAACTAAGTAAAAAAAAAAACGCAGTAAAAAATAGATTTAAGACATAATACTAAGATATATTTCAGAAATTAATAAAAAATACTTACAGAACACCTATAACATCAATTTATAACACATTTAGATGAAAAAACGCCAAAAAAAACCCGGTTTTTTTTTAAAACCGTTGAAATTTGACTGAGTTGTTTGCTCGGAAAGTGGAATTTTTGATTTTGGAACTGCATTTTTCGGACAATTGACATTTGAGGAATGCATAAAAGATAATTTTGGTTAAAAATTTTTAGTTTTGAAAAAAATTCAAATTCGATCAACTCATAAGCTCTTCTCAAACTAAATTTCAAATTGATTTAATAGCGGATTTTTGTACAAACATTTTATTTCTGTTTTAAAAGGTTGGGAACCCCCTGAAGCGAAATCAGAATTTTTAAAAGTGGTTTGCACATCTTCAGCCTAAACCTGATTTAATGACATCTGAATCGATAAAATCGGTCCATTGGTCTGGGAGGAGTTGAAGTCACAAAATAAACCTTAGCCTATTAATTATATAGATTTGAATAAAGCGATAAAAGCATTTAAAAAAATGTAACCATAAAAAAATTGTTTGTGTGATTTTCGTGTTTAGAGATTCCAAATCTATAAGTCAAATATAATGGGATGCCGTCTACAGAATTTTTTTCTGAGTGTTCACTTATTAAAAAAAGAAAAATATAGATTTTATCGAGCGTCATAAATAATCTGAAAACATTTTTTGTTCATGACCTTTAAATAAATTGATACAAATAAATTTTATTGATATAATAAGGCAGGTTGTGGGATATTAAAGATTTAAGATTATAAGGCGCTTGGCAACAACAACAACAACAACAACAACAACAGCAACAAATTACGAAAGCTTCTAATTATTAAGATAATAATAACTCCACCCAAATGTGGTGTGTCCTTCGTTTGGGTTTTACATAAATATCAAATTGCAATACAGCAATTCTTGTTGCTGCTGTTGCTGCTGCTACTGTTGTTGTTGTTGTTGTTGCTGCTGTTGTTGTTGATTTTATCGCAATTTTATTTGTACAACAGAGCAAAACACAACCCACTACATACTATCACAACGATAGCAACAACAGCAATAACAGAAACGTCGGCTATATTGCAACAACAACTGTGTTGCACAACAAGCGAGAGAGCACACGATAGGACGTGCCATGCTTTCATCCATACTATACCCAACCATGCCCCAAATATACAAATACAATCGAACAAGGATCAAGCGGGCGCGCGAGTCAAGCGCAGAGTCTTCCAACCAGCCAGGACCAACTGCAAGAAAACAACAACCAATCCCAAAGCACAACTACGAAAGCATTATTATTGTTGCTGCTGTTTTCCGATGTTGTTGTCTGTGTTGCCTTGGTGTATACAAGCTGCTGTTGCTGGTGCTGCTGCTGCACTACTCGGCACGGTAGAGCAATAGTAATACCAACAGCAACAACAGCAACAACAAGAACAACAGCTTCAGCAAGGCAGCAGGCAGAGCGCATTCATAAATATACACAAAACTGCATTCTAATGTTTCGAAAAACTACTCAAAGCTAGAGCTTAGGTGCGCTGCTTGTGCCACAATACAAAACCAGTTAACTACCAAATGCAGTTAACAGTAAAATACGCAAATGTATAACAGTATAGCAAGGGTTGGAGAACAATTTGGTATAACAGCACAGCAGAAATAGATATTTTTAAGAAACTACAACTTTTCGGAACATCTTGATTTTGCTTTCTTAACAAAAATTTTCATAAAAATTCTTAAGATGCAGATGTAAAAGGTCACAACACTGTTTCAATCGAAGTCGATTTTCAAATTGTAGCTATCATAGTTTCCAAATGTTCCCTTTTTTTGTGGAAACTGTTAATTTCCTCTTATATTGACAAAGTATAGTTATGTCGTTATTTACACAGCTTGTACCAAAACACTTAACGACAGTGAGCAGAAAATTGGCTAAAAGAGCGGAAAAATTTAAGATTTCTACAATTGCGTAACTTGAATTGAGGGGTCAACCCCACCTGAAGCGTAAAAAAAAATTGGTAATTTTCATGATTTTTTTTTTAAATAACTACGAAAGTTTTTTTAACGATTATTATAACATAACGACCATATCTTAAAGCACATACATTAAACAACTTTTAGTCATTTTTTTCTATTGAAAAATATAACATAGCGGCCATTCCACACCTAATGTAAGTCATGATTGGCTTCATGCTCTTCGATTTGCTTGAAATTTGGAATTTTGAAATTTTTATTTTATTGTAATTTTTTCAAAAGTTATGGAGATATGTAGCAATTTTTGGTAAAAGTAAAATTTTGAAAATGGAGTCATAACCAATAAATCATATCTCCGTCATTTGTTAGCCTATTGAAAAGCAATTTAAAAACAAATAAAATATTTTTGGCATTTTATGCCAGAGTTTCCAACTTTTTAAAAAAAATTAATTTGCTTACATCTCAAAAAGTGCACTTGTGTTTTTTTTAACTATTTTTTTGTGTAATTTTAAAAACAAAATAAATTTCCACCAACAAAAAATTACGATATCCAAATAATTCGTTTTTTGCGAGGCCAATTTTTTGCGAAATGTTTTAAGGCCGATTGAAAAATGTTGTTACTTTTTGACAGATTTCGAAAATTCTAGGAATAAAATTAATTAAAATTTAACAAATTTCAATCTACCATTTAAAATTTTGTTAACTTATTAAAGAAAAGTGATTAAAACGAAAAAATTCAAATTTTTTATTTTTTTCAAGTTTTAATGGGCCAAGGACGCGTGTGAGGTCGTTAATATGTATGAAACAATTATTAACCCTAAAAAAGCAAAAATTCTGTAGGCAGTTTTTGTATAAATATCTCAAACGGTGTAAAAGTTATGAACGATAAAGGGAAATGTATATCAGAAAAGTTAAGATTCCGAAAAAACGTATCATTCGGCCATCTTAATTTTTTGTTGGTGCAAAGTTTGTTTTTAAAATTACAAAAAAAAAAAAAATAACAAAAAAGTGCACTTTCTGAGATATGAACAAATTCAAGTTTTTCAAAAAGGTAGAAACTTTTTTCGCTTTTTTCGCTTTTCATTAGCATTCTTATGATACTTCATTTTCAAAAATCGAATGATTTGTTAGACATGACTCCATTTTCAAGATTTTTATTTTTATCAGAATAAAAATCCATAAAATCAGAATAAAAATCCAGAATCCATAACTTTTGAAAAAAATGGCGATAAAAAGTACAAATGCCATATATTTTCAAAGGTAAAAAAGGAACCTATAGCCAAAATTTCAAGCAAATCGAAGAGCATGAGGTCAATTTTTGGGAAAAAAACTTGAATTAGGCTTGGAATGGCCGATAGTTGACTTACAAATTGTGTCAAAAAAAATTGAATTTTAATTTTTATATTTTGCTGTGACCAACATTGTGGCGAACTGATAGAAGGATTTAAAGAAATATCTATTTTCATAAAATGATGGACAGTCAAAGTTAATGGTTCGATTTTCACAAAAAAACACGGTCATTTTTTGGCTTTAAAAAGCCTGTCAAGTTTCAAAAAGATCGTTTTAATAGTTTATTTTAAGAAAAACGCGTTAAAAGATGAAATTTCAGTCAAGTGGGGTTTACCTCTTAATTTATGTATCAAACAAATGCTTACCTACCTATTAGGTGCGATACTCGCAAGACAATCTTTATTGAATTTTTCAGCCTGAAAAGGCCGAGATTTCAGTTAAAAAGCAGAACTATTTATTCAAATTGAAATTTATTAGAACTATTTATTCAATTATAAATTGAAATCAGTGGATAGTCCAAAAGGCATGCATTTTATGTCCGATCTTAAAACATGGTGTATCGCTTAAAAGGGCTAGACTCCTTTAAGGAGGGACATTACATTCGCGGCAGAGAAAACAGTCATTTTTTAAAAAATTCATAACTCAGTCAAAAACAAGCATTTTTCCAAAATTTGTTTTTATTATTGTAGAGAATTGAACAAGTTACAAGAAAAAAAAATTAAAAAAAAATATATTTTTCACTCCAACATGGTTTTATAGAGCTCCAAACCGGCGGCAGAGAAAAAAACGGGGCCCCGTGGTTGCAGCGCTGGGAATCGCAAAAATTTTCCGATCTGAAAAAAAAATGATTTTTTTAAAATCTTAACAAAATTGGCTGTCGTATGACAGGAGCTTTTTTTATAAAAAAATTTTTCTCAATTTTTTTAAATGTTCCAAATTTGAAAGTGTTTTTTCGAAAAAAATATTGACTTTAAAAATTCATAAAAAATCGAAAAACAAGCTCGTGTCATACGATAGCAAATCAAGTTTAAAAAAATATAAAAAAAAAGTTTCGTCAAAAAATGAACCCGGTAGTGCCGCAACCAGTACGAAAAACATGGTTTCGAGATAAACGCATTCAAAGTTTGTTACCAAAGAAAAATGCAAAGAAAAATAAAAATGCGCTCTCACTTATCCGGCTGTAAATTTTTCCATGAAATTTTTTTTTTCTTAGAATTTTAAGAACATTTACTAAAATTCAAAATTATAAAAAAAGTCGATTTGAAAAAACGGCCAATGTTATGTCCCCCCTTAAGAGGAGTTCAGTGACAAAGCCATGTACAGAAGAATTTTATATGTATAAAGCTGTTACGATCAGGGACCGTACCGGTTATGGTTTTTATCGAAAAAGTCAAATATTAACTGTTATTTTTAACTTTTATTTTTTCCCACAAAAATAAAAGTTATTGTGTGCCTTATATTTTTTCGGGCAATTATAACAGTTACTTTTGACTTTTATTTTAGCGGTCAAAAATAACAGTTATTTTCTTTCTTTTATTTTTTCGGTCAAAAACATCAGGCAATTTGTGTTTTTTCAAAGGCTGTTTTACCGACTAAAAAACTATTGATATCATTATTTTCGTCTCGTTGGTGAGCACAATTTCATATGGTATCAATAGTTTTTTAAATGGTCAAGCGGCCTTTAAAAAAATACAAAGTGCCTGATATTTTTGACCGATAAAATAAAAGTCAAAAGTAACCGTTATTTTTGTCCGAAAAATTACTGTTAATTTTTAACTTTTATAGAATCAGTCGAATATTTAAAAGGCACTTAATATGCGTGAAGCTGAGGCATAATAATATCATAATGGTATATTTGAAAAAGTCCTTCGACAATATTTTCATTGTGTCTTTTTCATTTAAAAATTGTAAAATAACAGTTATTTTCGGTTACGATACATGTTGGCAAAAAAATAAAAACTGATTATGTTTAGATAACTTTTCCTATGCAAGAATAAAAATATTAAGACAATTGCTACTTCTCACTTCAAAATAAATAGACAGTGCAATTAAATTGTCGTTAAAAATGTTGCAAGCATTTTACGCAACGTAACAGAGTACTACTTTGACAAACATTTTGTGAAAAATTCCACGCGTGCTTCACATCACTCGTTTTTTGTATGGAAATTTGAGTGGAATTTCACATAAAACTACCTTCAAGAAGCAAGAGTTGGCAAGGCATTCATGTAAGTCCCACTAATGTCAAAGGAGGCAGATGCATAATAAAAATTTAAGAAAACTTATCTATGTAACAGAATTTCTTCATATACGAGTGCTGCCTTTTAAATTTTGAGGTATTAAGAATCATAGTACTATCATAATCTAGTAACTGACATCTCAAACGTAAAGTTTAAAATTGTATGCGGTATATTTACTCAGAACGCTTTTGTATAAGTCTGTTATATTTGCTTTTTATAGTGATTTCAAAGTTTTATATTAAAGCCAGAATGGAATTTAGTCGTGAATATCTTCCATTCCAGTTACAATTTTTACAATTGTGGAAAGAAATTTGTGAATACATAAAATGATTTCCCTCTGAAACTTCGCTTAAACTCACAGACCTTTCAACCAGGACAATGAATGTCAAGAAAGAAAAAGGCAAAGTAGAGCTTCCAAGTGAATCGCAAGAACTTGTGTGCAGTGTTACCAGATTTCGATAGATATCATTCCTGTTTTGTCCATGCAATTCAAAAAGTTTTCCCTTTGCATTATTCCCCTTTTTAAAAAGTACATCAAAGACAATAAAATCGAAAAATTTTCATTTATTTATTTAATTTTATTCCATAATAACACTGTGCTCGAATCATACGGGGCACCCGGAGAGATAACCTTATTCGAGTATGCTGATTCTAATAGTGCTAAGCGTTTTTTTAGGTTAGCTCTTGTTTTCGAGAATTTTGAAAATCAAAATTTTAGACACACGAAAAAAAAATTTTTAATTTTTGACCATGTATTTAATTGCTCTGTTAATTGTAACGAAAAATTACATTCGTGTTCTTAACCAAAATACTCTTTGTAATACGATTCTTCCAAATTTAAACATTCTTATGCGATATTATTTGACTTACTTAGTAATATTTATAGCAATGATTATCAACAAGTAACTCCATTTCCAAACTCAAATTCGGGCGGTGGCTAGATTTAGTTTTTTCTAACTCTTATGAGGAAATAAAGGTTAGCCCAACTCGTAATGCTGAACACATTTTTTTCAATATTCTCCACCACACTGACTTTGCTATGGAATTATACCCTAATAATATAAAATTTACACAGTCATGCAACAATAATTCTATTGTATACGATTTAGTCAACGTCGAATGCGATAATATAAGAAATGGCATGAATTATTTGCACTGGAACCACTTATCTGTCTTGCAATTGAACGATGCTATCTCTGTCACTTACTTACAAAAAAGTTTATATCCATGTTCCAAAAATAAAGAAATAAAATAACCTTGGCTTCATTAAAATTATAGATATTTAAAAATCGAAGAAATAATTTTTACAAAGCTATTAAAAACGCCGTCATCGTCAAATGACAAGGTTAAGACAAGAACTAACGAGATATCTATCAAGTCTGAAGAAGCCTTTAAATAAAACAACTATTAATCAGCGAAAAGATTATTTAAGACACGAAAATATTTGTCTACTTTGAAAATGTAAAGCGAAAGTCGATCGGATACCTGAATTCCATGTTTAAAGGAAATGTTAATTCTTCTAAGCTGTGAGAGATTTATTATTTCTTTGCAGATAATTTTAAAGAATTCTTCTATTTTACTATTAAACAGAGTGACATAACCAATTCCATCAAAGAATTAGATTGCACCAAGTATTTCAACAAGTCTCCTAACAAGTATTATAAATAAATCCTTTGAAAGAAGTGTATTTTAATTTTTTTTTTAAATCTAATCATTTTACGCCAATTGATAAGAAACAAGAGATCAAGTTATAGAGATATTGCACTCATATTAGCTATTCCCAAGCTTTAGAAAAAAAAAAATTATGTCTCAAACTTACAGACGTACGTTTGAATGAGCAGCAACATGGATTCTGTAACAGACGTTCAACTGCCACAAATCTTATAAATCATGTCATCAGATGCTTGGCCGATACACATTGACTGCAACATGCGTCTACCGACAAAACGAAAATTAGTCGCCAGAGAGACTAACTATAATGAATGCAGCAGCAACAATTTATATATCTGTATTTCTGATGAATTTTATTTAATTTATTAACTTACTTTCAAACTGAATTAAACAAAACAATAATCACAAGACTCACACAACGGAATACGCACAGCTAGCTTCAAACAAACTTCATAGTCCTCTTTTGTCGTCTATCAAATTAGAAATAGATTGAAGTCTGCGACTGCAACAATTGTGGTCGCATCCTCTCTTTGTCGTGCTACATCCAACAATTATATTTACATAATTTGTTGTTTATTACTTATTGTTATTTCTGTAATTCTTATTACATGTAAAAGACTCTGTCTTATTTGTAAACATTATTTTTTAAATAAAATTGAAATTGAAATTGAAATTGAAATTGAAATTGAAATAAGAAAACATGCATTTGACGTTTGTCGTTTGTTGCATGTTGCAGTCAATGTGTATCGGCTAGCTCTTGGAAAATGGAAAAAAGACATTCAATAGATGCAGTCTATACATATTTAAATAAATTCTCTGATCGTGTTGATTATGAATTTTTAACCAAGATTCCAGAAAAACTTGATCTTTCAGGTGCTTTGATGAATTGTCTTAAGACTTATTTTTGTGAAAGATTCTACTTTGTAAAATTTCAGAGTATATTATTGTCTCGACGGGTGTTCTTCAGACAAACCATCTTGACATACTTCTCTTCAACACATTTATTGCATACATATCTGATGCTGTGCATGATGTTCGCATCTCTTTTATGCAAACGACTTAAAAATGTACTCTACGTCATCAGATCAGAACTGGATTTAGTATTTTTATAGAATAAGCTTTTATAACTAGAAAAAGGGTATCGTCAAAAAAGTTTTCTTTAAATATAAAAAAGTGCTACGTTATAAGTTTCTCCCGCAAAACGAAAGAACTAGATCTGCAGGGTAAACAGCATTGCAGATTAACCTTTAACGAATAGATAGCTTTAACCTTCACAACGAATATATCATATTCAGGGCAAGCAAACTGCTTGGCTTCATAAAAAGACGAGCAAAGGAATTCAAGAACTTATGATTAACTAAAATTTTTTACTATACAGTGGTGCGTCCAATCCTTGAATATTGCTGCATTATTTTGAATTCAGTTTTTGAAAAAAATATTAAATAAATAATGTTTAATAAATTCAAAGACAATTCTTGCTTTTTGCCTTGAGAGATTCGTATAATTATCAGGACTATAGAAAGTAACCATTAAATGATCTCCAAGTAGACTTAAGATTCTTCATATAACGACGCTGTAATATAGAAGAATATTACTTTGTTCAGGCTTGACATGGAATGGCGGTTGTGGTAGTATGCTTAGTGTGTGGCATACGATCCAACGAATTTTGGCAGAACTGGGTTCGAATACCATCTGACATAGAAAGTTTTTTTCAATAGAAATTGATTTCTCTGATCGGCAGAGATGACGGTTAAGAAGTGTGATAACATGGACTATGCACGTGTGGGGTAACTTGTCTCAGACAAGTGCAAATTATTATCAGGGAAATTTTTAATTTATTTTAAAATAATGTTCGGTCATATCAGGATTGAAGAATAAAAGATTGAATGTATGTCTAAAAGTTTTGCAGTTTCATTATTGCTTGATTTGTGGGAGTTACAGTGGTTCATTTAAATTTTGTGATTTCAACTGGTACTACTCTCCCCTACACATAAATATATGTTGTAGAACATTTATTAATGTCAGCGAGCACTATATAATTTCAATGTTCAAATAGCAAATGCAAGCATTGCCTTCCCAAATTGCTCTCCCCACCCAAACTAGCCCTTCATTAAAACCATTCATGAAGGTTAATAATAGACTATATAATTTCAATATTCAAATATCAAATGCAAGCATTGCCTTTCTAAATTGCTCTCCCCACCCAAACTAGCCCTTCATTAAAACCAATATTTACAACCCATGCTCAATGTGACATCTAACCGAATCCTCTCCCTATCTTTTTCTCTATAATTATCCCTGTTCGATCACCTTGTTCTAGCATGTGTACATTAATTGTTAAATTAAAAATTGTAAATGTTAAAAATAAAGACCTAAGATTACAAATATTTACCTGTTATTTTTTCTTTTCTTTTGTCTTCTGCTCACTTTGAAGGACATCAGTTTTCACTAAAAAAAGAAAAGAAAAACCCATTTAGAATAATTGTTAGCATAAAACATGTAGGTCCAGTTCTCGGTTTTTTTTTTTGTATTTTAGTAAATATTATCAAGATTCTCATTTCATGGAAAAATTCCTACGGGTTCAAAAGTTACAGCCGGACTAGTGAGAGCGCATTTTTATGTTTCCTTGCATTTTTCTTTGTTCACAAACTTTAAACGCGTTTATCTCGAAACCATGTTTTTCGTACTGGTTGCGGCACTAGCGGGTTCATTTTTTAACAAAATTTTTTTTTTTTGTATTTTATTAAAGTTGGTTCGTGATCGTTTGATACGAGCTTTTTTGAAAATTTTTTTCTTTCTTATGAATTTTTAAAGTCAATATTTTTTCGAAAAAACACACTTTCAAATTTGGAACATCACCAAAAACTGAAAAAAAAAAATTAATAAAAAGCTCCTGTCATACGATAACCAATTTGGTTAATGCTATGTTCAGAAATTTAATATTTAAATTTGGGAATACTATCAAAGTATTTTGAAATACTAGATTGCGTTCAGACATCTACAATCTTTTTTTTTTGTTATTTAAACAGCTGTTTTGGCAAATGTGTCTTTTTTACATCTAAAATCTTTCTGACTGGCATTCACAATAGATTTTTAAAATGTCATTCGCAGATGTGTTTAATAAAAATACTAGCAAGAATACAATGTTCCGTACATAGTATTTATATTACAAAAGAACTAGACTGCTCTGCTGGTATTTTTGTAGTATTCTGGTACAGAAATGTAGTATTTGTACAAATACTAGAAAGATTACTAGATGTCTGAACATAGCATTAGATTTAAAAAGGTCATTTTTTCCAGATCGGACAATTTTTGCAACTCCCAGCGCTGCAACCACGAGGCCACGTTTTTTTCTCTGCCACCAGTTTGAAGCTCCATAAAACCATGTTGGAGTGAAAAATATATGTTTTTGAATTTTTTTTTTTGTAAGTTGTTCAATTCTCTACAATAATAATTTTGGCCTCCATTGTTTGTTTTTGACTGAGTTATGAATTTTGAACTCAGTTTTAGTAAGTCCTCAGTCCCTTCTTAAGTCTTAATAAATATCTATTTTTTTCTATCTAATCTATTTTTTACTTCTTTTGTATTATATTCAGTTATGTTTTATATTTCGGAAAGTTTAACTGGAATGTTTTCGAATAGTTATAAGTTTTACTTTAGTATTAAATACTAACTATTAGAGTAAGTCCATTTTTTTTAATTTGACAGTTACTTTAAAAAATTAGTGTCGGAACTTTAAGTTTTAAGATATATTAATCAGTAAGTTATCTTTTAACACGTTTTTAAATTGAATAGTATGTATCAATTTATTATTTGTATAAATAAGAAAGTGTTTTGAATAGATTAGTAGTGGAGAGGTCCGTAAGATGAACACCTTGAGCTTTTTTGGCCATCAAATAAACATTTCGATCAACAACTTGGCAATGTGATGGCGACAGGCAAAAAATAAAAGTTATCTCCTAAGCATCTTCTAGATGTATAGCACTTCCCTTACGCCATCCACTATTTGAACTTATAATATCGAAACATAGTGCTGCTACGTTCGGTATTTAATTGCATTTTTACTGTGTACTGTATAGCTCTCACTACAAATTAGCTCTTGACAAATTCACTTTGGAGATATCCTGACCTAAAGCATTCAGAGTGGCGGACATATTTTTCATTGCATTTTGATCGCTCTATACTACTATACTATTGAGTAGTACTATTACTGGTAATAGCTGTTATTTATCGTTGTTATCGTATCACAATGATTGCGGCTATGAATCACGATAATTTCTCATGCGCCTACATAACTATTTCAAAGAAAAAATTAGTTCTTGTACAAATATGTTCCGAATAGAATTTTGTTTCTTTTGTTAATAAACTTCATTAAATTACCAACATTTTATTTTAAAAAAGGTGCATTTTTTTGTACGTGGGAAACGAATGAATTTGAAAAATGATGAAAAACAGTACCAAATTTATAGTTTGAGAAGTGCTGTTGACTTGAATTTCACATTTATCAAAATTTTGATTTCGAAAATGAATTCAGCAATTAATTTCACATGAATATAAAATGCTATGGTTAATTTTCAAGTAGATGAAATGTTTTTTAAAAATCCGGTTTTAAACTATTGAAAAAATATCATCCAAAATCACATTTCTATGAGTAGCGCATTCAGTTTTTGCAATATCTTCGTTTTTATTTAGCCTGCATATGTCTATTGGATGCTAGTCTCAGAATCTAACCTTGCAGGGAGGCTCCAAAAAACGTTTGCAAAAAAGGTCATCTACTAGCCATGGAGGTCCCCTTTTTTATGCCTTACAGTGTAATTTAATCATAAAATACTCATTGCTGAAACTTTTAATTTAAGGATTAACTCAGTTGAAGATTATAATGCTTTTTTTTTGTGAGTAATTTTCAATTTATTAATACTTATGTTGTTTAAATTTATTTGAAATCTAACATTAAAGAACACTGATTTTATATTTTGCATATTATAATAATTAAGCTACATATAAATAGTGTCGCTTATGCTATTCTGCCATAAAACGACTCTCTGTTATTACTACAGTTCAAAAAATAGTGCTTCGTGTGCATTACACGATAAGCCAGTAGCCAGCCAGCCACCCACTCCGCTGCACATCCTGGCAGAGCAATGTTGCTTTGTTGTGAAAATCATCACCCGAACAAGTCAATATTTCGTTTACAGAAAGTTCAAAACAAAATAAAATTAAAACAAACAATACAGCCTCCAAACAGCAACAATATAACTACAAAACTAAAGTTGGTGCATTTATTATAGCATCATTTATGCGAGTGTATGAGTTGGGTTTGCATGGGTATTTGTTCGAGGGCGTAACGCTAGGCGGTGCCTGCAAGAAACACTTCTCAGGCGGCATTCTTGGCAAGCAATATCATTAAACAGGCAAAGAGTGTGGTACACAAACAAACTATGGCAGCAATAAGGAGTAGGATCTTAAGGGTCAAGTTCCAACTTCTACATTTAATTTTTTGGTATAACAATGAAGGAGTCCATTTGGTATTAAGCATGAACCGATTAAGAAGTCTTTAGCGAAATATACTCGAAATTATCTTCAGTTTAACAAAAATTTTAAATAACGTGTTTAGAAAAAGGAGTTCAAATTAAAACATTCAATTTAAATAGAAGAAGAAAGAATACTTTATAAAAAGTAAGAAGAAAAGGGATTTTTTAAAATATTTTGATAGAAAAATGCACTGATTTTTAAAATTGTCTGAAGTTTATTTAAAAATATAAGCGGTCGAATTGCCTGTTCCGTGAATATATAGCTCGTCACTTAAAAATGCATATTTGGAACTATAGCATAAGTGATGAAATAAGAGCAAAGGTTATTCAGTACTTTTTTCTAGGTTTACGAATAAACAAACGTGTTTTTTGCCACAAAACGTATCTCAAACGTAAATCACAATTCGTTCACAATGAATTAGAGACAACTCGATCCCAGGTTCATTGTTTAACCCTCTAATCCGTATGGCTACCCTAAGGCAGTCATAGTTTTTTAATTTTTATGAACTGACATTGTATTAGGAACATATGGTAAAAATTTCAACCAAATCTAATGAGAAGGTTTCTTTTGGCGAGTGTCTAACACCATAACTTTAAATGCAATTATCTCGAAACCCATTTTATTTCGCGGATCGAGAAAGTTAATCGAAAAAAGTTATCAAAAAATTGTCCGATTTTAATAATTTTTTCACCACATACTTTGTAAATTAGTCATTCTCGTCGGTACTGGAATCATTAGGGTTGCTTGAAAAACAACGGAGCTGAACCTATTTTAAGCCTAAAAAATAACTGTTTTTTTAAATGTTGACTTTTGGATTCTATATCTCCGTTATTTGTTGAACGATCCTCTTAATTCTACTACCGACGATAACGGCATCAATTCTCAACATATTCCCGTGTTGGTTATTATTTCCAAAAGAAGCACAAACTTTTTTGGTTACAACCAGCGGGATACCTTTTTTTTGTTGGTCTACTTTGACCTAACATACAAAAACAACAACAACAGCAATACTTTTTAAATAAGTTTGTTATTTTTCCTATTCTTTAAGAAAACCCGTTTGCCGATATCTTATAACTTTTGTAAAATTTAATTTTTAGCGAAGCAATACATTTTGTGTTGCCAAGATAAAAGGCGGCATTAAGCCTTACTGCCAATCAGCCACTAGATTCATGCATCCCATAGCAACACTCCATATAAAACACCATATAAAAAATATTTTGAACCCTCTTATATGCTTTACCTTCCGGTAAGCGGGTTAAGCTCCGCATGATTATTTTTACTAGTATCGCCTGGGGTCGAAATTCAACCTTTTCACATGCATTCTCTGTTAATTCGATACAAAATTAATGTCAAAAATAAATTTTCTTCACAAAAATTTAAAAAGTAAATCTTTTCAAGATGCACCTCCTTCTCTGCACTCTGATTCCTTAAAATAAAATTATCAAAATCGGTTGAGAAATACGGAATACAATGGTTCTTAACTTTAAGTTTTTTTTTTCAGTTTTTTTATGTTGTAAGTTACATCAAATTCAAGGAAGTCCGTTCCCAAATCAGTATAAGTACATTTCCAAAAAGACGAAAATAGGTTAGATTGCGAAAAAAACTCAGTTTTTTGTCATAATAATTAAAATATATAAAACTTTTTTCAAAGGTAACAGGGCTTTTTAAGGAGGGACATAACATTCGCGGCAGATAAAACAGACATTTTTTTAAAAATTCATAACTCAGTCAAAAACAAACATTTTTCTAAAATTTTTCTTATTATGTAGAAGAGAAATTGAACAAATTACATGGTTTTATAGAGCTCCAAACTGGCGGCAGAGAAAAAAACGGAGCCTCGCTGGGAGTCGAAAAAATTGTCCGATCTGGAAAAAAATTACTTTTTTAAATCTTAACAAAATTGGTTATCGTATGACAGGAGCTTTTTTTAAATTTTTTTTCAATTTTTGGTGCTGCTCCAAATTTGAAAGTGTGTTTTTTCGAAAAATATTGACTTAAAAAATTCATAAAAAATTTAAAAAAATTTGAAAAAACTCGTGTCATACGATAGCGAATCAAGTTTAAAAATATACAAAAAAAAAACTCGCGTGTAGCAACGTACACGTGGCAGAAGTGAAACTTCTTTAACAGTAAGAAATAAGAGAGATTTTAGTGTGAAATAGAGAGAGAAAGTATCTGAAAAGAAATTCAATCAATACGAAATGGAATAATAATTAGTTAATTCAATATTTGCATCCAGGGACCGTACCGGCAATGGTTTTTGTCGAAAGTGTCACATATTAACTTTTATCTCTTAATTTTTATTTTTTCCGACAAAAATAACAGTTTTTTGTGCCTTATAGTTTTTTTGTGCAAAAATAACAGTTATTTTCTGCAGTTTATTTTTTCGGTCAAAAATATCAGGTAATTTATATTTGTTCAAGTCATTTTACCGATAAAAAAATTTTGATATTATTATTTTCATCTTATTGGTGAGACATTTAACACATGGTGTCAACAGTTCAATCTGTCAAGCGACCTTTAAGAAAACACAAATTGGTTGATATTTTTGACTGTCAGTCACAAAATAACTGCTATTTTTGACCGATAAAATAAAAGTCAAAAGTAACCTTTATTTTTCCTGGAAATATACTAGGCAAGAAATTAACTTTTAAAGAATCAGTTTCAAATTTAAAAGCGACTTAATATTCGTGAGGCTGAGGACATTTGTAACAAATGGTTTACTTGAAAAAGTCTTTCGACAATTTTTTGCATTTGAAAATTGTAAAATAACAGTTATTTTTGGTACTTGTTTTAGTTCAGTTGGTGTTTCAGTTGCTTTCGAATGTCTTCTCAACATTGTTACTTTTTGAATGCTGGATTGCATTTGCATAGTACTCTTTCAAGGAGCCTCCGAAAGCAGAGGCAAATCTTGTTCATTATTACCTCCTGCTTCCTGATCATAATAATTGCTATGTTGATAGAGGGCCTCATAAAGCAGCGAACGTTGATTGTTGAGTGCATCAACTTGGTTGGCTTTAAAATTTTGTTGAGATGATGGCTGAGTTCCAAAATACATTTGTACAAAGCATCATTGTGTTTTTTTGGGATTTTTTCTTTGTAGATTCACCAAAATACACAGATGTTTCGTAAAAATGCATTTTGAAACTCAGCCGTTGTTGCAATCACCTTACCTTCATCATTAGTTGCGGACCCAGCTGCGGCTGTATTCTTAAGAGCTCTAAGGTTGCGTTTATAGTGAACGCGATTCAGACAGGCAGGCAGGCAGGCTGAAATCTGTGTGAAAAAACGAGATGCAAATAGCTATCTATCTCGTTTGTTCACTTGCATGTCTGCCTGCCTGTCTGACTCGGCGTTCACTATAAACGCAACCTAATTCGCTCTCTATATTCACGAACGCGTTCTGCTCCTGTTTTAGCTATTTTTCTATTTTTTTTCCGTGCATACTTGTAGGATGAAAATTAATGTTACGGTTATGCTAATAATGTAATGTTAATGTTTATGTTAATTATGCTATTTTCAGTATGTTACGCGTTCATTTTTAATTACATTTTGTTCGACTGGTTATCATGTGCCTACGTGGCGTTAAGGTATAGATTCCGGCTCTTAAGCAACGATGTTCGGGGTTCAATTCTCGGCAGTGGCAATAAATTTTTTTAAATTTTCATATGAATTGAAAACGTTAGCCTAGCGTCACGAATAAGAAACCTTGAAATTTCACTCGCCGCCAAAGAAGTTTCACTTCAAAAATGTTACAACGTATACAAGTTTTTATTAGATATAATGATTGTACAAAATATGAGTGGCAATTCACATATGTACAAGCACTTGAAAAGCAAAAGTTCTGCACGCATGAAAACAAAAACACTTAGAAACATTATTATATCAGCTATTATAGATTTGAATTGAAAAAAATGTATTATAAAAATCGTTAGAATCTAACTTAAATAACTAATTATCCATTTTTTCATATATAATTTAAAATGTCTTCGTTAGGGTACAAAATGCTACGAAAAGTATTAATATCATAACATCAAAACAAGAAAATATATCCCAATCCAAGATTATAAATAAAGGTAAAAGATAATTTTCAAGGAAGTTTTCTTAAGGGCAGGTCTAAAAACACGGCAGGTCAATTTCTTGATGTTTTTTTATGGAAGGAAGTCAATGAACACCTTGAATTTTTGACAAATATTTATTGCCTCCAATGGTGTAGAAGAAATTATGGTGTTTCTTAATCTTAATTATACCACAAAAATTGTCTAGAGAAGTGTAAATACACCGTCCAACGTCTTAATGGCGTTTCTTTCTACGGTTTTTATCGCGTAGCACTTTCATGTTATGTGAACCGAAAAACCAAAAAATTTTTAAAATTATTATTTCTATTTATATTGCATATTGAAAAAAGCTTTAAAACATCAATAAAAAGTTGAAAATTACAAAAATGTCGGATATGTCCATTTCAAGCATCTTCTGAATTTAAGCTTATGAACCAAGAAAAAATTGATTATTAACGATTAGTCACGGAGTGACTTGAATTTTTTGTGGGCCTTAAAGTCCAGTCTGGTTATTTTCTGGAATAATGGTTTTCTGGTTATGTTTTTCGGACTCATTTTTCATGGCTCTAATTACCGATTTAGAAATTATTTGAAATTTTCATGACCAAGGTAAAGGTAGACTGTCCCAGAAATAACTATTCTTTTGTGTTTTTTTTATTGTAAAAAAACCAATGATGTGTTTTAAAAATTCTTTCAGTTATTAAGTGAACATTACAAAATAAATAAAAATTTTATTTACGCTGATTATGCACTTTTTGATTTAGGTCCTCCATTAGGTTTTTAAACGACCTTTCGTTGACCTTTGTGTATGCCCGACGTCATTTACGTCGAAATATTTCGATGTTTTTCGCAGTTTGTTTGGTCTTCTTAAGATTTCTTTCCATTAAAGCCCAATATCTTTCGATTGGACGAAGTTTGGGGCAATTCGAAGGATTGGCTTCTCTTGGTAACTCAGTGACATATTGGCTTGGTACCAATTCATCGTTCTCTGGGCGTACTGACATGTTGCTAGGTCAGGCCAAAATAGTACTGAACCTTAGTGCTGACGTATAAAAGGCAGCAAACGCCGCTCCAGACACTCTCTGATGTAAATTTCGGTGTTGATTGTGCGATCTATCACAAATTCCTTACTTCGAAGGCCACATTTGCAAATGGCCTGCCACACCATGTATTTCTTTGGAAATTTGGTATGTTTTTCGGTGGTAAATTTAGAGGATGCTCCACCCCTTCTAACCGCAGTATAATATCCGTGTACAGGTAACTGCTTGAAATCCGCTTTGCAGTACGTTTCATCGTCCATGATCACGCAATCAAATTTTGGCAGGTAATCGCGATACAGGCGTCTTTTTCTTCTGACCTACCAGGTACTTTTTGTACTTAATAGCTCCTTAGTTGTAGAATTTTTTAATCCGTTGAACACTTGACTTCGATGTTCCCGCTTTTGCTGCCATATCACGAACCGAAGTGCCTGGATTCTAAGTAAACAGCCGTTTAACCTTCTGGGCCACCGCTTGGTTCGCTGGACCGCTTTTGCTCCGTGAGCCTGGCGTTTTTGATAAAGGGATAAGCTGTTTGTATCGTTTTATGGTCCTTCCGACAGTTTTTACGCACACGTCAACTTCCTTAGCGATCTTTTTGTAAGTGGTGTTTGGATATTCCAGGTATTTACAAATAATTGCTTTCCGCTTTTCTTCTTAATGAGACGACATCTTTTCAGTAGCTCTTTTATTTTACTAATGAATATTTTTTTTTTTAATCTGCAATATTTATACTTTATTTAGGTACCAAATATATTGCAACAGAGGTTAAACTTTTTTATAAATAACCTAAAAACACAAGGACAGTTATTTCTGGGACAGTCTTTATGTATTATGTTATTCAGTATTTTTATAATTTGTAATTTTTTTGCATCGTATTGTCTAAATGACGCATGTGAAATTCTATGGTTTCCTATGGATTTGACTTTGCAATCGATTATTCAGATTTTCGATTATAAGGAATACTTCTGATTTTATTGGGTTTGATGCATCGGGATTCTACTGTATAATCTCACCAACACTGGATTTTATATTAACAAAAAGTAATGAAAATTTTCAGTAAAAATAACAAAGCATTTTTCAAGCTCTAGTATATTGAATTATTCCATCATACCAAACAGGAAAATCTTTTAATTTTTTGTTTAGATGATTTTTGCAAACTATGGAAAGCTCGGTTTGTGTTTTTTTGTCTTGATTCAATTGATGTAATCATTTTAAAATTTTCGAGTGCTTATAATTTTTTTGTTGTTTTCTGAATTCATTCATGAAAATTGCCTATTTTTCGGCCTGTCTAAACAGACTGCGCCCTTAACCTTTCTGATTATATTCACTTTTGTCAAACACGTTTCCATTTTCGGTCGAAACGTTAAATTTCTCCAAGAAAATGGTAGGGAATGCTGCAAATATAAACCACAGAAGGAAACGCGTGAATGAAAACCAAAAATGTCCTCAACTCTTGATCAACTGAGATTTTCAATACAAATCTCCTTGGCATCTTCTAATTGGACTTCGAGTCTTCCACTATACGTTAAAGGCTAATTTATGAAATTTTAATATCTATGAGAATCAGAAAAGTACCCTTTCTATTCAAGCAAAATGTTAGAAAAAGGTTATTTTTTGCTTACGAGCATGCCAACTGGCCAGTGAAGAAATGTCGCATTATTTTGTGGTCAGATGATACCAAATCTAATTTTTTTTAACAATGAGTATGGTACTCAATATGGGCGCAGGTCAGTGTACACAGTTTTCCAGATGAAATTTACAATTAAAACTGTCAATCTCGGATGAGGATAAATTATGGTGTGGGGATGTTTCTCCTACCAAGGTGTCGGTCCGATATATTGAATTGAGGATAGAATGTTAGCAGTGACTTATGGCAATAAATAATATGAAGTAATGTTTCCTTAAGCTGAGGATAATGTGCCGCTTCGATGGCTGTTCCAGCAAGAAAACTACCCTAAGCACATATCGAAGCTAGCAAAAAAATGGTTTTCGAATAACAATTAATCTAGCCTGCTCAATCCCCGGACTTTAATTCAATCGAAAACTTGTGGCAAGAAGTGAAAGTAGCTTTGAGTGGTTAAAAAAGCAACAAACAAAGATTTACTCTGATCCCTGGTACAGAAAGCGTGGAAAAATTTTCCTCAGGGCCACGTACCAACCATTGGTAAATCATGCCTGTGATTTAATATACAAGATTTTCAACAAAGTATTTAACAATCAAAATGTATTCAAATTAATAGCATTTAATAAAAAATTTGGATTTAACCTAATTTTTGTGATAAAAATGAAAATTACAAATTAACATTCTTCAATTGTACCTATTTTTTTCATAGTACAACTTTGGGTAAACATTGGAATATTTTTATACCCCCACGCGTACTGCGTAAGGGGTATATTAATTTTGTCACGACGTGTGTAACGCCCATAAAGAGGCGTGGTAGGTATAGAAAAGTATATATATTCTTGATCAGCATCACCACCTGAGTTGATTTAGCCATGTCCGTCTGTCTGTCTGTCCGTCTGTCTGTCTGTGGACACGATTACAGTCGTAATTTTAAAGCTATTGTGCTGAAATTCGATATTTAAGCTTTTTTCTAAAAAACTAAGAACAAGTTCGAGAATAGGCTAAATCGGCTGAAAACCACGCCTACCTCCCATACAACCCAAATAATGAAAACTCTATAAAGAGTCTAATTTTAAAGTAACAAAACTGAAACTCAGTATTTGTGTGTTTTATGTCAAAACTTAGGTGTTTTAGAAAAATGGGCGTTATCCACTCACTAACACGCCCACCTCCCATACAACCCCACAATTGAAAACTCTATAAAGAGACTACTATTAAAGTTACAAAACTGAAAGTCGGTATTTGTATATTCTATGTCGAAACTAAGGTGTGTTAGAAAAATGGGCGTCATCCACCCACTAACACGCCCACCTCCCATATAACTCCAAAATTGAACATTTTATAAAAAGGCTTATATTTATGCTTCAGGAAAACAGTTGATATGTTTGTATTTAAGACACATAAAAATAACAAAATCTTCTAAAATCTCAAACAAAAAGCTCTCCAATTTAAGATTCTTTAACCTTAAGAATCGGTCGTGGGGGTATTTTAACTTCGGCTAAGTCGAAGATATACCTTACTAGTTTTTTCTTCTTCTGTATTCAATTTATGTTTTGTTCTCTTTATTTTCTTATGGAAGGACTTTACGCCTGAATAAAAATAATAGCAATACTCCAAGCTTTATGATTCTAAATATTCTTTTTATTCGTATTTTTACAAAATACGGCATTTTGTCCCTTTTATTTTTGAACATACAAACATACATTTTGAACTTTATATCGTCATATGAAATCAAAAAGTCCCTAAGTTACATAAAAAAAATTTTACAGCAGAAGCAAAAACTTTCTAAATTGAAAAAAAAAAAAACAATTTTTCAAAATTTTTCCAGGTTAATTTTGTTAATAAAACAAAAAATTATTTTGCTGTTAATTAATAAATAATTTTGTTTTCTGTTGTTTTTAGCAGTAGGTGTGTACAATTTTGCATAAACCTGTATTTTGATACGGTGCATCATAATCAATCAAAAAAGTAGATTTTGAATTTTTGGTAATTTATGGCCAACATTTTTGAATTCATATGAAGATATGGACGGTTCAGCGTTGAACTGGACCAAGTCAAAAACAGTTTTCAAAAAGTTGTTTTCGTCTTCCAATGCGATTCTACGTAGAATTATGCCGAAAATTCAATTCTGTTTAAAAATTAGTCAAACCAATTTTCTTTAAAAAAATAAATGAATAAATATAAGTAAGTTTTCTAAAGGACTTTATATAAACCATAAACTTTAAGGGGGTCTTCTCATTGAGCAACTTTTTTTTCGACTTTTCTTTTTTTTGCATTTATTTATAGCTTGGGTAGTTGTGAATATGCCCCTAAAAGGATTTTTAGAAATTCAAAATACTTTAGAAGATACAGCCTTTTTTGTGAAGCAAGGTCTTCGTCAAAATGACAAAACTTCAAACTTTAAACGCGTTTATCTCGAAACCACGTTTTTCGAACTGGCGGCCATGATATCTCCAGTTCAACTGAACCGATTTTCATGAAACAAAGTGGAATCGACGCAGAATTGTCACCATTCTCGGGTGAACCTCGACCATAATTTTAAAAAATTTTTTACTATTTTTTTTTTACACTAAACTACAAAAAAAAAAAGCCCGAAATTGAATTTTTTTTTTTAATGTCCGCCATTTTGTCAAAAAAAATCACAAAATTAAGCTTGAGGTTCACCCGAGAATTACATCTATACTGATTATAACCCCGTGTTTTTTTCATTTCAGACGCTCCGGAGACCCGGAATCGTGGCCGCCGTGACGACACCCTTTTTTTCACCACCAACTTTGAAGTCTCATTACTTTTTGAACAGCCCACGTATCGAGGCAAAAAAAATTTTTTTATTTACTTTGAAACTTTTGTAATACAATAAATAAAAAAAGTTTTCAGTTATTCTTTGCGTTTTCAAATAAGAATTTTTTTAAAAAGGGTCCAAAAAACGGGTTTTGAATGAGAAGACCGCCTTAAGTCATTCTATCTCAAAACAAACATTTTATGACTTTTTTCAGTTTAACTCTGAACCGTTCATATAAAGAAACCTTTTGGCATGATGCTTCAGGTAATTTATTATTATTAAAAGATGACGTCACAAAACAGCATATTTTTTAACATTAAATATTTGTTTAAAAACATGCAAACAGTTCTACTTCAATATCTTTAACCGTTATTTTGCAATACCCTCATAAAAAATAACTCCAGTTTTCACAAACATGCATATAAGTTCCCATGATATAGCAAACCCAAGTAGTTCATTCACCGAGTAGTTTTTGAGATATTGTGGTTTCCAGTTTGAAAAACATAATTTTTCAGAAAACACATATTTTAAGATTTGCGAAAAGATGGACAACTTTTCTTTTGTGATAACTTTGTATGCAATCGTTATTGGTTAAACTATTTTTGTAACATATTCTAATCATGATAAGCTAACGAAAAATACAAAAACATAAAATATGCTTTTTTGGCCAAGTTTCATGGTAACCACGTCTTAATATACATAATAATATGGACGGTTCAGAGTTGAACTGAACCAAGTAATAAAATGTTTGTTTGGAGATAGAACCTGAATATATAATGTTCTATAGAAAACTTACTTATTTTCTTAGCCGATTAATTTTCTTAAAGAAAATTAATGTGACTAAGTTTTAAACGAAATTGAATTTTCTGCATAATTCTACGTAGAATCGCATTGAAAAACGAAAACAACATTCTTTTGACTTGGTTCAGTTCAACTCTGAACCGACCATATTTGACAGATAGCCAAAGTCAAAAGATAGACTAAGAGGTACCGCACACTACAGACTTTTAATCGGCCGATGTCTTATGGTGTCTTATGTAAGTGCGCATACCTACCGATTAAACGAAACCCAACTAAAAAATCAAGTGGAAATCTGACCTCCCATCGACATAAGACATCGGTGTCAACGATAAATATAACACCTCTAAGCGTGTTATTTTTTTGAAGTCCATAAATTTCTAGTTTGAGCCTTTATTCGATTGAGAAACAAATAATAAATAAATAAATATTTAAATATTTTGGTAAAATACGCCTGCCCCTTCCTTCTACAGCCTTTCTTTTGAATTTTGAGTTTGACTCGATTTCTAGTACTTTGCAAGGACCAAATATTTTTGTCGACTAGACGCCACTGCACTGTGCAATCGATGCAAACCGTACATCGCACTGAGGCACCCAACAACATAGCCAATCCACCTTTCAATCGCCCTGTTGATGTCGATGTAGAGCAGTTTGTTTCGCCTCTTGTTGTGCTGTATATGCAGCAGCAACAAAAGCACCAACAACAACATCAGCAACGACGCCGGCAATAACAACAATAGCAATAACAGCAACTACAACAACAGCAATAGCCAGAATATTGTGTGCTTTTGCAAGAGTGGGTGCCCGCTTGCATCTGTCTTGCTCAGTACAAGGTGTTTGAGTACTGGTTGTAGGGTGTATAGCATAAAGAATGGGTGTTGTTGGGCTAAGGGTGCAGTGTATGCAGCTATTTGCTGTTGTTGCACCGTTGTTGCTATTGCTGCTGCTCTACACTCAACTGTTGTGATGATGATGATGTTCATGTTGTTGATGATGATGATGTTGATGCCTGTGCGCAGCGATAAGTTTGAGCATAGCTGAGGAGCTGTGCAAAAAGGACTTCGGCTTTTCAGTGCTTTTTGTGTGCTGCTGTTTAGTTTTCTATTTCCTGCTATTTTTGTTTTGATTTTATTTTGTTTTATTGTTATGCGTTTTTTTTTTTCTTTTTTTATTGTCTATCTTTTGCAGTACATGTTGATGTTGTTGCTATTGTTGTTGTTGTTACTTGTGCTGTTTCTGTTATTGTTGTTGTTATGCATGTATGGCAGCAGCAGCAGCAGCAGCAGCAGCAGCAGCAGTAGCAGCAGCAAAGCCAGAGGCCCGGCATGGCATGACACGGCACAGCAGCACCAAATTGTGGGCATTAAAGTGCGGAAGCGTAGGGTCGCGCCGGAAGACATGAAAGGCAGCAGTGTGCGCTGGCTGGCTTTATCCAATGCTGCACCCTGTGTGTGGGTTAGTGTTGCATTCTGGCGGCTTGGTTATGGCCAAAATAGCGCATAGCTCTGCTATTATTTTGTTGTGTTGTGTTGTGTTGTGTTGTGTTCTGTTGTGCTGCCAACACAGTGTGTAGTAAATCGTTGATCGCTTGTACGTTAACAACTGCAGAATCAGACTTTTAAAGTAACTGCAGCTAACTGCAAAAATATATTTGATATATATATATATATGTATATATTTATATATACATACCTATATATTTATATATATATATCTATATCTATAACTATTGTATACAAATAAACGAAGGCAGTCAGTAAAAAAATAATAATATTTTGTCTCATTAAATAAACAAGAGGGCAAAAAATAATAAAAAAAATAATTATATTTAAATATTTACCTGCTGTGCCTCTAACAAATATTCAAGCAACCATTGGCCGACGGACTTAAAATAGTTATTTCAACATGGCGGCGCTAAAACAACTTTAACTTAAACGTGAAATTTCATAACATAAAATAACATTTTTTGTTATTTTTTTTTCTGCAGTTCCAAATCAACATGATTTTTAAAGGTGAGTAGAGACGTGACAAAATATAAATTTAATTTTAAAATAACTAAGAGTTATTTCTCTAACTCTGGATTCAAACATGATGGTTAAATGTGAGCATCATCTTTAATCATATTTCGTGATAAAATAAGTAGAAAAAATGTATCTGCAAGCATCGCAAATAGAATTCGTAGAATGCATAGATATGCATTTGTTAATATTTTTATAATCATGCAAACTTAAAACGTTCAGTGCCAAACCAAAACCAAAGTGCTGGAAAAATGCAATAATATGTTATGGTTTAAATCGTTGTATCTTGATACTCAAATTGAAAAAAAGTGTTCTTTACTGCGCGTTTCTGAGAAACTTTGGCAGACCGGAAATCTGGTCAAACATTACATACATATGTATGTAATACGTATAAATCTTTCAGTTTTTGTCAGTCGCATTTATAGTTAAATTCAAAGTTTTATACATATTAATTTCGTTTGGGTCAAAATTCGACCCGTATTTCATGCTGTTTTTGCATAATTAACTGTCAGTTATTTGCATACAACATCTTCATTCCTACATTGAAGCAAAACAAATTGTTGGAAGGAAAAAAAAAAACTGACTAAAGTTAAATTTACATAAGAAATTAATTTTTCAAAATTCAACTTAAACATTGAAATATTATTTGGAAAGTCAAACTTTTTAATTTGGTACAGCTTTTCACCAGGCACCGAAATCATAATGAGCAATATGAGAACAATTAAGAAATAATCATTATTTTATGATTTTTAATTTTTTGCTCAGATATAAAAATCATGTTATGAGTATTATTTTCTAAATCCAAAATAAAAATAATTTTTTGTTTTTATATTTTTTTTTTTTTTGGCTCAAACAAAAAAATCATTTCAAATAATACTCATTTGTTGATAAAATAAGGTTGATGTTAATGATTATTATTTAGCTAAGTAATTAAAATCAGTTTTTGATTTTTACTTTTTCAATCAACAAACATATTTTTTTAATTTTATTTTTTGTTTTGCTTAAAAATAAAACTCAATTGTTAATTTTAAATCAAAAATAAAAAAAAATGATTTTTTTTGTTTTTAATTGAAAAATTATTTTTATTTTTTTTATTGTCAGATATAAAACACATTTCTTGAATTTTATTATTTCGCTTAGTAAGAAGGCGAAGAAAATATATAAAAACCATTTTTATATCTGATTAAAAAAAATAAAATTATCAAGCAAACAATAAAAAAAAAATTATTTTGAAACAAAACGAAATTTTAAAATGATTTGTTTGCGAACAAATAAAAATTAAAAATAATTGTAATTTCTTAAGACTAAACTTAACTAAATTAAACTAACTTAAACTAAAAAAAACTAAAAAAAAAGTGATATAAAAAAAATATAATTTTTATGCCAAAAAACAAACGAAAAATTATTTATATGTAAACAAATAAAAATTAAAAATAATTTTATATTCTAAGTACAGTAATAAAAACCAAAAACTGATTTCTTGTTTCCATGAGAACTATGCAAATCAGAAATATTTTTTTCTTTTCAGTTTTAATTTCAAGCAAAAAAATAAAATTTAAAAAAAAACACATTTTAATTTTCAAAACAAAAAAAGAAATTATTTGTTTGCAAACACATAAAAATAAAAATAATTTTAATTTCTTAGTAAAGTAATAAAAAATAAAAAAATAATTTCTACCCTGGAGGAAAATAATAAAAAAACCAAAAATAATTTTTCTTTCTAAATAAAAACTAATCAAAACAAAAAATAGTATGAGCAAAAATATTATTTTTAAACAAACAAAAATGAAAATGATTTTTTGTAAGCAAATAAAAAGCAGAAACAATTTTTATTTCAAAGTAAAATAATAAAACCAAAAAATTATTTAAATTGTTGAGGAAAATAATAAAAATCAAAAATAATTTTTAAAAAGAAAAAAATTATTTGCTTATGTTTATAATAAGGCTCAATAATTAAAATCAGTTTTTTATTTTTCTTTATTTCAATCAATCAAAAAAAAATGTTTTTTGATTTTAATTTTTTTTTTTTTGCTCAAAAATAAAACTAAAAATAAAAAAATTTTGGTTTAAAATAAAAAAATGATTTTTTTGATGGATTAAAAGAATATAATTCAATAATTATTTTTTGTTTTGTCAGAGATAAAACTCAGTTCTTGATTTTTATTATTTCGTTCAGTAACAAGACATTCCTTATAAACTTTGGCGAAAAAAATGTATAAAAACGATATTTATATTTATTAAAAAAAAAAAATTTAAAGAATTGAGCCTTAATTCAAAGCACAAAGTAATAATAAAAAAAATTTAATTTTGAAACAAAAAAAAAAAAAAAATTTTAAAATGATTGGTTTGCAAACAAATAAATATAACACAACAATTTTAATTTCTAAGAAAAGTTATAAAAACCAAAGAATGATTTCTACTGTTGAGGAAAGTTATAAAAATCAAAAATAATTTTTGTCTCTGGGCAAAAAATAACCAAAAAAAAAAAATATAAACAAAAATATTATTTTTAAACAAAAAAAAAATTTGAAAAATCATTTCTCTGCGAACAAAAAAATTTAAACTAATTTTTATTTCTAAGTAAAATAATACAACCAAAAAATAATTTAAATTTTCGAGGAAAACGATAAAAACCAAAAATAATTTAAATTTTCGAGGAAAACGATAAAAATCAAAACTAATATTTTTATAATAAAAATCATTTGTTGATGTTAATAATTTAGCTCAATAATGAAAGTCAGTTTTTGATTTTTATATTTTCAAACAATCCAAGAAATTTTTTTATAATTTTAGTTATTTTGCTCAAAAATAAAACTCTTTTTTTGATTTTAAATCAAAAATAAAAATCAAGAAATGATTGTTTTTATTGATTGAAAGAATAAAAATTAAAAAATAATTTTATCAGAAATATTCAGAAATAAAACTCATTTCTTGATTTTTATTATTTGGTGCAGTAAAAAGGCATTCCTAACAATTTTGGCGTAGAAAATATATAAAAACGATTTTTATATCTCATAAAAAAAAAAAAATCAAGAAATTTGTCTTTATTTCAAGCAAAAAATAATAATAAAAAAATTTTACAAACATTTTAAAAATTATTTGTTTGCTAACAAATAAAAATCTTAAATAATTTTCATATCTTAGTAAAATAGTAAAAAAAAATATTTCTATTTGTTAATAAAATAATAAAACTTAAAAATAATTTATCTTTTCAATTTCAATTTCAGGCAAAAAATTATAACAAAAAAAAATAAATTTTATGTTTAAACAAGAAAAACATTATTTGTTTGGAAACAAATCAAAATATAAATAAATCAAAAATAATTTTTACTTCTAAGTAAAATAATAAAAACCAAAAAAGTATTTCTAGTTTTGAGCAAAATAATAATATTTAAAAATAATTTTTTTTTGAACAAAAATTAATAAACAACATGTTATTTTTAAACAAAAAAACAAAAAAAAAATTAAAAATGATTTTTTTGCAAACAAAAAATAAATCAAAAATAATTTTTATTTCTTAGTGAAATAATAATAACTAAAAAATTATATCTATTTTTGAGGAAAATAACTAAAATTAAATATAAGATTTCATTTCAATTTTAATTTCAAGCCAAAAACAATAATACAAGCAATAAATTTTAGTTTTAAACAAGAAAAATCGTATTTGTTTGCAAACAAATAAAAATCAAAATAAATAAATAAATCAAAAATAATTTTTATTTCCTAACAAAATAATAATACCCAAGTTATTTCTAGTTTTGATGAAAATAATAAAAATCATAAATAATTTCTCTTTTCAGTTTTAATTTCAAGCAAAATGAAATAAAATCTAAAAAAAAGCACATTTTATTTTTAAACACGAAAAAAATCATTTGTTTGCAAATAAAAAATAATCAAAAATAGTTTTTATTTCTAAGTAAAATAATAAAACCAAAAAATTATTTCTATTTTTAGAAAAATAATTAAAAACCATATATAATTTTTCTTTCTGAGCAAAATAATTAAAAATGTAAAACAATTTTTATTTCTGAGAAAAAAAAAATAAAAATCACTTTAAAAGAGAAAAAATTTTATTTATAAACAAAAAAACAAAAAAATGAAAAATTATTTGTTTGCAAACAAATAAAAATAGTTTTTATTTCTAAGTAAAATAATAAAAACGAAAAAATTATTTCTATTTTTTAGGGAAATAATTAAAAACCTGATATTATTTTTCGTTCTGAGCAAAAAAATTAAAAATATAAAACAATATTAATTTCTGAGAAAAATAACAAATCAATTTATAGGAAAAAAAATTGTATTTTTAAACAAAAAAAAAATTGAAAAATTATTTGTTTGCAAACAAATAGAAATAAAAAATAGTTTTTATTTCTAAGTAAACTAGAAAAAACAAATAAATTATTTCTAGTTTTTAGGAAAGTAATTAAAAACCAAATATTATTTTTCTTTCTGAGCAAAAAAATTTAAAATATAAAACAATTTTTATTTCTAAGACAAAAAATAAAAATCAATTGATACGAAAAAAAATATTATTTTTAAACAAAAAAAAAAAAAAAATCGAAAAATGATTTTTTTGCAAACAAATAAAATCAAAAATAATTTTTATTTCTCAGTAAATTAGTAAAAACAAAAAAATTATTTTTATTTTCATATATTAAAAGTAAAATTAAAATTTATTTAATTAAGTGTTATTAAATTTTAACGTTTATTTGTATGTTTGTCGTTTAAAAAAAATCAGTATTTATTCTAAGAGGCAATACAAATGCCAACAATTCGATTCACTCGTAAGTTATTTCCAGGGACCGAAAATAACTGTTATTTTGAACATTTATAATGAAAAAAACCATTATGTTAAAGGCACTAGAGAAGAATGTGGCAAATTGATCCTTGTTTCATTTGCAGTGCAAAACTATAAAGATTTTTATTTTTTAATATAACCTATTAACAATAACTGTTATTGTTTAGTTTTTTTTAAGTCATAAATAAATAACACACATTTTTCAAGTTATTTTTTGCTCAGAAAATAACATTTATTTTTTAGTTTAACTTTTTCGCTCATGTTTATCTTTTACTTTTTGAGTTTAATTTTATTAATCACAAATTAAAACTTATTTTTGAGTCATTCAATCTGAAATAAAAATTATTTTTTTAGTTTTATTTTTTAACTCTGAAAATACCAATTATTTCTGCGTTCTGGTTTTTCGTTCTGAAATAAAAGTTATTTTTGAGTTTTATTTTTTTACTCAAAAATTAAATTTCTTTTTTGAATTTTGTTTGATCGGGTATGTTAGTTCTTGAATTTTATTTTTTACTGAAAATGGAAATAATTTTTAATATTATGTTTTGACATATAAACTAACGTTATTTTGTATTATGATTTTTTATTAACAAAACTACGCTTACGTAAAGGAAATTAATAAAATTTTGTCAAAATATTGTAATTCCATATTTTATTGGATGATTTAGAAATAACAGGAGTGCTCTTTTTTGAGTAAAAAATAAAACTGAAAAAAATTTCTGAGTAAAAAAATTAAACTTAAAAATAAATGTTGTGAGCGAAAAAAATAAAATTCAAAACTTGGTTTTATTTTCGGATTAAAACAAAAAAACTCAATTTCTTTTAATTCAGAGTGAAAAAAACTCACAGATAAGTTTTATTTTCTAAGTAAAAAAATAAAAAAATAAAAATAAGTTTTATTTGATAGCGAAAAATTAAAAATAAAAAGTAAGTGTTATTTTGAGAGTTAAAAAATAGAACTCAAAAATAAATGTTATATTCTGAGCAAAAAGGAACACTAAAAATGCCAGCCAAAAACAAATTTTTTTAATAAAACTCATAACAGTAACGAACCCTGGTTTTTTCCGACACTTATTTTTTTCAAACTCATCTCAAAAGTTCTTATCAAACCAAACTTCATATCGGGTCAACCCTTTTGACCCCGCTCCATAACCAGCATTCTGGAATTTTTGTTTTTATAATTTCTGTGGTTATTATATCTAAACAAGGGCTTTTTGAATGTGTCTGGCTTCTGGAGTTATTTTGTAGCTAATTTTGAATGTTACACATATCGCACACTAAATACAAAACAGTAACAACTCAGTTATATAACCTACTAATAAAAAATTATTAGTCTTCAAAACAGTTCAGTACAAGAATCGAACCTGGACTTCAGAAGCTATTGCAGAAGAGTACATCACCTAACCAACAAGCCATGCCACGTGAGCAAAATGTAGACAAAAATCATGCGTTATTTTTACACATGCTTCTGTTTCACAGATCAGTCAGATTAAGGAAGCGATCTACGCATTAATAAATTATCCTAATCCTTATCCTAATCAAATTGGTAAAGAGACTTTTAAGAGAATTTTTTTCTGAGTGTAGGTATTGGTACCTTTATGGCCAAAATATAGCAAAAATGCAATTTTATACGCATTTTAAAATATTTTTTTTTTATGACAAATTCTTAATAATTGTTTTTTGCACACTAAATACAAAACAGTCATAACTCAAAATTTTTCGTTAACGTCTTTTTGTTATAAATCAATTCACAAAACACATTTCTCACTATCTTTATTATTATTGTTATGTTCATTAACTGGAAGAATAAAGTTTGTGTTTTTAAATGAATATTGCTTTTCTTCTGCAGTTTCAACCAAAGAGTTTTATTTTTCGCTTATCCTGAAAAGTTATGTTTTTGAGTTGTGAATGTTTTGTATTTAGTGTGCGATATGTTTGTAAGACTGCCGCAATGTAATTTTTTTAAAATATTAAACTGACTTCAACAAGGAGGGGGTTTTCAAATTCATTGGTTTCTTTATATACATGTACATCGATTACTCCTAAAGTACTTGCCCGATTGCCGTCATATTTTTTCAACAGATAGAGACTATGAACGCGGAGGTGCCCGGTAGGTGGGCGTTAGTCGACAAATGGGCGTATCAGTATGAGCAACACACTGTATCTCATAAATATTGACCGAAATATTGGTACTGAAATTTACAGTTATACAAATAGAAGGGTAGGCACAGTTCTTAAAAATTACGGTTAATTGAGTGGGCGTTATTAGCAATATTAAAAAACACCTTAGCTCGAATACTATTGGTACTTGGATACTGAAATTTAGTACAGGGGTAGGCACAATTATTAAAAATTCCTGTCAAAATGTCGGCGTTATTCGACAAAGGGGTGTGGAGATTTATAAAATTTAAGGAGATTTATGATTCTTTTTAAGGGCAATACATGCACTGAAAATGGTAGAAATTGATAAGACCTTAGGGGTACCTTCCTTGGACCTAAATTAAATTTGTACATGATTTTTTATGGGAGGATCTTTTATAGGATATTTTTAAACAAATGCCAATTTTTAAGCCAATCCTAACGAAACTCAGTAAGAAGGTTAGACAAATATAGTAATAAATGTGTACAGAAAATGGTCGAAATTGGTAAGATCTAAAGGATACATCTCATATTAATTTAAAAAAAAAAATTTGTTTAAAAATGTACCCTTTCAGTATCTTAAGAAATAATAATGAAAACAATTTAGAAAAGCTACATTTATGATAAATATATTCTAAATAAATTAAGCAAAAAAAAAATTAATAAAAAAAAACAGGAAGTAGGTTTTTGAACATGTCCTTGCTACTTTTTACAAACAATTAACCCCAAGTTAAACAACAAATAAGGTATGTAACCTAAATATGGCAAACCTAGCATTTTTTGCCCAATAGGAGAAAAGTTGTTTTAAACATATTTTTGGAATTTTTCATTTTTGTGTATAAAATTTTTTATTCAAAAACATAAAAGTAAAGCATAAAGAAGTAAAGAATATATGCAGTTGAAAAGGTAATAAAAAGGTCAGGTTTTTTCCATAATAGGACCACTATGTCTTAATAGGGCCCAATCCTTAATGGTTTTATCAAACTAACAAAACAGTCAGAAAATAATAAGAACACATATTGTTTTTATGAGTGTTGTTCTACTTATAATAATGCATTCGGATCAATTGAGTAAATACCGATGGTCTTGAATCCATTGCTTATGTTCGACTGATGTAAGTCATGTTTTCGGCCAAATATTTCTCAGAATCAAATTGAAATGTAACAATTTACACAAAATTTTATGTTTAAAACAATTTTTTGTTATAACTTGAATATGACCAGAAAAAATTTTTATTGGGCCTTTTTATTCGTTTTATCGCTTTCGATATAATTTCGTTACTCAAGTTTTTCTTGGAATATGCAACAGTCATAGTTGATGAATTTGTTTTTGTATTTTCGTCAATATATTAGTCTTGATTTTTAATTGAAATCTGGACATAAGCAATACAGAATTCGTAGAATAACGTGCTTTACCTACGCTCTCCATTTTACACCAACCATGTTGTTAACACTGCCGCTGACTTTGTTCGACTCAGTGATGCCAGGTATTCTGAGCGCCTTCCCCCTAAATGGAGCTTGATTTCCCTCTAAATTCACGCATTTCCCCCTAAAAATGTTTTGCTAGACATTAGTACAAAAATGAAAAACACTTGAAATTAATACTTTATAAAAATTTTTTAAAATATATTTCTGAGATCAGTTAATGAACATGTTAATACACATGTATACAAACGCACATATTTAGATTTTTTGCAGTTACTTTAATGAAACTTTTATCGATTTAAGTCCGTACTGTTCACCTTAGGATATCTTTAACCAGTGGGTAAAGTTCTAGATTTTCAGTAGTTTTAGAAAACCAGGAAATATCCACTGGTTAGAGATATCCATACCTGAACAATACGTCCCTTACCATTCTAAACTTCTTTAAACGCATCCAGGACGTCGTCTACAAATTCGCTACGACGGGAGGATTTTTGTTTAATAATTGTCTTGGAAATCAAACTAAACATTTCGTGCAACGGAATTCTTGTTTTGACTACTATTAATAGGGGTATTCACGATTCAGTGCACTTGCCAGTGTAGTTGAGGACTTGAGGACTTATGTAGGTGTGCAGTTAGATTTTAGTGAACACACCGCACTTTTAACTGAGATTATAAATTTGATTTTTATTGAGATTATTATTATAATTTGAATGAAATTATTATTTATCAAGTAATTGGTACTAAAACTCTTAAATGTTGCATCAATATTTCAGAGCTGTTAAATTTTTTTAATGTACACAACTACGCAACTGCTTTAGTTCTCAAGTCCTCAAGTTTAAGGCTATAGTAGAAGTAGTTGTGAAGATTTTTGACGTACGTATATTTTGTTTTTGTAAAGTGCACAAGTCCTCAAGTCCTTCAAGTACTACATCTAAAAGTCCTCAAGTCTTTCAACTGCACTGAATCGTGAATACCCCTAATGCTTTATTTTATTCTTTGTTAGTCACTTCTATTTGTGCATTTTTTTACAAACAGTTCCATTTTGATATACTTACAGCGACGCAGTTACGAAATTAACGCACATTACAGAGTTGCAAACTTTTTCATGGAATATTAGCTATCAATATGTTCTTTTGGCACGTTTTAAAGTGCATTTGTCACAAAACGCAATCAAAATATTCTATCTCCCTAAATTTATTTTTCCAAATTTCCAAATTTCTCCCTAAAACTTTTTCCCCCCTAAAATTTCACCTGAATGACGGAAAAACCCCTAAATTTAGGCAACACTGGTTCGACTGTCACTCGCTTCAAAGATGCGCAATCGAAGTAATTTTTTTTGCTTTGTGAAGCAGATATAAACATGTTTAAACGTGTTAAAAAAAATGTTTTTGCAGGGAATGCAATTAATGTAGGTTTTTTTTTAATCGGGCCTTATTAAGACTTATTTTGCCAGGGACCCATACATTTTTTTAATACATTCTCTACTATTTTGCATTTACATATCTTCTATAATATTAAACAAAAACAAAACAAAGAAGTTAATTTCTAAATATAATAAGAACAAATAAAACTTTCACTCACTTTGGTTGTTTTCTTTTCGACTCAAAATGCTCTCATAGAAACAGCACGTGCTATTGTTATGAACACAAATCTAGTACTGAAAGGCATAAATATAGGAAAGAATAGAAAAATGCACTGTTAACAATGCATTCTTTATCAAATATAACGGTTTCCATTCCGCTAGACTCATTTCAAATGCATGTCCAATACAATGGACAAGGTTAACGAAGAGATACATTACTTTAAAGCCAAAATATTTTTTTTAATATATAGATGTATTTAATTTGAGCGCTAATATTTCCAGCTAAACACCAATGAACACCAATATATCTTTGATATCTAGATATTTTACCCCCTATAATAGCACGGGGTCACAGTTACCCCAAAAAATTTTTAATCTAATTTGCATCTGTTAAACTTTTAAAAATCTGGCTACTCTCGACATCTATAGCTAGAGGAGGCTTTAAATACTAGAATGGCCTAGTGGGAATACAGTAATACCTCGTTTTACGTCGTCTCTATTTACGTCTTTTCGATTTACGTCGTACAAAAAATTGTTCGTGGTAACATGTATAATGTAATATGTTGTACACTTCATAAAAAAGTGAAGTATGAGGTCGAAAAGTAAAATGAGTAAAGTTGGATCTCAGTTAAAATAAAGCGAAATGCTATATCATTAAAAACAAAACTCGAAGTTATTCGACGTCATTAGCGTGGAGAAAAGGCTTCTAAAATTGCTAGCGTGATGGGTCTGCCTCCGACTACAGCAAGAACCATTATAAAAAGTGGCCGCAATATCCGTTCAAGTACAGCTGGAGTGCGTTCCCTCGAAACAATCACTAAAAGAAGACCGGCTTTGTTGGAATAGATGGAGAAGGCCTTAAATGTGTGGATAAAAGATTTAAATTATAAAAATATTCCTCTAACATCTGTTGTTATTCAAAAAAAGGCTATCAGCTTATTCAACGATCTAAAATATGCGGAAGATGAAGAAGCTAACGATTTTTGTTTCAATGCCAACAGTGGATGGCTGGAGAAATGAAGAGATTTTAAGAAAAGAGCACATCTTCATAATATAAAAGTCGTCGGTGAGTCTTCAAGTGCTCACAGTGAAACAGCTAAGATTTTTCACAAAAGTTTACGCAACTGATTAATGAAGGGGGATACACTCCGACAATGCGAAATGCTTGGAAAAACATATGACCTGAATGCATATCTGAAGGCGTGCAGGAAGAAAATCTGAATGAGTTAAGCACAGAAATTATAAGCTTGGCCCATCGAGTTGGATTTTGTGACATTGACGAATCTGACATAAATGATGTCTTGAATTATGGTGACGAGAGCTATTTACATTGACAAATGTTTCAACACAAGATGATTTTGAAATCGAAACTTGGGAAGATGGATCACAGTTTTCAGGGCGAAAATTAGCAGAGGCATTCGACTACATAAAAAAAGCTAATAAACTATAAAATAAATAAACTATAAAATATTGAAGAAATTTAATTTTAATGTGTATGTTTCGTTTATTTTATTAATTTTTATAAAATAATTCTGAATTACTTTGATTTTTTGTTCTGATTTTTAATAAAATAAACAGAGTATCAAACCCCTATGCAAGAATTGAATTTCGATTTGCGTCCTTTCGATTTACGTCGACTTTTTTTGGAACGAATTAAAACGTAAATCGAGGTATTACTGTATTATTTAAAGCGTTAGTATAGTTTCGGTAGCCGTCGGAAGTGGAAGGTAAAGTTTTGTGGGCGCATTTTTTGTAAATAATGGTAAAACCAACATGTAACCCAACAAACTGCATCTTTTTGGATTCCTACTCCGTTAAAATTTTTCAAAAAATCTTTAAAAATAAAGAAAATAGACATAATTTTTTTAAATTTTTTTCGTCAATTTTTTTATTTCTTTAAATTTCTTTAATTTTAAACTTACAGCAACATCAAACAATAGACTTGAATTTCATTCTTTATAAGTTTGAAACCAATTGAACCTCCCCAGCAAGAAGAGGGAGCTGCATTTATAAAATATCTTGTAAAAAAATAAACCAAAAATATTTTTCGTAATCGTGTACTGCTATCGAGTATGTTAGAGTATCGTAAAATAGCCCATTACCAATTTCTATCACTTCCAACACTTCCTGTGTAAGACTTACTCCCTGCAAAGCAATCATCGAACAGCCACTGGCAACTAGCCCAATATTGCCGATATGTAATGCGAAAAAAATTCTCACACTTGCTTTACGTATATTTATGGTGCTCATTTAATTTAGTTTTTCGATAATAACAAGAAACATTTTGTAAAACTGCACAACAGTAATAAAACATCGATTGCCGTTGTTGTTGTTGGCTGTTGCATTGTTGTGCTGTTTAGCAAGATAAATAAACAAATCAATAAAACGGACATTGTTTAGATATGAATTATTTTTTTTCTTTTGTTTGTTTCTGCGGTTAAATTGAAATATCAGCAAATTTTTTAATATTCATAATTTTATATTGTTTTCTTTTACAGAGGCAATAATTTAACTTATTTATTTTTGTTCATTTTTATATACATGATTTTATATGTATATGATGAATACAATGGAAATATCGCTTGTCAGACTTTCGCAAATAGACGTTTCATTTGTAAACACACAGATTTGACAAAATATTTTCTTAGGCACAATATATAACGGAAGGAATGAACTATTGTGCAAAAGTATTAAACAATAAAATATATTTTTGAAATATCGGAAGTAAGAAGCGGTTAAGAAAAACAAAGTGTTTTATTTAGTTAATTGAATATTAACGACTTCAATTAACTAAATAAAATTTTGCCAGGGACCCATACATTTTTTTAATACATTCTCTACTATTTTTCATTTACATATTTTCTATAATATTAAACAAAAACAAAACAAAGAAGTTAATTTCTAAATATAATAAGAACAAATAAAACTTTCACTCACTTTGGTTGTTTTCTTTTCGACTCAAAATGCTCTCATAGAAACAGCACGTGCTATTGTTATGAACACAAATCTCGTACTGAAAGGCATAAATATAGGAAAGAATAGAAAAATGCACTGTTAACAATGCATTCTTTATCAAATACAACGGTTTCCATTCCGCTAGACTCATTTCAAATGCATGTCCAATACAATGGACAAGGTTAACGAAAAGATACATTACTTTAAAGCCAAAATATTTTTTTTTAATTGAGCCCGACTTTGAGCCCGTTTATATAGAAATAATTAAGCAAAATCAATGGTCGTTATAGCACATATCCTTTGGCTCAAAATATATTGTACATATTAATTAATTTATCTGATCATTAGAATGACTTTAGCGGTCATGATTTTTTTTTTTTTTTTTTTGTACAACTAAAGAGTCAAAATACATATTTAAAATTTGAGCAACACACAAGCGTCACCTAGTTTCTTCGCTGTGTCTAGCGTTAGTGCTCTGTTAAAATGATTTTAAGAAAATGAAAAATAGTAGCCCGATTTGCTGAACCCGTTATATCACAGAATGAGAGGTTTGAACTGAATTTATATTAATAAAAGTTACCATTTCAAATGCAATGTCGAAATTCATGACTTCAATATGAAATAAGAATACAAAAAAACGGCTTAGTTTCATCGTGAGATTTCACACCTTATTTTATACAGTGACTGAGTTTGTAAAAACTTTCAAATAAGTAATGATACTTATTAATTTTGATATTTAGAATACTAACGCCCTTGCTGTCTAACGTATATCTAAGAATGTTTGGGCAATAATAGGTAAAAGTTCTACCACCCAATTTTCAGTGAAATTAGTTTTGGGCATAATCATTTCTGTGTCGACAAGGAATAACCGCTAAAGTCGAGTTAGGACAAATTAAGATTAGTACTTTCATTGCGTTTTTTCGCAACGAAATACACTAGTACGCAAATTTTTATGGTTGTACCTTGAAAATTAAATGATTGATGTCATCAAATCTAAACAGCAAGAGTCGGGGTACCCTGATATTAGGTAGAAATTTTAATCTTAAAATTGCTCTCCTGAAATTTTGAAAATGAGTTTAGCTGTTTTTCCTTGTCGACACAGATTTAGTTCTTTAACCTCAAGTTATAATAGAGTAAACAAAAAACTTAACTTTACCTGGATTTTTCCAAATAAATCTGTTTTTATACATCCGATTTTTTTAGATTTATACATCTGATCAAATTGTGTGAATTTAAGAATCTAATAAAATTCCACCAATATTGACTTTCTTTAAAAAACATTGCTAAATAACAAATCTATAATTTCCATTCGAAGTCCTGAAACAAGAAACTCTATACCCGTGATATACTTATTTCGGAATATATTGATGTCATTTGTAACTCGAAGTTAAAATACCTCTGCAAAATCTTTCAAAATTCGGAGCTATTTAGGTTTTATTATTTTGATGACTTCACTTTTTATGGGGATAGGCGTAACATTCAAACAGCTTTTCTAAAACTCAAACTCGGAGCACGTTTAATATATCAAAACTAGTGTGTGACATGAATTCTATTCAACAATATCAAGTAATTGTTGTAATATATATTGTTGTTGTACATAAATATTGTCAAATTTGTAAAAATTTTTATGACATCACTTTGTATGGGAAGTAGATGTGATTTTTTTATTTAAATTTGCAATATTTCAAACTTAGTGTGGGCATTTTAAATCGAAGCTTATAAGTTAATGTTAAGTTGTTATTTATAAAGTAACTTTGGATTACTTTAGATAAGATTAAACCCAATTCATTAAATTTAACCCATTTTCGAACTAGATCAAAAGATTATTTCCATTTTGCTGAAGATTCGGCTTTGGCTTCGGCAAAAATTCACATTTGGTCGCACACTAGTTATACTTATCAAATCGAAAAAATGATTCAGAGACTCGGCATTCTGTAAAAATCCATTTATCCATTTTTAACCGATTCAAAAAGGGGGAAGATAGATAAAGACCATGAATGCGAAGATGCCAATATATTAAAGTGGGCGGTACTTGAGAAAGGGACGTATCATAGTATTGATACTATTGACACTAGAGTACTGAAATTTAGTACAGACGAAGGCACAATTATAAAAAATTACTGAAAGAAGTTTCACTTCAAACATTTCTCACTTCTGTCGTTGAGATGAAAAGTTTTGCTAATAATAAACTTGTACACACTTTTTTCAGCAAAATATCATATTCTCTAAAAAGGCAGAAAAAAACATTTTAACCAAAAAAAACCGACTTCAAAATCACTACAAAGTAAAACATAGCTTTAAGGGGGAAGATGACATTTGCCGTTTTTTTAAATTGATTTTTTTATAATTTTGTATTTTAGTAAATATTCTAAGAAAAATAATTTCATGGAAAAATTCCTACGGGTTCGAAAGTTACAGCCGGAATTCTTTCGCCTTTTTTCTTTGTTCACAAACTTTGAACGCGTTTATCTCGAAACCATGTTTTTCGTACTGGTTGCGGCACAAGCGGGTTCATTTTTTAACACGATATTATAACACGAGATTTTTTACATTTTTTTTTCGATTTTTATAAATTTTTAAAGTCAATATTTTTTTCGGAAAAACATATTTTCAAATTTGGAACATCACCAAAAATTTAAAAAAAGCTTATGTCATACGATAACCAATTTTGTTAAGAGTTAAAAAAGGTATTTTTTTTCGAGATCGCACAATTTTTGCGACTCCCAGCGCTGCAACCACGAGGCCCTTTTTTTTCTCTGCCGCCAGTTTGGAGCTCTATAAAACAATGTTGGATTGAAGAATATATTTTTTGAATTTTTATTTCCTTGTAGTTTGTTAAATTCTCTACAATAATAAAAAAATTTTGAAAAAATGTTTGTTTTTTGTTGCGAATGTTGCCGCGAATGTAAATTACTCCTTTTCCTATTAATTTCTTGATCAAATTCGATAATTTATTTATATACATTATTTTATTGCAAATCTTATTTGTTTTTCATTTTTCATAATTTCTTTTTTTGCATCTTTATCTTTTGTATAAATATACAATTTTTTTTTTTTAAACTCACTTTAAACTTAAGAATAGTGCATTTGTTCCAAAACGTTCTAGTTTGTCCACCAAAAAGTGCTGTTTGAACGAAAAATCCCTGCTAGTGATGCATATCGTTGGAAAGGACGTGAACTTAAGTTTCCATTACGTTAAGATCCACACGGCAAATCAAGTCTCTCACATTTAAGTCATAGCAGTAAACATAAATTTTTCTCCATTAAACATAAAAGCTTTTAATATAAAATTTTATGGATATAATAAGTCTTAGACTCATTATTATAACTTCATGCAAAAAGTTTTATATATGTGTACACTAGGCCGAGTCGAAATTAAGATATCGCCGGACACCAACTCAAAAGTTAGAGGGACTCCTCAAAACTATTTCTGCATAATTTTTTTTTTTATCGTAGAAATCCCCATGGAGCGGTTTTGGTTCTTCTGAACCTTTTTTTGGCCAAAAACTCAAGTTTTCACTCACAGAACACTAATAAAGTAGGTTTAGGGTATTTCATAGGCATTTCATAGGCTTTAGACTTTCTTTACTTGTTTTATATGAATCCGGTTTTAACTATAACTTTTCTCTATATTTTTTATTAAGGGTGGGCTTTCACTTTTTTATGTTTTCTTTAATATCTCTCATTTCTAATTCAAAAACAAAAAATAAATGTCACTGACGTTTCACTCCTTCAAATGCCTTCTTTATGAAAAATAACTGTGTCTGCTTGATTAAAAAAAAATACAATATTCACTAATCTTATATAGAAAGTAAATCCGAGACATAAATTGTGGCAGCTAATTATTTTCCAATGTAATCCAACTTATCATTAAAAATTGTCACTCACGTTTCACTCTTGAATTAATTTTTTAAATTATATTTTTCAATGGAAAAAGGATTTTTTTAAAAAAAATTTTAATTTTAAACTGTTCAAAAGAAAATGTTGATATATAAATCACGAAATACCAAATTACAAAAAAAAAAAAAAAACCTAAAAATTTTTAAATTTGCTACAGATGAAAAATACGTACAATAAAATCATTTCAAATTTAAGGATGCAATATGTTTTTTCAAAATGCTTTTACCGTTGGAAAACACAAGCTTTCGTACCATCCTTAACGTACCATGTATTTGTATAAAACTAAAAGCATTTTTGCTTTTTAATGTTTTGGTTTACTTTTACTGGAATTGCCGCACAGCAACTAGTTTTGCTGCAGGAGCGTTTTAAGTAAAACAGCTTCAGGAAATCAGAATTTAGCCAAATTGTATGGGACTCCCGACTTTGTATCGTACCAGTCACATAGCCAGGTCACAGTAATAGAGCGGGTAAACATGAAACTTGCGGGTGAAATTATTTTGTTAGTCTAATTTACGGTACATGGTGTAAGATTATACATGTAAAGGATTATTCAAAATGTAATTTTAATTATATTTCTCACTATTTTCTCACTTAGATGGAGAATTTTTAGAATGATAAATAAAACATATGGGCATCTCCCAGTGGCACGGACGCGACATTCGCACGGTTTTAATTACTCGAAAAACAAAAAAGAAACCAAAAGAGCCGATATGTATTTTAAGTGTTCTAACGCGATCAAGGAGTGCTACATTTTATAAAAATACTGGCTAGATTTAGTACAAATTTGTACAAAGTAATAAGCAATTATACAATGAAACGGACGCGACAAAAAATGGAAGTTTTTTTAAGCTCTTATAGAAATATGCAAAATTTAGCTAATTTTGACAACTTTTTTTTTATATATACATGTTAATGGAGGTCAAAGGATAACTTTTCTTTGAAGACTTATGAAATATGAGAATTATCTTTTTCCTTTTTTTAAGTAGTTATAGCACCAATAAGGACGCGACATCATGGACGCGACAAATTTTTCCAAGGGAAATAAAATACAGTAATGATGTTTATTATTACCCTTAATTTTTTAATGAAAATAAAACATAACAAGGTAAATTCAAGATACAAACAGTTTTAGTAATTAAAATAATGAAAAAATATAAATTTAAAAGCTCTAAGGTTAGTTTATTTCAATTGTTTTCTTTAAAAATAAACGGTTCGAGCAACTTCTATAAATTGACTGTCGAAATATGAAAACCAATGCAAACTTTTAACTCCTTTAATATTTAATATTCTAAGCTATCGAATATTTCAAAACTCTTTGAAACAGTTATTAAAAATAAGTTGTTCTTCCTGGTTAAACGTCGCAATTGCCTTGAACAGCATGGTTTTTTGCCGATCGGCTGACAATGACTAACCTGGCAGTCATTTCCAAATTTTGCATTTCTTCTTTTGAGCTGGGACACCAAGTTGATGTTCTCTGTGCTGATTTTTCTAAGGCCTTTGATAATGTCACTAATAATATTTTAATTGTGAAAAAAGCTAAAATGGGTTTCCATTCAGATTTCTTGAATTGGATACGATCTTATTTGGAAAATAGGGTTTGTTTTGTTGAATTAAATGTGAAATCGTATCAATTTATTGCTTCGTCTGGGGTACCACCGGGTAGCATTCTGGGCCCTTTGTTATTTTCTTTATTTATTAATGATGTAATGATGTCAATGTTTTGAATCCGCAAAATTTTTACTTTATGCTGATGATTTCAAGTTATTCAGTGATATATCTGATTCAAATTATGTTGATTTATTCCAGAATGATCTCAATAATTTGCTTTCTTGGGCTTAGAAAAACTTTGTACCATTAAACTTTAATAAATGTATTCCTATGACGTACTCTAAATCCAATAATGTGTCCATTTATTCATATTACCTCTCCGGTTCCACCTTGAAAAATATGTATACCATTAATCTTGGAGTGGTATTTGACTCAAAGTTCACTTTTGATGAGACTATAAATTATCTAGTTCCAGAATTAAACGCCTTACTTGCTTTCGTTCGTAGAAATAGTTCAGAGTTTTCTGATCCATATACTCTAATTTGTCTCTATAATTATTTTGTGACTCAAGATTAGAGTATGCTTCCTATATTTGGAGTCCGTTTTATTTAAGTCACTGCTCTCGAATAAAATCCAAAAGTCGTTTACTCGATTTGCTCTTATACTCATTATACTTCGTTGAGCCATTGAATTTCTATGAATCCCCCATTTTGCTATTGGGTATGAAAACACTTGGAACTAAAAGAAGTTTCAATCATTAACATTTATTCATGATCTTATATCAGGTCATATTAATTGTGCCGAGTTGTTACAATTTGTTTACTTTAATATCCTCGTAAGGACATTACGCCATTACTCGTTATTTCATTTAGAAACCCATAGAACTCTGTATGCACTTAATGAGCCTATTGCTCGTGCTTTATCATTGTATAATGAAATATCTGTTAATAATAATTTAAATTTTTTTTTAACTGACCTTTAAGAAATTACTAAATAATTGTTTTCGTATCTTATTTCGAGTTTCAATATATATATATATAGTTTTTTTTCCCTTTTTGTTATTGCATTAGTTTTTAAGTAGTCTGTAAGGATATTGCAATCCAAAGACGGTGAATAAATAAATTAATATTTCGAACAAGATTTGAGAACAGATATGTTTTTAATTCAGGTCTTTTGGAAGCGCATCGTTCAGTTTCTTTCTTCTTATAATGTTTTTCCATTTTTCGTCACCTTTTTTCCTTTTCTTCCTATACTTCTTTGCTTTCTCACTCCTTGTTTCTTTTGATTATTTTGCCATCTGTTAAATATTAATTTAGTCTTATTTTAGTTCTTATTAATTTACATCTTATAAATTAAACTTTATCGACACTTACTGTTACGGACGCGACAAATTTTAAGCACCATTAAAATTTTTTTTTCGATTTTGCTGGAATCCAAGTATTATATTTTCTTAACCAGAACAATGCACTTGTTTAAAAACTGACAGCATCTTTCATTTGAAACTTTTGTCCACAAATGACAGTAATTAATAACATTTTTTGCACACGGACGCGACATTGAGTGTAGCAAGAAGCAAACTTAAAAACTTCCGTTATTCGAACTCCGATTTCTCTCGCTTTTTCTTAGGCATAAAATTGTTGTTAGTAGAAAACTTTTAAATTACAGCAGCAATCTAATTAACTTCAATAAGCTAAAAACACAAACAAAAAATATTGCTATAATTCGGGAAAAGGCTCAGAAAAAATTTTTATCTTTTGCAGTAGTATGTATATTTCGGCCCAGAATTTAAAAAAGTAAAAAATTCTTTTAGATTAATAAAATATAAATATTTAAGCTTCATTTTTGGATAACAAAAAGTTTTTCTGACCAGTTTGAATTTTTCACTCGTGGTGGACCTTTTTTGGGAGATGCCCATATACATTTAGGAAGTTTAAAGTTAGTTATCACGATACACTCTCCTCTCCTGACCATATTGTTTTTTTCGTTAAAAGTTCCCATAATTGACAAATCTGTTGCCTCTCTGAATCATAAACTGTAAATAAAAAACTCTTAAACCCAAAATATCGTGTTGGAAGATGAGTGTTTTATGTGGTTGCACGCATAGTTGTCAAATCTTATCTAATGTGGTGATAATAGTCATATATGTTCCAAATTGGAAAATTTTAATTTTAAATAGTACAAAATATGGAGATCCGGTTGTGGTCTGTTAGTTATTTACATATTTTTTGAGGCAATTTGTTTTGATAAAAGTTTCTTCTGATACTTTTGAACAATTCTGAATTTTAGAATCTAGTCTTTATAAAATTAATTTCAATTTTTTTTAATACTGTTATCTAATAAGAAAGAAGAAGTTTTTATGATTTCATATGCACAATATTACATATAAATTATTTTTTAAATTTTAATTTTCTCTTATAGTTTTTTCTAACAAGTTGTTAAAATTCAAGCTTGACTTTTTCTTTATTTTGGAATCCACTTAAAATTTTATAGTTTTAGTCTCTGTTCTCGGCTGTGTAATAAAAATAAAAGCAAATATTGCTGGAAAATTTCATTAAAATGTCTAGCTTGCAAATATTTATGTCGCTAGCAACTGTCAAAAACATACACATTTGATAGCTGCTGCCTTCTTCCGCTGCTTTATGTTTTAACAAATACCAAGTGTCAGTTTTTGTTTTGTTCTATTATTGTTATTATTATATTGCTGTTGATTGTTTATGTTTATCAGATTCAATATGAATGTTTTTATAAACAATTATTTGATATGCACAGCAAAAAAAGTACATGTAGATTTAAAATGTAATGTGCCTGACAAAGTTTACTGACTTTATTTTATTTCTTTTAATTTTTTTTTTTTATTAAGATGTACAAAGTGGAACAAATTAATCTTTTAGTCGAATTTCCAAACACTACACATAATCAAATTAAATTATAGTTTTAAATAATATAATAATAATCATAATAAATTATGTATATAATTTAATATCGAAACTAAAAACATAACTAATGACAACTATACTTTAAGTTTTAAGTGAAATTATCGTTAAAAAAACGTACCATTTTTATCTCAATTTTTATCTCAAACAGTATTTTATTACTGTTAAGACTTTGTAAGACTTTTTAAATTTTAAAAAATTAGGTCTGCTCCTGTACTCTAAAGTTTTTGTCCAATTTACCAGTTTTTACCAGTTTTAGCCCGAGAAGCGTTCCCGTACACGAAAAAATTGTAAAAAGAGTGCAATCGAGAGAGTAACACATTTTCCCTCCTTGTTTAAAGATGCAAGTTTTAGTCCGAGAAATTTCTTCTGGTAAAAATGGAAAAAAGTGTCAAACAGCTGTTTAAAAGTTAGCAAAGAACCCAGAAACATTGGAAAATGTGAAAAAAACTAATATAAATTCTTAACTTGAGAATTAATTTCAATATTATTAAAAATCTTAGGCATTTCGTCTGCAATGCCGATGCTTCACATCAAGGCAATGCTGGACAAACTATCTTATTTGACAGTTTTTACAATTTTAGTCCGAGAAGCGTTCTCGTACTTTTTTGTGTTTTTCTCTATATTCGAAAGATTTTTTCTCATTTTCAGACTTTTGACAGTTTTACCATTTTTAGTCCAAAAAGTACGGGAACAGACCTATTATGAGGTGTTACTGAAAAATTTTGTTCACATATTTCATAGAGTTCTTCATATCAGAAAACTTTCTCGACTTATTCTTAGTGTAGCATCACTTGAATCATTACAATACATTGCCATATGCAACAGCACATTTTTGCAAAAACTTCCTAGAACTGACGCAGTCATAAGTTGAAGTACAGACAGAAATCTGGCGTTCATATCACGTTCTATGTGTGCATTAAAACAATCCGCAAAAGAAGTTTGTTGTTTTTGGATAGCCACCAAAATAAGCCAAATAATCAGTTGTAGTAAAACATCAAATCAAATCAATAGGTTATGTATTATAATTAGTTTCCTCTCGCATCAAGTTCCACGAATCTATTGGTCATAACTAAGTGAGTACTAAGTGAGTCTAGTGATGATTGAAGTGAATTGGTATTGTTTCTAAGTGGCAATAATTAATGAAATATTGATGTGACCGAGCAAGGATTAAGTCATTTGTTCTGCAAATCTAATCTTAGGCAAATCATTCAAGTATGTACTTGTATATATTTTTCTACAAACTTTTTTATTATTTGATATAAACATGAGTTTGAGTAACGATGTAACTACATAATGCGGTGAAGTCTGAATTGAATTGAATTGAATGTGTAAATAATAAACCCAGGAACCGTGTTTAAATAACGGACAAAAAACAAAGCAATGGTTCCAACACTTTGTTGGTATTTAACCTTAGAAGGTGTGCAGAGGGTTTTTGCAAAGCAATAATGTGCAAACATATAATTCACATCGTGTTTTCGTAATTAATGCTCGCACCAGTTTACATGAGCTATAATTTGTGTAATATTTTTAAAGAATTATATTTTATAAAAAAAAAACATATTTCTTATGAATTATATTAAGAGCTTTATGCCAAATAACTCATGGAGCAACAGGTTGCTGCCACAACAATATAAATAAGTAAACAAAAAGCGCAACAACAAAATATTTGCAAAATGAATGCAGTTAATTTGTTTTTTTTATTTTTGCTAATAGCAAAGAGTAGAAAAACACTGTTTTGAATAAGTTGAAAGCAAAAAGTCAGTAATTCCGGTTTGGTTTTGCAGCAGTTACGCTTATTAACATTTTAAAGGTGGTGAACTGGATAAACCAAAAAAAAAAAAAAAATGCATGTGGTGACCGTGGCATGCAGGTTAAGTGTGTGGCTAAGCATGCTCGGAGCCCGGATTCGATCCCCAGCCGCGGCGAAAAGTTTTTTCAATAAAAATTTTTTCTGATCGGTCACCACCTCTCTGCAGACAATGGCAAAGAGAGTAAATAATGCCATGTAAATCTTCTTGAGAACATGAACTTAAGCCGTTCGGAGTCGGCATAAAACATGTAGGTCCAGTTCTCGGTCAATTGTGTGCAAACATTTAATAACACACACAACACAATTGATCATAAGACGCACGGTCAAAGTCCTTTCAAGGGCTGCAATGGCCAATTTGTTTGTTTTTTGTTTATAACTGGATAAACCACAGCGACTACTGCTGAGCAATGCGGCCACGAGCATAAGAAAAAGAAAGCTGAATCTGGCCAAAAAAGTCAAGAACAAGCTAAAAAGCCGTAGCCAAAGGGTTGCTTTCGGGTTTCAAGCTCCCCATTGGTACCGAAGAGTAGAAAAAAAATCAATTCAACTCAAATCAATGAAAACAAATGTTGATATTTTGCATAACTAAATTAATATAAAAATTAAACATTAAAATATTTTTACAAAAAATGATAAAATTTTCAATTTTTAAAAATACGAAAGAAAGTTTAAATTGGTAGTAAAGTTTCTAATAGGAAAGATTCTAATTATGGTCATAACAAAATTGTAAGAAGTCACGATAATCGCTTTTTTTATCATTATGAAACACTTTAATCCCTAAGCCCTAGGTTTTAAGTTTAACCCATATTTTACCACGGGAAAGAATTGTTTGAGAAGAAAGTTAAAACTAATTGTTTTAGCTAATTTAAACCTCAGAAACTCAAATCGAGCGTCCGAAAAATGTTGCGGTTTTTTCTGGCGAATATCAGGTATTCGAATTTTCGAATAACTGTAGCCATCAAGCATTTTTTGTGCGAAAAATATGCAGACTACTTGCCAGTGTTCGAAAAATCTCAAACCGCAATTTGGCAGCAGTTTTCTTCCTCATGCTGTCCGTTTTCTAAACATTTATTACTGTTAACAAAAATTGAGTCTATTGACAATAATTTCTCATTATAATTTTTAAAAATTTCCATTGCTAGGAAAACGTAAAAATCAGATGGATAAAATATCCAAAAATTGTTACTTTCTAAACCTAGCCCTAAAGTTAGTAGGAAGTAAGTGGACGTGGAGAATATTTTTTTTTTGTGAATCCGAAATATCGAAGCAACATATAATAAAAACAGTAACTAATATATAATAAGCGTTATGAACTAAAAAAAAAACATAGAAATATTGAGTTTTGAGAGTTCGAAAAATCGAACAGTCGTAAAAAGTGGGTTAAGGCCGATTGAAAAATGTCGTAAATTTTTTTGTTTAAAGACCAATTTCGAAAATTCTTGTAGTCAAATTGATCAAAATTCAACAAATTAATCAGGCAATTAAAATTTTGTAAGCTTACTCATAAAAAATGAATAAAACGCAAAAATTCAAATTTTTCAATTTTTTTTCAGGGTTTTTACAGTTTTATGAGCCTAGGTCACGTGTGAGGTCATTTCTATATCGAAAACTATTATTGTTGAAGATTTTGTATAAATATCTTAAACGGTATACAAGTAATGAACGATATAGTCAAATGTATGTTTGCAAAACTTCAGATTGCGAAAAAACGTATCATTTGACCATTGTAATTATTTGTTACTGAAAAATTCATCTTGTTTTTAAAAATTAAAAAAAAAATATTTAAAAAAAAAAAACAAAAATGTACTTTTTGAGATATGAGCAACTTAAAATTTTTCAAAAAGTTGGCAACTGTAGCATAAAAATTCCAAAAATATGTATTTTTTTTTTTTTTCATTTATAAAAATAGGATGACAGTGATGGAACTATAATTAATTGGAAATGACTTCATTTTCGACGAATTGAAAGTTAAATAGAAGCTCAGATTTATTAAAATTCTGTTAAATACAGATGCAATTTTTTATTGTTGTAGTTTTTTCAGCATACAAATATTCCATTGCATATGCTCAAATGTTTCAAAGAAGATCATATTAATATGAGCCTACCTTATTATTCTATCATGGATCTCAGTTCCATCTGAAATATCGCAGTGATATTGTCATATTTTCTTATTGAACGCATCAGAAAATAATTTTTGTGTTTATTTTCTAACGTATTTTTTAAAATGGAAAAGGTTGGTACCTACTATGAAATGAAGTTGTACCAACATGACAAACATAAATTTAGAGATATAACGTTAGATTTTAGTTAGTTTATTTATTAAACCAATTGTTATGAAATTTTCAAGGAAACTCTAGCAAAACCTTAAGAGTGTTCCTGTGAAGTTTGGTACCGATTTGAGATGGGCACGTGTCACGAATTTTCACGTAACTCGACGTGTCACGACGAATCACGTCGTGATCGTGAGCAAACCAATAAAAATTCACGAAAAAATCGTGATCGTGCGTGATTAAATTTTTCTCGTGCGTGACATTACTTTATTCGTGTCACGACTTGTATACGAAAATTTTTCAAATCTGTGCCAAATTTCGTTAGATGTTTTCTTACGATTTTGCTACCAATTGCATACAAAATGCAACACTGACCACTTAAGGACGCGACAACAACTAATTTCGTCTCATTTTTAATTTTGCCGACCACTGCTTTAGAATAACATGTTGCACAGCTCCAGGCGTTGCAAGAGGGGCGTGACACTTTTTAATCATTCAAACTTTTCAGTATAACTTTCGAAATATACGTCACACATTTATGAAATTCGTAACGAATATAACATTTAGTCGTGTCCTTCGACTGGAAAAATTCAGCAAGCATTGCAGAATGGGGCGTGGCACCAACCATACAATTCAAATGTTTAATATCCAATAGCTTTGGTGCTAAATGTCTAATAATATTTAAACTCAGTATAAAACTAATTTTTGACCATGTATTTCGACAAGAAAAATAGCACGGCCATTGGGAAACGGAGTGTCCCATACAAGCCAAATTTTTGATATCAAATAGGTTTGGAAGTAAAAGTCGCTGAGCATTGAAATTCAGAATGGAGTTACCATTTAGTAATGTCCTTCTACTAGAAAACTGTTCCGAGCTTTGGACAAGTGGGTGTACCTTCCCATACAAGCTACATTTTTGATCGAATATGTTTTGAAGTCACAGATGAAGTACATGTGTTTGTCTAAGGCGTAACAACGACTAGTATTGCTTATGAAACAGGGCGAATAATGTTTTGTGCTTTCAAAAGAACCGCTAGGAAAATATGATTTCGAGTTGAGTGGAATATTTCTTCCTCAATTAAGTTCTCATATGGGCATCTCCCAAAAAAGGTCCACCATAAGTGAAAAAAAAACATTAAAATAAAGCACTCTAACAGCTTTTTACTTTATTTTTATACCCCCACGCGTACTGCGTAAGGGGTATATTAATTTTGTCACGACGTGTGTAACGCCCAAAAGGAGGCGTGGTAGGTATGGAAAAGTATATATATTCTTGCTCAGCATCACCACCTGAGTTGATTTAGCCATGTCCGTCTGTCTGTCCGTCTGTCCGTCTGTCCGTCTGTCTGTCGACACGATTACAGCCGCAGTTTTGAAGCTATCGTAATGAAATTCGATATTTAAGCTTTTTTTATAAAAACTAAGATCAAGTACGAGAATGGGCTAAATCGGATGAAAACCACGCCTACCTCCCATACAATCCCAAAATTGAAAAATCTATAAAGAGGCTAATATTTAAGTTACAAGATGGAAACTCGGTTTTTGTATAATTAATGTCAAAACTGAGGTGTGTTATAAAATTGGGCGCCATCCACCTATTAACACGCCCACCTCCCATACAACCCCAAAATTTAACATTCTATAAAGAGGCTAATATTAAAGTTACAAGATGGAAACTCGGTTTTTGTATAATTAATGTCAAAACTGAGGTGTGTTATAAAATTGGGCGTCATCCACCTATTAACACGCCCACCTCCCATACAACCCCAAAATTTAACAATCTATAAAGAGGCTAATATTAAAGCTACAAGACAGAAACTCGGTATTTGTGTATTCTATGTCGAAACTGAGATATGCTAGAAAAATGGGCGTCATACAAAATCTAACACGCCCACCTCTCATACAACCTCAAAATTTAAAACTTTATAAAAAGGCTTATATTTAAGCTGTAGGAAAACAATTTGATATGTATGTTTTTTAGACACATAAAAATAATAATATCTCTCAAAATCTCATACAAAAAGCTCTCCCATTTAATATTCTTCCACCCTTAAGAATCGGCCGTGGGGGTATTTTAACTTCGGCCAAGTCGAAGATATACCTTACTAGTTTTTATTTTGATTAGTATTAGGTACTGCTATGTAACTTGAATTTAACTTTTTATGATGTATTTTTATTAAAATTTATAATAAAAATCTTTACAGTATTTTACTATGGTGGAAAAATTTGTCGCGTCCGTATTCGTGCTATATCTTTAAAAAAAAAACGTAAGAGATAATTCTAATATTTCATAAGTCTACGAAGAATAGTTATCCTTTGACCTCCATTAACATGTATATTATATAAAAAAAAAGTTCTCAAAATTAGCTAAATTCTGCATATTTCTATACGAGCTTAAAAAAACTTATATTTTTTGTCGCGTCCGTTCCATTGAATGATTGCTTATTACTTTGTACTAATTTATACTAAATCTCGCCAATATTTTTATAAAATGTAGCATTCTTTCATTGCGTTAGAATACCTAAAATACATATTGGTTCTTTTTGTTTATATTTTGTTTTTCAAGTAATTAAAACCGTGCGAATGTCGTGTCCGTGCCACTGGGAGATACCCATATGAAAAGAACATTATGATACCCTACATTCAGTTCTTTTGGAGATTTCAACAAATCTTAGGTGGTTTTATAATTATGAAACGCACTTTATAGTTAGAAATGTTTTTCTTGAAGCTTAGTATGCTGTAGGAAAAGTTTTAGTCATATAATTCTAAACAAAAAAAAAAAAAAAAAAATTGGCCATTTCAGCCCTTGAAAGGACTTTGACCGAGCTTCTTATGATCAATTGTGTTGTATGTGTTATTAAATGTTTGCACTCAATTGACCGAGAACTGGACCTACATGTTTTATGCCGACTCCGAACGGCCAAAGTTCATGTTCTCAACAAGCTTTACATGGCATTATTTACTCTCTGAGGTTTGCCATTGTCTGCAGAGAGGTGGTGACCGATCAGAAAAATTTTTTATTGAAAAAAAACTTTTCGCCGCGGCTGGGGATCGAACCCGGGCTCCGAGCATGCTAAGCCACACACTTAACCTGCATGCCACGGTCACCACATTTACATATCCGGTCATATAATTCTACACGCCAAATTTTTGTGTGGAGAAAAAACAACAGTGTTATTGTACTACTTCTGTTCAAAATTTGACTTCTTAGTCAAAATTCTAAAAAAATTAAATTGAAATATTTTTCTTCACAAAAAAAAAATTGCTTTTGAAAATCAGTCCGTACAAAATTCTATTAAAATTTTTGTTAAAAAATCAAGTTCTAGCTTATTTATTTCGGGTATGTGGCATTGAACTGCACATTAGATTTTAAGTTTAAGGAACGCCTTCATACAAAATTTTTTGTTGAAAATATTGCCACCAAAGGGAGATTGTTCAGGTTCACACTCCTATTTTAAGGATTGTTATTTGTATCTGCTGGGCTTTTTCGACAACAAGGCTTTTTTTCTTTGAAAAAGTTTTTTAGACTTTTTCGGTTTTTATTTCTTATAAACATATCAAATACCAAAAAGTTAGACCAAAATATTGTATCTTTTCATTGACTTTTCAACAGTATTTAGACAACAAGCTACCAAAACTTGCCAAACCAAAAAAAAACTGTCTTAGACCACAAAAGTTAATTAATCAAAAGTTAATACTTCAAATAAAATTACAAAAAAGTTTCGTTAAAATTCAAGAATTATTTTTTTGTTAATTCCTTTTGAATTTTGCTTAATTTTGAATATCTTTCAATAGAAAAACAACCCTTTTTCGCAAAAACTCACTTTTTTAAACTTACATAACTTTCTTTTTTAAGAAAGAATGCAGATAATATTTTGGCAGTCAAAAGTTTAACTAAAATCATAGAGGAGTTTTGCTAAAATTCAAGAATCCTGTTATAGCTTATCAAAACTCGCAAATATATGAGTTTTTAGCTGTTTTTTTTAAATAAAGAAATTTTTTTACAAAAAAATATATGAACATATAAAAAATGTGCTAAATTTTTTAAAAACATTAACTTGATTTTAAATTACTTGATTTTCTTCAAATAAAGAGGTGCTCAAATATATCATAAAATATATTTTAAAAATCTTTTAAATTTTATATAAATTAATAAAATTGTTCAATATGGTATACTTAAAAAAAAAGTCAGCTTTATTTCTTCCCATTTTCGCACCATTTATATGCATTGTTAGGCGTGTCAAATTTACAAATATGCATTATTTCTTTTGCAAAATTCCCCCTACTAATTATTCTTTCTTTTTATTATTACCCCTATCACCGTCCGCGAATCGAATAAAAAACACATAAAATTCGCCAAGTTGGTATCATTGTTCGCGAATTTCAAAAATTCCGATTCGACTCAAAAGACAAAAACAGACGACTAGAAATACTTGGTGAGCAGCTTGCGAATCATAAACATTTTTTTGACGTTTGTTTATATATTTTAACAGTTTTTGCTTAGGCAGCAATGAATTTACGGCGAATAAGTGCATTCGCTAACGATGATACCGCAAGAATAATAGTTCGCCAGCTGAGTCGATTCGACTGCAACATTCGACTCGCGGACGGTGATAGGGGCATAATACTAGTATCGTCTGGGGTCGAAATTCCAATTATTGATCAATCCGACCAATTTATTGATTGCCTATTTTTAATTATATGCCAGATGGTTCAAATAAGTTCGAGGCTATAACTCTTAATTTATTGGAGGTATAAAGCTATTTTCTTAAAAAAAAATATTTTTTTTATATTATTATTTTTTACAAAAACAGAAAAACAACATTTAAAAAAAAATCTAATTTAATCAAAGAAATCATAGGTTATTTATAATTATATTTATAATAAAATTTATACTTACTTATAATTATATGCGATATGATAAAAATAAATTCGAGGCTATAACTTTTAATTGATTGGAGATATAAAGTTATTTTTTTCAAAAAAATTATTTGTTTATATTATTATTTTGTTCAAAAACAGACAAAAAACATTTAAAAAAAAAATTTAATTTTGTCAAAGAAATCATAGGGGGTAGCCTTGATTTTTTGATGGCACGCACAGTTTATTAATTTAGTGTCAAGACAAAATAAATTCACCTAAAATCCGGCATAGAATTTGAAAGAAAATGAAAAATGCAATTTTGAGTTTTTGTTTTTTTACAACAAAAATCATTTTTACCCCATATTTTAAGAATAAATCAAATTTTATGCTCTTTTTTTAAAAGGAATAATTTAAATATAAACAAACAAAAAACGGTATTATTTTTAAAAGATTTTTTAAGTTAACTGATAAGACTTTAATAAAAAAAAGAAATAAATAAAATCTATTCACAGATGGCGAAGATATTTGCTTCGGAATTTAGAACATTCAATTTGAGACATTTTTTTTCTCTCTCTTGGCATTTGATTGAAACACACGCTAAATAACTAACGACAATATTAAAAAATTCATTAAAAATACTTTTGGTTAGAACCTTGCTGTATTTTTTATCAAATTTGAAAGAAAATTTAAAAATTTTTTAAAAAAAATTAGAAAAATTGACAAAACCGTTAAAATCCCACCAATGCACATGGAAAGTCAAATTTTTTAATTCAAAACACATTTTTTTTACAAATTTTACAATTGACGAATGCATAAAACTACATTTTTTTAAGAAAGTGTTACTTTTAAAAAAATTCAAATTCGGCCAACTCAAAAGCTCTATCCTCACCAAATTTCATATTAATCAAAGAGCGGGTTTTTTCTCAAAAATTTAGAAGGTTGGGAACCCCCTCTATCACATATATCATTTATATATACATTGTGCACATCTGGGCAACATAACCAGCCCAATCATGAAACATTTTCTCCCGGGAGTTGTTAATGGGAGTTTCCGGTTTTAAGATAGCAAATAAAGATATCTCATTTTTTTATTCTGCACTCATGAATATTGGCGGTTGATGAACAAAATTGCATTAAAAATTTTCAAAAAGTATTTTAACTTTATCTTAAAAACGGAAACTCCTATTTACAACTCCCGGTAGAAAATGTTTCATGATTGGGCTGAACCTTTCGAATGATATAAGTTTCATTTATTTTGAGTTTTAATAAATACCTAAAAAGCGTACGACAAACTTTAATGTTCACGTATTAATATATAAGATTAAAACTAGCTACTGAAGACCCTTGTGCAAACCTGTATATTGCAAAGTCTTATTGTTATTTTTGTTATTGTTAAAATCTCAAAATTTACTTTTTAAATAATACCTTATTTGAGGTCTTTGAGGGCACAAGAAGTACAAGCGCAGATCTGGAATTTTTTTTATTCTACATGATGCAACAAAATTACGTTCATAAAGTCATTTATGTAGTGATTTCTTTAAATATTAAAATGGAAGTATTGCCAAGACTCTAAGGCTCGTTTCTCGTAATTATTTCCTTTAAACTTTGGGGTCCTTTACTCAAGATATTTGGAGCACACTTATACCCTTTGTGCTCCAAAGCCATAATTTAAGGTACACATAAGCACTAGACTTAAGTTAAAGTAGCACATATTTTGTTGTGCCTTCTTCAAGCTAACCTTTCTTTTAGGAAATCTTATCTTTTTTAAGCTTAAAAATTTTAACCCTTTTGACTTAACCGACAACATTGACATCACAAATTTTTTCGTATATCTGATACTGGAGTACAATGAACCGTGTCACTAGCCGCTACCAACACAGCAACAACTTTACTAGAACATATTTTTGCATAGTTATCTACTGGTAAGAGTCTTGAATTGGGAAGATAACTGGGACTGTGTTGGGGAATGTATGGATTCAATGCTCTCGGCGCTCGTTTAAAATGTGGAAAAACAAACAAACACAAAAATAACGCAAATACACAATAACAGCAGCAGGTATGAGGACTAAGGTTTAACAACTACCGACCCATGCCAGGTGGCGGCAACCAACCAACTTATTTGGCATGTCTAGACAGTGCAGCAGCAAACAGTTATTTTTGTGCTCTTGCCGGTCAATGAGAAAACAGTCAACTACCCAGTGGGAAAATCCATCCTTACATAATGAATTATTCCTTACTTATTTTTCATCCGCGGGGCATGAAAACTTCAATACCAAATGCCCATTAATTTTACACAGGCATGATCGCCACTATAAGCTTTCTTTTGTAATGTATGATATGCACCATACGTACTTACGTGACCCTTTACTAAAATAAAGTGCACGGAATGTACTCTCGACAATCGGAATCAATCGGGCTTCCATGCTTATGCACTTTATTTAATAAGCAGGATATATGCATGAAAGCGTAAGGCACCCGTACTGTATTGATATACGACGTGCATATAATCCATTTAAACCTTCTTCGCAACGGAAATTGTAAGCTGTGGCCTTACGTTCACCTTCTTTTGTAAGTTTTAACGTAAGCAGTGGTTATAATTTCCGTTGCGAAGAAGGTTTAAATGAAGGGTTGAATCGTATTTATTACAGAGAAGATATATAAGACAACAATGAAAAAAGTAGTTTGGTGCTATTTGCACCTTATTTTTTTTTTATTTTAAAATTTCTAGTTTTCCTAACTTTTGAACCGATATACATAAGGCTATTGAACAGTAAAATAAATAAAAAATCTTATTTTTACACATAGCCATTTTTGTATGCGCAACGACGAATGATCTAACTACACCGCCGTTCACCATAAGATTGTTCTTTACTCGTGTTTTCTTTTGGTTTTGTGCTACATTTAAGATCTTCGTAACGACAGTCAAATACCGTTATGTCATCATACCGCTGCATGACTCTTACTTTACGAAATAATGTACATATGGAAATGATCACACGAAGACATGATCGGCTTAAACGTGCATTCCTTTTGCAGTTGCAGTCGTAAGCGAAGACGTAAGGTGCTCTTAATGTAACAAACAACATACTTATTTCAGCATGATCCTGTTTTCACCACCATAAGCTTAAGGAAAACATGAATTATTTAGTAAGCACCTTACGATCTTTCCCACTGGGTAACTATACGAAGGATAACACATTGAAATGAAAGTGTAATAAAATAAAATAAAATGTTGAATGTAAGTAAATAAATCAACATACAAAAAAAAAAAAAATTAGAAGAAATTTAATCAAAAAGAAAGAATCGTAATAAAATAGTAGAATAAAAAAATGTTTAAAGGACTCTCAGCAGAACAGGATATACGTAAATAAAACAAAGCAAAACATGAAGCAGCATTCGTTTGAGTTTGCTTGTGTGTGTGTGTGTGTGTTTGTTTGTAGATTTTGTTTTTATTTTCTCCGCGTGGCTTAGTGTGTGCGCGTCTTTCGCTATTGATATAAATGCAATAACGCAAAGCAGGGTGTATCGCAGACAGTCTGCATATCCTTGCATAGAGTAAAATGCGTACGAAAAGCTATTTAGACCCTTTTACTACCCTCGTTTAAGTGCTCACTGCTAAACTTAGTGTGGTTGTTGCGCGAGTGCAAGTTGCACCAGGCTATAAGCGCCCAACAACTATTAAAAATAAATACAATAAATAAACAAAAAAAAAATATTAGAACAAATAACATTCGAGAATACTGAGTGATAGTGTAAGATATATTTACAAAAATATTAGAATTTATAAGACACAACTAATTCAACTCAAAACATAATTTTGAACTTAAAGAAGTGTTAGTGTAAACAGTTTGACGAATACCGTGTTTATTTGTATTAAACTTAATATGACAATTTTATCTAAATTTCAAAATGTGAAATAAGCACTCATGTCCTGTGCTAAAAGGCAAATGAAACGATCATTATATGTAAGGGTACAGCATTTGAATTATTTTAATAACAACGTCGAAGACCAGCAGTGAACTGAGCGGAATTCCAAGCAAGCTAAACATTACATTACCAGGAAAAAATATGTGTTGACATTGGCTTCTATGTTTGCATATCTAACAGTGTTCCAAAATTTTAAATTTTGTTTTTTTTTTTTATACGATTTTACCTATCAACACTACTTTGCCTATTTTAAGTGCTTTTCAATATTCATGTTTATATTCTTTGATGTTATCATAATTTTCGTTTTTATTTTCATGTCAAATCGAAAGTGTTGTGGCAAATCTAAAATTGAATGATCAATCATAATAATTATTTGAACAGAATGATTTTTGAAATTACTGTAACAAAAGAGAAAGTTATATTTAATCAGTTAATATTTTATTATAAAAATTATTGTTAATCTTTTATTCGATAGTTTTCGTTGCGAACGGTTGTAAACCACATTTTTTTTTACTCACTTATAATGGAATATAATAGGGGTATTCTCGCTGTCTTGCAAAACTCTTGCAAAGAATTGCAAAAGTTGCAGAATCTTGCAACCCGTGCAACGACGCAACAACAAATACAAGCGATAAAAGTTTTGCAATTCGTTCAATCTGTGCAACAGTGATACCCATGTTTTTAAATTTTTTGTTTTCGCCTGTTCGCGGCATTTCTTGTAATATTCACAATATTTGTGATTTTGTGCGCTCCCGCAGTGTTGCATATTTCAGTATTGCAAGGTTGCATTTTCACAAATTTTGCATCTTTGATATACTGCGAGAAAACCCCTAATATTTTTTGTTGCATTATTGACATGGTAAACTTTACAAAAAAAAATATATGTTGTAATTATTATGACGATTGTTTGGCCACCAGAGGGAGTCAAAGTCAAACAAAGGAAATTTTTCAAAGAAAATAAGATATCATTTTGAAAAATTAAATGTATATTTTTTTGGAAAAAAACTACGGAAAAAAAATTTTATTTTACTATTTTAATATTTATTAATATTATATTGCTACAAGAATTTTTTAAAAAAATCATTAAAAAAATCTTGGCGGGCGTGATAAAACAACAACTACTCAACCGATCGCACTGAAATTCAAGTATGTTGTCTTAAACTTGTCGATGCATGGAATGAACTACGGACAGAAACATCAGTTCAACAGTTTTTGAGTTTTGTCCAAAAACCTTGACAATTTTCGAAAAAACGCTACCGTTTTGTTATTTTTCAACCAAAATTGTTTCTTCTAGTTTATTCTATGGCGGTTTTGATGCTGATAAAAACCCCGTTCTTTGTTTTTTTCCGATGTCCCAGTGAGTTGTAATCATGCCCGCCATGGTATTTTGATGTTTTTTTAAAATAATTCCAGTAGCCATATATGTAAATCAAAAAATAAAAAAAAAAATAGTTTGTGTAATTTTTTTACTAAAAAATGTACATATATATAATTTTTCAAAATTATATTTTGTTTTTTATTCAACTTATTGGCATTTTAAAACATTAAAAGAAACTTTTTTTGTAAGGTGTCACGTCCCCTTAATATAAAATACATACGCACCAAATTTTATCTCTGTACGTTACACATGAGCTTATTTATTGCGTTTTTAATTTTTGGTTGTATGGGAGGTGGGCGTATCGGTAGACGGACGACACCCATTTTTCGAAGACATCTTTCTTTTGATATAAAAAAACAAACATTCCAAATTTTATCTATGTAGGTTAAACATGTCCCCTTTTTTTTAATTTTAGCTTCTTGGGGTTGTATGGGAGGTTAACGTAGCCGTGGGCGGATGACACCCATTTTCCGAAGACATTTTTGTTTTGATATAAAATACTTACATACCTAATTTTACTATTGTAGGCTTATTATGAGCTCATTTTTGCAGTTTTTAATTTTTGCGTTGTATGAGAGATATGTAGGTGTGTCCGTGGGCGGAATGCAAAAATATTCAAAAGTGCAGATCCTTAGATCCATGTGACCATGTGTACCGAGTTTCATTTCATTATCTCAACTCCTTCTTCTTATCTTGTGTAAACGGACAACACATAGACGGACGGAATAAGAATATATATACTTTTCTATACCGGACTCGTTTCGTTCTATGCGTTACAAACGTTTGCACAAAGTTAATATACCCTGACCTTTCAGGATTAGGGTATAAAAATAATAAAAAAAGGAGCCAACAGTTGAAATTTATCATTTAAAAAAAAAAAAAAATGTGTAAAACTACAAAAAAAAAATCAAGTCCATAAGATTTCAGTTTTTCGTGTTGAACCTTTTACTATAAAAGTGTGCCGAGTAAGGGTTAATATGCTACATTTTTCTTATAAGGAAATTTTATTTTAATCTGTGGCGTAGATAGCTTTTGGTTCTGGGGGGGGTCTTAAAAAAAGTAATAAACTGTAATACGAAGTGTATGAAATTTTCAAAAGTAACAATTGTTTTTCGCTTCTCGCGAACTTTCCTACAGAATGTGTGCTAAAAATAAGATCTGCAAAAATAAACTTGATCTGGTCGCTTCTGAGTTTTACCCTAAAAATTGCTCAACGCCCCATGAAACGCATGAAACGACCACACAAGTTTTTATATAAAATTTATCGGTAAAGATTTTTTGGGTCTTTTCACTTTTCCTCTTTATCATGTCGGATATGGTTTTTTAAAGATCACACTAAAATGTTTAAAAAAAAAAAATGAAAAAAATGTTTAAAAAATAAAAAACTTTTGTTTTAAATTTAACTTCCAAAATAGTTGTAAAAAAAAACAAATTGGCCATTTTAGCCCTTGAAAGGACTTTGACCGAGGTTCTTATGATCAATTGTGTTGTGTGTATTATTAAATGTTTGCACACAGTTGACCGAGAACTGGACCTACATGTTTTATGCTGACTCCGAACGGCTAAAGTTTAAGCTCTCAAGAAGCTTTACATGCCATTATTTACTCTCTGAGGTTTGCCATTGTCTGCAGAGAGGTGGTGACCGATCAGAAAAATTTTCTATTGAAAAAAAGTTTTCGCCGCGGCTGGGGATCGAACCCGGGCTCCGAACATGCTAGGCCATACACTTAACCTGCATGCCACGGTCACCACAAACACGGTCACCAAAACAGTTGTGCTTGCATTTGATTTCTATTTTAAAATTTTTTGTTTAATATTAAAATATTATTTTTTCTCAGTGTATTTTTAGTTTTCAGCTTAGTTCATGAAAAATATTTGTAGGCGAAATGTTTTCACGTATATTTAAAGCACTAATTTTTCTGTTCAGTTTCACCAACAATCTATTAAGTATATCTATTTTAACTTTAAGATATAAATAAGAGACTTTGAAAACTCTTATTTGTTTCGATGATTCCATTAAACAATTTTATAAAAATATCTGTAATTTTGTTTTGACAAAGTTATCATGAAACATATCTTAAATATTTTCTAACCATAAAATTCTTTCGATAATCGCAAAACAACTTTTAACTTAATAGAATCAATTGACAACAACTTTTATATTTGGCGCATGTCTCTGGGGGGATCCGAACCCGTGGACCAACCTCATACCTACGCCACAGGTTTTGATTAAATATAAAAACTGTTGTTCTTTAAAAATGAGTTAGTTATTCAATAAAAAATTTAAATTCAACACTTTTTTCGTCTTTTTGTATCAGTTTCAACAATTTAGATCTGAAATGAAACAACGAATTATACGAAACAGTCGAAAGCAAAAATTTCAACAACGCTTTAGAAAATAAATCAAAGTCCAACGAAAACTTTAAAAATAAACCATCATCTAAACAAAAAAATAACTCTTTAAAGCTGAAGAAATTTACAGAACCACATAAAAAATTTAAAAGCTACGAGAAAATATTGAAGTTGTTTCAATATTCAACAACTTCAAATCAATCAAATCAAATATTGAAGTTGTTTAAAGTTAAAAAATGTTGCAAACATAATGTTAATGATATTGGAGAACCCCCTTAAATTCCAATTTTAAGTATTTCGAGATGTTATATTGTCGATTGTTTGTCGTAAAAGCGATAAAAACTCAAAGGATGAACACAAGCAGCATCAACAGCAGCAGCAGCAGGAGCAATAGAACGACATAAAAATATAATGCATATCCATGCAGCCCATTCCACCGGTGACAACAGGGGCGGGCTATGATTTCCTCAAGGACTATCAGAACTATTTTCGCTACAGTGTGAACACATTGCCAGTGGATGAAAACAATTGGGGCAACAACAACAACAACATCAATTTGGTGAAGGAAAAGCAACAGAAACAGCAACAACGTCCCGGCAAACGACGTCGTCAAAGACGTCATCACAATCGGCAGCGAACAAACATTGAACGCGGTTTGCATCCGCAGCACTATCAGCAGCAACATTCACAGCAATATCAACAGCCCCAACAACAGCTGCAGCCAGATTTTCAGCTTTTGGAAACGTTGTCGACAATGCAATTGCAGCACCACTTGAGCATACAACAACAAGAGCTGATACAGCAACTGCAGCTAGTGCAACGACAATATCTCATACATAAGGGTGAGCGTACATATTAGATAGATTTCCAGAAACAGTTATTTTCATAACATTAAAAAATCTGGCATTATTTAATTAGTTTGTTTTTTCTAAATTAATATTTTCTTACATTAATAAAAATTTGTGTCATTCGCCCACGAACACGCCCACAAACACACTCACTTCTTTTACAACACACAAATGTATATCTATATGTAGTAGTGAAACACTAAGTTTAGTTTATTTAACCGAATTTAGAGTTTTCTTATGTGTTAATTATATTAATAAATATTAAATATATTGCAACTTTCTATTTATTACAGGATTTGTCAAACCGCTGCAGCTAGACTTTCAAACTCAAATCCAACGTGAACACTCGCCACCAACAAGTGCTAGTCTTCACCAACAACAGCAGCAACAAGTGCATAAACAAAATGACCAACAACAACAACAGCAACACGATAGTCGACAACAGAAATCAACAGATAAATTTGCTGAACAATTTCAATATTCACCACAACAACATCAGCAGCAGCAGCACCAACATTTCGAAGATACACACTTTGAGCAGAAACACATAAGCAACACACAATATCAGCAGCATGAAATCAAACAAGACAATAATAGGACGAAAGAGCAAAAGAGAACAGAAGAAGAGGAGGAGGACTGCGGCGATGAAGATTTCAATTTGCTGCCGAGCAGCGATGACGATCAGAAACGCACAATAAACTTTGATAGCAACAACATGCTGCAAATGAATGAGCTGCAATGCAATTACAACAACAACAACAACAACAACAACAATAACAACAATATTATCAACCACCACAACAATAACAATAACAACAACAATGAAAGTGCAAGCAATGGCAATGACTGCAATGCGGAAAGCAAGCCAAGCTGCGTTATCAACAGCATTACAACTGCAGCAGCAACAGCAGCAGCATCCACATCACCAACAAGAAAACCAACGGAACAAGAGTTGACAGACCAACCGCAGCAGCAGCAAACAGATGCATCTTTTAACAACAGCGATGTCAGCAGCAGCAGCAACAAAGATCTTATCAACGAATGCAAACAGCAACTGCCTGAACCGTTGCTTACTGCGGCGTATAGCAGCAAACATCAGTCACACTTTTCGCCACTTTCAAAACAGCTGCACAGTAACGCAGCTGTTCTAAAGGTCGAGGATGCCGACGACGAAGATGATGACATGGAGGAAAGCATCAGCAGGCCTGCTCCGGATGTAGGTGAAAATATGGGTAAGATAAACTTATGATGGTATTCGAAATAATAACAGTTAAAGTGAAAACATAATCAGCCCGATCATGAAATATTATCTCCCGGGAGTTGTAAATGGGTGCTTCCGTTTTAAAGATAAAGTTAAAATACTTTTTGAAAATTTTTGATGCAATTTTGTTCATCAACCGCCAATGTTCATGAGTGTAAAATAAAAAAAAAATGAAATATCTCTATCTGCTATCTAAAAACTGGAAACTCTCATTTACAACTCCCGGGAGAAAATGTTTCATGATTGGGCTGAATAATTAGGCATTAAACATAAAGGTTTAAAACATGAAGTCAGTATTAAACAAAATGCAGAGTTGTCCATTTTCTGCAACGAAAAGTAAAGTTTAAAAAAACACACTATTTATTCAGATTTCGATAAAATTTGTATTTTGTACTAATGTTTAGGAGTGGATAGGGTAACCAGATGGTAACCCAAAGGGGGACATATCCTCCTTTTTAATTAAAAATTAAATGTCCTTCTTTTAGCCCCACATATCCTTCTTTTTTACATGTGAAAAATCTTTTTTTTTATATTTTCAAATAGTTTTTCGCTTTTTGTGGAGAAAACTTTTAGCTGTTTTATTTCTTACTTGTTTTTGACATTTGCATTTTGAGTTTTGACCACAGAGCAACTCTTTTTTTCCTTTTGCATATACTTTTTATTTTTGAAATATATAGTGTTCATCTATGTGTCCTCTTCTTTTATCTCTCCTAGAACAAATATCCTCCTTTTTGTCGCTCATTGTTCTCCCTAACTAAATTTTTATCTGGTAGCCCTAAACATGGAATATAATATCATATTTTCAACGGGAACTTTTTTGAACTCAATCCTTTTGAGATAGTTTTCAATGATTTTTATGCAGAACTCGGGCACTAGTCCCTAATTGGTGTTGTTGTGTGATTTATGACCCCATCTTGTTGATATCACATATCATCCAGTCCAGAATCGTTGTATACTATGCACTGTCAATAGTCAGCAGACTTCAATTCATCGGACTTTTTCTAACCAGACTAACTCTAGGTTAGGTTGACACGGCTGTCTCTTATGAGACACACATAGGCCAATTAGGCCTGTTGTTAATTATTTGCCTACTTCAATTGAACCAGTTGGAGCTATTAATAAAGCTTTGTAGTCTATAGACCGAAGATTTTGAGAGACTGTCTAGGTCACTATAAAATCAGTACCCCAGAAAGAGGTGGCGGTTTTTAGCTAGTAATGGGCATGTGCGGAGAAGATGTGTTGACTAAGAGAAGACTAACTCTAACTAAACAAAAAGCCCTTCGATTGAGACCTAGACTAACATACCTATTTTATGGTGACTCTGAACGGTTCATGCTCTCAAGAAAGCTTACATGGCATTTAAATAAAAATAACATGCAAAAACAATAGAGTTCAACTACTACAGCTTTTTCGCACATTCTCAGCATTAACCAATTTTAAACTACGAACCCTAGCATCAAAAAATTTTATATTAAGGATCCCAGTGGCTCAAGACAAGTTAATGTGGGAAAAATTTACCCACCAAAGTTTGGATTGGACCATGCACATACGTAGATCTAATGTCAAAATAACTTTTAATCTACGTTTGAGTTAACCTTTCGACAAGTTAAAATAAAAACGCTACACTTATTAGCAAAGGTACTCGGTTGCAGTTTAATGTTAAGGTTTAAGGGAGCAGTTAACATATAGTTCGTTCTACTGAATCGTAAATAAATTAAGTTGTTAGCGTTTCTACTGCTTCTACGGTGAGTGTTAAAATTAATAAGAGAAAGGAGTTCTGGAGAATCGAATACACCGGTGATGAGTTGGTGTAAATAGGAACCTTCCTATTAATAAAATAAAATAAAATTCCTATTAATGTAATAAAAAAACTTTGCGAAAAGATCATAGTTTGGCATTTATCTGAATTTAAAAACCATATTATTTTTAAAACACCAAATTTCAAAGGATTTCAGACCGAACTGGAGTAGGTCTGAATTATCTTTAGCATTTATGGTTCTGTATATTTTCATATCATCTGCATAAATTAAGAAATGAGAATGTTTAATAATGTGAGTAACATCATTAATGGCTAACATAAGCAGATGTGGACCAAGGTGGACCTTATGGAAAACCCGATTCCGCAACAAATGCAGACGACAAAACCCCTCGGAATCGTATTTGATAAGATCGTTCTGTCAAGCTTACAAAATATTGAGGACATCCGTTGAGCCACGTTTCAGTTAACGCGATAATATCTTCTGAGAAATTCTAAGTTGACAAAAATATGTCGTGCATCTTAGAACGTAATCCCCTTAGATTTTGATAGTAAAGGGATAGGCTATTTAGTTTTGTTGAGTCTGACGGACGATTTTATTTGACCTTCCGGACCTTTTTTTAGGCTTAAACTCTGAAACAAGGATATTATCGCCCCACAAATCAGAGTTAAGAACATTTGCAAACTCTTCAGCTGCAACTGTTAACATAAAGAAGGCGCAATTATTTACTCTCTAAGGTTTGCCATTGACTGCAGAGAGTTGACGAACGATCATAAAAATTTTCTAAAATTTAAAAAACTTTCTGTCAGAGCTGAGCATTGAACTTGTGCTACCCAGCTTTCTTGGCTTGCACGCCACACACTAAGCACGGACGGCCACGGCCGACACACAAAAACAGCAGCGATATTTTCGATGGAGCACTCAGTACGATAAAACAAGCGCGTTACAGTATTTGTGAGTGAGACTATGAAAACCATTATCTTCTTGTGAAGCGCATTATAAAGACTTGTATCTCACATATCTCTGACGAAACTTTACAATTTTTGCACTAATGTAAAGTTTCATGTTTTACTTGAAAATAATACATCCTCAAAAATTTTAAAACTACAATTCAAAGTAATAAAAATGTGTCTGATACAAATAATTACATGTGCACGAATATTTTTCCTATTTCTGTGTTAAAATAACGAGGATTGCAGGTGTCAAACCTATTCAGTCAAAGTCAAGTCTGACTTGGTTCAGAAATGGGATGATAGATAAGTAGGAAAGAATGTGAAATCATGAGAAACAAGTGTAGAATGTTGTATGTAAGCCGGATCGCTATATTAACATGGGAATTGAATCTCATGCAAGTGTTATGCCTTTACCTCAGTCAATTCGAGTTATTAAGTAATCTCATTCCACAAACATCTCTACCACCAACTTCCAAAGCCGTATATATTGATGAGTTTTTAATTTCAGTTGCTTAGAAATGAAGAAAGTATTAAGGAAAGGTAAAAGCGTAGGACCATGGCTAGACCGGGATTCGAAGCCGGAACCTTTGTGTTGGCACTCAAGCACGCTAGCCACTCGACTACCAAGGCCCCAACAACTAAAGCGAAATGGCATTGAATTAATCTAAGATTTGAGGGGGGGAAGGACTGATATTGCACTATTCTCGTTCAACAGCAATTTTGAAATGTTTGGCAGCATCAAACTGTCTTTCTTTTTTAAAAACACTATCCGAAGAGATTCCCCAGATATCCTTTAAAGGGTTCAGGTATGCACTTCTTGCTGGCCATTGCAATAACGGTATTTTCCGTAATTTTGCGCGGCATATAGGAATTGTTCTCTTGAAAAATCAACTATCTCCATATATTCAAATTCCACCAACAAATTTGACCAGTTCATCATCAAATAGTTGGACATACATTTTCGAATTAATTTTAGTAGATTTAAAGCAAAGTGGTGTCTTTCCCTTGTAACAAAATGTAGCCAAATCATAAATGATACTCCTCTGTGCACACGACTGTGGCAAACGCGCTGCGGGTAGCCTTTGTGATGTCAATATTATATATTATTTTTTGCCATTCCCATCGTCCCAAAATTAGTACTTTGTGGCAAAGACCAATCATGCATATATATCTCTAGGCAAAAGGGAAACATTTTGCTCAAAATTGTGCGAATAAAGGACCTAGAGGAGTGTTGGGCAAAGCAGAGAAAAACGAAGATCTATTTTACGTTTGATCCGGGTCCTGGTTATAATGAAATGTGAACATTATATTATGGTCGGTATAGTACGATGTTTATATTTACAGTAAGATAGGTATTGGTTGATGGGCACAATATGCTACATATGGTATGTTAGATATGATATAAGGCTATAGTATGATGTGTATGATATTCAAGGTGTGGTATCAATTAAGAGTAATATTTTTAAAATCTCAAAATAACGAAAAAAGCTAACAATAATTGAAAAAATATTTCAATCTGAGATTCCACATCTTAGCCTCATAGAAGTTACAGTGTCGGCGTCGAAGTGATTTAAAATCACAAAAAAAGCTTATTTTGAATTTGAACTCGATCCTGAACGCTTGGCTAATTGCATGTTTTCCTTTTTTTCAAAAAATCAAAAATAAAAACAATTTAATTTTTTTTTAAATATTAGAACTAATTTTTTTTTTATTTGCATATTTTCCTCTTTTCTTCTTATTAAAAAAAAAACAATTTCGATTTTTTTAAAACATTAGAACATTTCCATGCTAAAATGCTTAAATATCTTTTTAATTATTTTATTTAGACAGAATATTATTAAAAATCTTTAAAAAAATTTCATATGAAGAATTTAGTTTTCATCTTATCTGTTCATATTATTTCGAATAACATGCACAAAAACAACTGATACTTTGTAGCACATTGTCTGTTACCGACTTCATTGTTAGCAACATCTATCTTAGACTTAGTATTAACAATTAAAAAATAAATATCTAATTAATATAAATAAATTTCGTGCAGCCTTCTTGACCATGCAACAACAACATAATCGCAGTTCGCGTGGCTCACCTCTGCCGCAGCAGCATCACGATCTATATCATCAGCAAGATCATCATGGTCTGCCGCCTACAGGAAGTCATGTCGGGCCACCGCAACCACCATCTCTGCCGTTGACACCCTCAACATTTCCCACACATGCACACACCCATCATACCGCAGCAGTTGCTGTTGCCGCTGCAGCTGCAATGAACAGTGCAGTTGTAGCCGCCGCTGCAGCTAACAGCAGTAGCAATTTTAATAATATTTTAGATATTATAGGGGGCGCTAGTGGACTAGGCAGTGATGGCGACCTAAGAGCACCGCCTGGCGCGCACCACCTGGAAAGTTTCAATGCGAAAAAATACTATCATCCGCTTTATGCACACGGTGTATGTCGCTGGCCGAGTTGTGAGCTGGCATTAGACGATGTTGCTGCCTTTGTAAAGTAAGTATGTTGACGGTAAGAGCAGAATAAGAAAGAAAAAACACAAAGTTGAAGAATTGCACAAAAAAAAAGAAGAGTACGAAACTGAAAAAAGGATGAATTTTATAAACCATTCAATCAATTGGTTTGCCATAAAAAAAATTAAAAGAGAAGCATCCGGTAAGTAAGAGAAGATGGCAACAGTTGCTCGAATGGCAAGTAAAGATAAGACATAAAGTCAAAGCCAACTTTGACTGGAAGCTTTAAGCTTTTGTCAACATACTCCAACATAACTTTTGGTCTGAGTCACTCTGCAGCTACAACTTTATGTTTTTTCTTGCTTTTTCTTTTAAAATATTTATTAAATGTTTCTATATCAGTGGCTAAAGAGAAAAACCACTTAGATCGTCTTGCATCGTATTATTAGCAGAGAGAGAGAGAAAAAAAGGCTTTAATAGTTTCAATATAACTTGGATTTAAAAAGACTGTGATAAGCTGTTTTTCTCAAAGGCCACTGATATACTTGTAGTATGTTAGATAAGAGGATTGTTCAAATTTTAAAAATATCTCTGCTGAGTAGCTTAAATTATATGTAAATAAATTCTCAAAAACAAACATTTTCTAAAGATCAAGTTAGATCAGGGAAGAATCTCCTGACAAGATTGTATGTGATTTCATTTAGCAGAGCATTATCTGTTCTACTGCTATTTGTCATTAAGCGTCAAGCGTCAAGCGTTCACTGCTGGGGATTGTTTTTTGAAAACTTTTCAAAAACTAATAAAGACTGTCATATTTTTCTCTTTTTGCCACAATAATTTTCATAAATGTGTGAATTTTATTTCATTTTTGACCTTATATATGCGGTGTGGATCGTATAAATATCAGTTGGAATGAAGTTTATTTTGGGTTGTTTTAAAAAATGTAGGCACTTGAAAGATAAGTTCGACACGTCGTTTAAGATCGGATCGATATGCCCAGAACTTCAAGAGCGGCTGATTACTTAAATTTCGCACCATTACACTAAGAGCTGCTAAGGGGAAATTCATTCGTTTGTGAATTAACAGACAGACATCAGATAAACACTGATTCTCAGTTACCTTGGTTTTGTTTTTAATTATGTTTTAAAAGGGTCTTAAATATTTTCACACTAACGATAGCAAAATCCAAAAACATGTACAGCCCAATCCTAAACATTCGCACGAATTTATCCGCAAGCGAATTTTTATTTCACGGGGAAAAAATTCTCTTATTCTGATCGATCGGTGAGAAGAAAAAAAGTGAGAAAGAATTTCAAATTTCAAAATCAGTTGTTTTGCAACTAAAAATTGCACCGCAAGCAGGTTTTTTCCGCGTGAATTATTCTCTTATTCTGTACAATCGGTGAGAAGAAAAAAGTGAGAAAGAATTTTGAATTTCAAAATCAAATTGTAAAACGCAACTAAAATTGCGTTGAAAGTTGTTGCTTATTTGTTTTCGACTGATTATTAAAATTTCTTAATTGATTTACTTCAATAAAAGTAAAATACTTACATTTCTTTCAAACTCACCAAAAAATTGCTGGCGGAAAAACTCGCATCAAATGTCAATTCATTCTCACTTTTTTTATTGTTCTTGATGTCTACTTTTTTCACTGGCGAAATTTCTCACGTTTTGAAAGATTGATTAGAATAAGAGGAAAGTGGAAAGCGAAAAATTCCACATCGAGTTTTTGTACAGAATAGCAGGAAAGAGAAGTGAGAAAACTCCCTAGTGAGATTCTATTCAGGGTTGGGCTGATAATAAGAAGACCACCAAAACCGTTAATAAGGCAATTCGCATTCATTTCGCAAGCCATCGAGAGGAGAAAAATGCTTTCTTCTTAAATACGGAAGGACACAGAACGAGTAATGTTCTCGGTGGCCCGCGCTATTAAGCTCAAATAATATTTTGAAGGTCTTCTTATTCAATGTTTTTGATAAAATCTATAAAAATTTACAGCCAGCCTTAGAGATCGTCCATAAACTACGTTACAAATTAAGGGAGAGGTCAAGAAATGGGGTACAGCTATTTTAACCGGGGAAAGGGGGTACAGCTAATTTAACGAGAATAAAAAAAACAAATTGGCCATTTCAGCGCTTGAAAGGACTTTGACCGAGCTTTGAAATCCTTTCAAGGGCTGAAATGGCCAATTTATTTTGTTTTATAACTATTGACGAGTGTAGTAAGCCTCTTATTTTCCTTTGCTTTCTTTTCGGCACTTGTCTCTTCTATTTTGCTTATTCACATTAGCTGCTTTGATTCGCGATTTTTTTTGACTTGTGTCTTGTTTTCTATCTCTATTTTGTATCCTTTTCCCATCTAAGCATGCGTTTCAAAAACTTTGGGTCATTGCTATTGCGACAGACTCTCACGTTAAGCCATGCATGTTCTCAATCAAATGAGATTTGAAAAGACTTGTGCTTTCCTTCTCAGCAAGAGAAAATCAGTAAAGTCGAGTGAGTTTACAATACTTTAAAAAAAAATCGGAATATAAAAATAAATTTTCAGGAAGAATATTCACAAAAAAAACCGGAATATGTAAAAGAAGGGAGCAACACTTACGGGTACTTTCTCAAAGTCGAAGTGAATTTCTTTGAATTAGAAATGGTGATACATCTGTCGAATGGGTCGACATAAAATCCATTAAAGAATAAGATTTCGAGGAAAGCTTAACAAAGCTTCCAGCTTTTTTAATTACAGTGAGTGAGAGCATTGACTGTTGGCTCTAAGATGAAATAACTTTTATTGTTGATAGAAAATGATTATTTAAGAATGTAGTTTGGTGTTCTGTACGGTTAAAAAACTTGGACTAAATTTAAGTCACTTCTGTACTGTATTTGTATACGAGACCGAAATTGTATTTAAATTGAAACCATATAAAATACTAAAACTAAGTTTAAGTCCATCATGGGTTCAAAATTTAAAGCACGTCAAATACTAAAACTGAGTTTAAGTCACGCATGGGCTTAAAATTTCAACCACGTTATATAGTGAAACTTAGTTTTAGTCCAGCATGGGTTTAAAATTTAAACTTTAAACTCCTACCTGTTTAGTTTTTAAATTTTCTTTAACACTGTAGTACAAAATAAGCTATCGTGAAAAATTTTATTCCGTGGCTCAGTTGGTTAAGCGGTTGTCGATTTGATTTGATGAATCGAGTGACCCTGGTTTGACCCTCAGTCAGATCGTTTTAATTTTTTTTTTTATTTTTATATTATTATTTTTTTTTTATTTCTTTATTTTTTTCATGTAAAAATTGCATTCTGTAACATTTTTATTTTTGTGACATCCTGGGAACGAACCGCGGACTGCGGTAGCCATCGCATTAGAGTCGCGAGTTCTAACCTTGGGCTAACCTGTTGCTTGCTAGAGTATAAACAAAATACAACTTGTATTACGTTTTAGTTATTTTGTATTAAATTTTAAACCTTAGGCACTAAAATTCAAATTTTATTCCCAATTTATTAACATTAAGTACAGCTTTGACGTAAAATATTTTTAGTATTTTGAAAAGTATTAATTCTAAAAAAAAGGATTTAAAAATGCATTAGTCCAACTATTAGCTTAAAAATTATTTTAAGATTTTTAACCGTGTGGCCGAATTTTCAAGGTAATTTCGGGAATATTTTATTCAACATATTTATTAATTTAAAGACAAGTGTTTTAAACGAACTTTTTATTTTATAACCATTATTCCATCACTATAAAACTTCTATGATCTCTGGGTGAAAAACTTTAGCAAGTGATTATCATTTTCATAAAAATTATAATAGAGGTATAGAAAACGAGAATGATATGACTGGAATGAATGACAATTAAAGTGATTATCATCTTCATAAAAGTTGTAGTAGAGATACAGAAAAAGATAATTTTAGTACTGGAAAAGAGACAATAAATGATTAATGCCAATAGGAATGAGTAAATTTTATAAAAAGGTTGTTCCAAAACTTTCTAGCCAAGCTCTCTGCATTTTTGTCGAGTCGACTTGGCCCACAAAATTTTTAAATAAAGCAAATGTTTTTAGAGTTAATCAAGGGTTGGGTGGGTTGATCATGTTGTTATTTTTCGAATCAAAAATCACTAGTATTCACTTCAATAAGGATCTAGTTTGTCACTGCTTTGTTCTGATCTTTCAACAAATAGAGTAAATTAAATTATTGATGGGTAAGACAGTATTACATTTATCAAACCGTCAAAGCGAATTTCAAAAAACATTTCTTAAATACTGTCGCTGAAGGAATAAAAATGAAGATTTCAGACAATAAAATGAGCAACTGTTTATCTCTTATAGCAACTTAGGCGGCGTTTATAGTGAACGCCGATTCAGACAGGCAGGCAGACAGGCAATGTGAACAAGCGAGATAGATAGCTATTTGCATCTCGTTTTTTGCAAACAGATTTCAGCCTGCCTGTCTGAATCGCGTTCACTATGAGCCTTAGCTAAAAGCATATTTTTAACTACCAAACTTCTTATAAAAAATTCACTCATACTTCTCAAACTGGCTGCTGTTGTCATGAGTCATTTTTAATGCTTTTTGCTTTCTTCGTAGCTCTAAGTCTCTCTTATACACTCTTTTATAAATCTAACAGGCTTATTCTGGTGATTGACTTTTGTTAATTTTAGATCTTTTATATAAGTTTTGATACAAAGTCAAAAATATTTGCTGATGTTGACAATTTTTGTCAAATAATGAGCTTTCAATTTAATTTTGAAATGAAGCATTTACAATTGACAATCACCAGAATAAAGCTCTTAATATAATATCGAATAACATTTCTCATTAACAGCCACATAACTAAATTGTATGTTTTATGTAAGTATTGGTCTTGTGCATATCGCTTAATTATTGCTGTATTTTCTTTTTATTTTATTTAACAAATATAACACTTATTTCTAATATAAATTAAATAAAATTTTTTTGAATAAAAACTGTGTTGTTGTTTTACTAATTTTATTTATAAAGCCTTCAGGGCTGCCAGCTGATTTCAACGAGATTTTTGGTAGGTATTTATATGGCTTGGTAGCTCTTAAGGCTTGAAAACTGGAATGAATAACTATGGCCAAAAGATAATGATTTGAATATGTAATTATCATGATGGAAATATAATGAAGTTTAAGTTGAAAAGTGCAATTAAATTACCACTGAGTGAATTTAATTGCGCTGAAAGTAAAAAATAAGGAAAACTTCAAAAACATCGTTAAATGGCTTTCGATGCTGAATTTTATGCTGAATATCGGTAAGTGTCTCTGTATGTATGTAAATCTGTTAAATAACATAATTTCAAATTAAAAAGCTTATTATTTGTAAAACTGAAAGGGTAAAACAATTAATATTGTGAATAAGTACCCTACGGACAAAGCAGGGTCAATTGCCCTAAAGTAACCGGTCGCGTGACAGTTATTATTTAACCTATCACAGGACAGGTTCGATATTATTCAGAACGGGACCAATAGTTTTTAAATGTGTTTTACTCTATTAATCTTATCGTTACCAATAGCTCAGTGGAAGTGCGCTAGACTGTCACGCGGTGGGTTCGAATCCTGGCTGTGTTTAAAAATAAAATTTAATAATTTAAATTCTAATTCTATTTCATTAACTGCTTAATCAAAAATAACCTTCAAAATAAATTTGCTTAACATCTTGATAATTTAATTTTTTATTTAAAAACCAAAAAAAAATAAAAAAAATTTTGTGATTTTGCCGGGGATTGAACCCAGGTCAGTCGAGTACTAAGCAGGAACGCTAACAAGCTCGACTAAACATGAATTTCCAAAACGTTGATTCAATTTCATTAACAACTTGCGTATAAGTGCACCGTGTTCTATAAAAAGACCGGCTACTTTAGGCCGATATATTTTTGAACCGGTTCTAGGATTGGTCCAAAGGTATCTAGCCGGTGTCAATTTACCCCTGTCAATGACAACGCCATATAAAAGGGACCGGTTGGTTTCATATGTTGGTGGTAGAATTGGGACCGGTCACTATCACTTTGGCACCTATCACGTGATAGGTTCAGAACCGGTTCTTTTGTCCGTAGGTTGAGACAAGTAGAATAAGGATAGAATGGGTTGGATAACTACAGGCCAAAGTCAATAAAGGGCTTGAATTATTGACCAATTTATTTAAATGATTATATTTCGATAGTCGCAAAAAAAAAACATGCTCAGAGATGACGGTTCATCCTAAGTCGGCTATGGGTAATCAAACTGCATCATTAGTTTTTGAAGGTAGGCGATCAATAAAGAAAAATACATATTATCATTATCTATTTATATATAAAGGAATGGAAATAAATTTATCGAGTTTCGACAACATAATCTTTATTATTTGATAACATTAAAAAAACTGCAATGCTTAAATATTTCAAAACGCCATAGATATATCTTTAAAACCGCGGACATGTTGCAATTCTGTGTCGACAAGGAATAACCGCGTAAGTCGAGTTAGGACAAAATGAAGTTATAACTTTCATTGTGTTTTTTCGCAACGAAATATACAAGTTCGCAAATTTTTATGGTTGTACCTTAAAAATTAAATGTTTAAGGCCATCAAATCATAACAACAAATGTCAGGGTACCCTAATATTAGGCAGCAATTTTAATCTTAAAAATGCTCTTCAGAAATTTTGAAAATGAGTTTAGCTGTTATTCCTTGTCGACACAGAATTGTCCGCTCCAATTTTAATAAAAAAAAAAAAAAATTAAAAAAAATATATATAGCAGACAAATACCTCATGTACATTATATAACACAATTGAGCAAATAATCAAGAAAAAACGCTAAAGTAAATAATACATGCGTTCTTTTTGGAAATTAAATATTTATTTCTGCAAGTTTTCTTAATAAAATATTTTTGCATTAATTAAAGAACAAAAATAAAAAAATTAGGTACATAAGTTAGCAACATTTTTGCATATTTCAGTATAAGTAGGGTAACCAGATCAAAAAGGAGGACATTTGGTCTAGGGAAGTTGAAAAGGAGGATACATAGATTAAAACTACACGACTAGAAAAAAAAAGAGTTCCTCAGTTTCCAAATTGTTCACTAAAAGGTTCTTAAAATTGAAGCACAAAATTTAAGATAATGGCAGAAGAAGTAAGAATAGTAAGAAAAAAAGTGTTGCTCATGCAGAGAAAAAAAACTATCGCAAAAAATTACAAATAAAAATTTTTAAAATGTAAAATAAAAGGACGTGTCGTGCGAACCAACGAACTGCAAAAAGTTTGTTTTAAGAAAAATTTACTTTTCTGATCGGCCGTCACCTCTAATGATTGGATCTAAAAGTTGTAGATCCAATTTGTGATCAATTATTTACAACCCTACAAACATTTTTATTCGCCTGAGAATCACTAGCGAATCGCTTGGAAGATGAAACAACAGGCAACCTCTTTGAGAGTCATCCAGGTATCGCCGACTGTAAGCAGCTGAGGCCATAAAAGCAATTCAATTCAAGGAATCACTGAGAGGAGTCTTAAGTATTCGTCGGGAAGATTTGGCAAGGAATCACCGAGAGCGGTCTTATGAATTCAATGAATTTTTTGTGCATTTTTTTTCACTTTAATTAAGCGGGACGTTGCTTCTAAACTAAAAAAATATGTGAGATATATTTGCTTACTAGTGCAACATCTTGATTAATTTAAAAGATTTTTCAGAGCGTCTTCATATTCCCTTGATTGATTTTGAAAATGTTTCAAAAAGTCATCTTCCAATGATCGCCAGAATGAGCGAGAAAAGATTTTAAGAATTTTTCGTGAATCTTGCATTCATTGTTTGGGCAATCAATTTTCAATTTTTCTAACACGCCTCAATTTTTAAATAAAATACACAAATACCCAATTTCAGTTCTGTAGCTTAAATATTAGCCTATTTATAGAGTTTTCACTATTATGGGCTGTGTGGGATGTGGGTGTGTTCGTAGGCGGTTTCACTTTTCTGCCACAATTTAGTTTGATATAAAAAACAAACGTATCAAATTTTTTCCTGAAGCTTAAATAGAAGCCTTTTTTTATAGATTTTAAAATTTTGGGGTTATTTTTCTAATACGTCTTATTTTATAAATAGAATGAATAAATATTTCATTTTACTTTTGTAGCTTCGACAGAAGCCTCTTTATATTGTTTTCAATTTTAGAGTTGTATGGGAGGTGGTCGTGTTTGTGGGCGGATGAGGCAAGATTTTTGAATAAAATACATACAAACCAAATTTTATCTCTGTAGGTTAAACATAAGCTTATTTATTGAGTTTTCAATTTTTGGGTTGTATGGGAGGGAGGTGGGTGTGTCCGTGGTTGGTTGACATCCGTTTTTCAAAACCATATTCGTTTTATTATAAAATACAAACGTACCAAATTTTATATTTGAACGTTAAACAAATTCTTATAAATTGCGTTTTCGATTTTTGTGTTGTATGGAAAGTGGGCGTGTCCGTGGGCAAATGATGTCCATTTTTCAAAATCTTCGGTTTGTTATAAAAAACTGCGTACCAATTTTTATCTCTGTAGATTAAACATAGGCTTATATATTGAGTTTTAAATTTTTGGGTTGTATGGGTGGTAGGCGTGACCGTGGGCGGATGACATCCATTTTTCGAAAACATCTTTGGTTTGATATTTCACGTTTTTAATTTTTGCGTTGTATGAGAGGTAGGCGTGTCCGTGGGCGGACTCCAAAAATATTCAATAGTGCAGATTCTTGGATTCATGTGCCCATGTGTACCGAGTTCAATTCAACTACTTCTTCTTGTCCTGTGTATACGGACAATATACAGACGGACAGATGGACGGACATGGATAGCTCAACTCACGAGGTGACCCTGATCAAGAATATATGTTCTTTTCTATACCGGACTCGCTTCGCTCTATGTGTTACAAACGTTTACACAAATTTAAAATACCCTGACCTTACAGGTTTAGGTATACAAAAACCAAATTAATACCAAAAATCAACATCAAAGCAATAATGGATCAAAGAATGGATTTAGTTGGCAAAGCCCATCTGTTAAATAAGCTTTTTAGAGGGGTATTTTTTGTCATTTTTGTTATGTTTAATCTGTTCATATATTCAGATACAAACTAAAATTTAGACTTAAAAGAATTTTTTCATGTTTCAAAAAAATCGTTTAATTTTGATTGTATTTTATATTAAATTTCACACTCTGATCCTGTTTTTGCTGCTTTTCTTAGCTTTGGAACGTTCCTTACATCTCGACTTATTGGTTATCGTTTTGTTATTTTCTTTGGCATGAAAGAAACTTTTCGGCAGTCTTAACTATAACACTTGTTGCTTTTAATTGTAAAATGTATCAATAGCTATTTTTGTTTTGTCAAGCTTTCGCCAACCAACCTTATGATATGCTCTTTCAAATGACGCAAATAAATTTTCCTTGCATGCTTTTAGGATGAAAATTAAATGCTTAAAAGGCATTGGCTTGTGTTTTTGATCTACTAGGAACGGAGCAAAACCCCGTTCAATATAAGTTACATATTGTTTGCCCTAATGAAAGTATCTATATAGCAGAATGCTGGAGCGTCCGGCTCTTATTTGATGCTTCGGCAGTCCAAGGTTCAATGCCCGCTTATGACAATCATTTTTATGGTAGGAAGTGGAAATGTTCATATAAATATTTGCTCTGCGTTAGGTGGTTTCGACTGAAGACCATAAAAACAGGATCAAATCGTACAAAAAAAAAAATTCGAAATCACAAAAAATCTGAGGCTAACTAAAAAAACAAAATGCAGTTTCATAACGTGGGAAGAACTCTTAAACAGTATTAGTTATCAAAAATTTTGTGCCACGAAAAGTTGCCATCTTTATCAGTGTACATCTGCAATTGTGCGTGTTTTCGATTTTGTACCATTTTAAAAATGGAATTGAATGCCATCAATGCCATCGTGATGGCAATTCGTGAACATTTGGCTAAAATCGAAACGAATACCGTTCAACAGCCACCGAATTCACCTGATTTGGCTTCTTGCGACTTTTTCTTATTCGGTCAACTCAAGAACCTGCTCCTGAACCTGCAGAACGCGTTTCAGCACCCAAGATGAGATCTTGGTAAAATTGAATATGGCTCTGATGGCCGTACCACAAACCGAATATAAAAAATTTTTCGAGGATTGGATCAAGCGCTGGCATAAGTGCGTTGCAGTCGATGGGGAGTACTTTGAAAGGGACAATATCGATTTTGATGTATAATCTTGCATTTTTTAATTCCTGAATAAATTCTTTAATTTATTGAAACTTTTGGATCAAGGTGGTATTTAAAAAAATGCTAATTTTGATTTTCACATTCTGTCAAATTTTCATGTATCAAAATTGTTAAAACAATGGAATTATGAACGCAATCGATTAATTTAATAAAATACAGGCTCGTTAAAGAAATTTCGACAAGGAATACGAAACAGAAGAGTATGATTTTGCAAAGTCTAGCTCATGCAGCAAGTCTCTTTTAAGAAATCATGTACATAAATCAGTCAATGATGCCGCGGCCCGCTGGACAATGCTGCCAACCCAAAATGAAACCAAAACAATGAGCTGCCACTCTTTTTGTATGTTTTTACATATTTTTACAAAAACAAGCAAAGTTTATCTTCGACTTGGCTAAAGTTAAAATACCCCCACGGCCAATTCTCAAGGGTACAACATCAATTTCAAAAAACTTTACTATTTTAATGACGTCTAAAATACATGCATATCAAATTGTTTTCCTGCAGAGTAAAGACAAGCCTCTTTATAATTATAAAGTTTTCAATTTTGGGGTTGTATGGGAGGTGGGCGTCCTCTTGAGTGGTTGACGCCAATTTTTCTAACATGCATCAGTTTTGATATAAAATTTATTTTTTCAACACACCTTAGTTTTGATATAGAATACACAAATGCTGAATTTAAGTTTTGTAGCTGAAATATTTGCTTCTCTGAAGAGTTTTCATTATTGGAGTTGTATGGGAGGTATGCTTGGTGTTCACCCGATTTGGCCCATTCTTGAACTTGATCTTTGTTTTATAGAAAAAAGTTCAAATATCGAATTTCAGTACGATAGCTTCAAAGTTACGGCTGTAATCGTGTCCACAGAAGAACATACAGACCGACGGACAGACATGGCTAAATCAACTCAGGTGGTCATGCTGATCAAAAATATATGTACTTGGGTATACCTTCCACGCCTACTTATGGGCAAATTTCCAATTAAAGACTAGTTTTGAATCAAATTCACATGCTTGAATGGCCGGTATTGCCGCTTGACTGGCTGAGACTATATAGATATGTGAACTAATAGTCTTCTAACGTAAAAATTCTTGGCTCTTTGGAATCTCTGGGACCATACACTCTTGCTCCTGTTTCTGCATATTTTAGTTTAGATTCATTAGTTTACCATAACCGCTAATTTGATTCAGGTACGACCCCATTATTTCTACACATTTGCCTGTTAGGTATAACAACCTTATAGCTAATCGAAAAATTTAGGTTTGGCTTCATTCTGTTAAAGGATGCAGTCCTAGTAAAACACCAAGGGTTTCTGTCGGATACGTTCTCATTGCCATAGTGATTCCAATACATGCTTTTCTTTGCAGTTTAATTTTAATTTTAATTTGAACATTATTGATTTGATATTTGATATTTGGACACCATGCAAGTGCTGCATACTTTATTTTTCGTCTACCATTAGCTTAAAACGTTCAATATACCATTTCTGGGTTAAGATCCAACGTATTGCGAATAAGCCCGTGAAGCTTTAGCTACTGTGTTAGTCACGTGAGTGTTCACAAAGAAGTTACCTTATTTGAAAAATCAATCAACTTTCCTTCTAGTGCGGGCTTTGTAAGATGTAAGAGCATCTTTCAAGAAAATTATACTATTGGTTATGGCGTTTTCAAAATTGATAGCACTAATTAACTTGTTCGTGCCACACGAACCATGATAACTAAAACTGTTTAAGGTTTCTTTCCTCGTTATAAACCTACTTATTTTTTAATTGGCCTCACATTTTTTTGTGATTTCGGACTTTGTTTTTTTAAGATTTTGATCCTGTTTTTATGCTCTGGAGTCCAAACTTTTTAATGCAGAGCATAAATAAGAAAAAGTATGTTATATAGAATTAAACAAGCTTTTTATTGGAGTACTTTTTATGTTTTTGGCATTTTTAGTCTGTGTAGCAAAGCCTTGGTTTCTCAGCATCTCAAGTAGGTCCTCGACGATCAGTGTTGACAAAAGAAGTGATAGAACCCCTCCTTGAGGATATTTTCCATTTTTACATAGTAAGAATCCATTTTGTAATTTGGTGAAGGATGTCCTTCTTAAGCATTACCTCTAATTGCATTATATAACATATTGTCAAAGGCCCCTTGAATATCAGTGAAGGTAGCATTTTGACTCCAAAGGCTTTTCGATAATAAATATTGAGTCTGTGGATTGCGGTCACAGTGAATTGCCTGTCTGATAAATTTAAATTGAAACCTACTTTGTAGGAAGAAATGAAGAATGAACGACTTAAAGAATGTTTGTGTATCGTACCAGAAATCGGTTTTAAGAATCATCTCAAGTAGAGAACAGGGCCATAAGTGGATGTCCACGTGTTATTCTTACGACTGGAGTCATAAAAGCAGTACGTGAGCGAATTCGCCGAAATCTCTTAAGAAAGCAGAAAATTATAGCTAGAAAGATGAACTCTAGTGGTGACTGTGGCATGTAGGTTAAGTGTGTGGCTTAGCATGCTCGGAGCCCAAGTTCGATCTCCAGTCGCGGCTAAAAGTTTTTCCAATAAAATAATTTTCTGATCGGTCATCATCTCTCTGCAGATAATGGCAAACCTCAGATAGTAAATAATGTCATGTAAAACTTCTTGAGAACATGAACTTTTGCCGTTCGGAGTCGGCATAAAACATGTAGGTCCAGTTCTCGGTCCATTGTGTGCAAACATTTAATAACACACTCAACACAATTGATCATAAGAAGCTCGGTCAATACGTGTCATACGTGCCGCTATACCCCAATGGCCAGACCGTCTAAAAGCCTGCAGCAAAGTAAAAAGCAATCATTGTGAACTGTATTAGAAGAAAGATTATTTTTAAATTAAACAATAAAAATTGCAATTTGTAAGTAATTAAAGAACTCGTTTCTTAAATTTTATATTATATTAGGGGTATTCACACTGCCATGGGTAGTTGGATAGATTGACAAATATCATACATTTTGTTTTTGTAAAAGTGCCATCCTTCCCAAGTACCCATCTACCAATCTACTCTAGCTGACCCCCTGACTTGTTTGGGTAGATTGATTGAGTCCTTTTTTCATGGGTTACCACCTTTTCCAAAAGAAGGCAATAATTGAATTGACAAAAAACTAAAACAAAGTAAACAAATTATAAGTGAATAAGATAGACAAATGTGTTGAAATGAGTTATTTTAAAATATTTGAGATAAAAATTATTAACTGCCGCAAAGTTCACGTTAAAAATTACTCCTATATAAAAAAACTTTTTTACGCCCGTACAATGGCCTTAATTTTGCGCTCATAAAATGACATGACTAATATGGTGGCAACTCTTTTCTAACTATCAATCATCTCTGATCAGCTGTTATTCTACAAAGTACTCAATTGCAGTTAAGGGTGATCGCAGTAATCAAAAGTACTCAATCTACCCGTACCCAACTACCCAAGTCAGTGTGAATACCCCTATTAAGTTTGTAACAGAACTTATGGCACGACTGGGTATACTGGTTATTTTTCTTTGGTTTTTACATTGCTTACGCAAATTTTTAATAATTTTTGTTGTAATTGTTTGAAACAATAACATTTAATCGTTTAACGCCAGAACAACGCTTCCAAATTGTGAAAATTTACTTTGAAAAAAATAAATCTGTTCGCGAAGTTCATAGAGCAGTTCATAGAATATTTCTGTTTAGTGATGAAGCTTATTTCTCGTTAAATGGCTTCGTCAATAAGCAAAATTTCCATATCTGAAGAGAAGACACTCCTCAAGCCATTAACAAATTACCATTACATTCATTAAAATTGACTGTTTGATGATGTTTACACGCAGGCGGCATCATCTTTCCTTATTTCTTTCGAAATGCGGAAGGAGCTGTCGTTACGACGATTGGGAAGCGTTATCGAACCATGCTGATTGAGTTTTTGTTTAAAAAAATAATCAGCTTGCCATACAGCGCGCTTCTCCATTAATTTATTACAAAATCAATTTGGTGACAACTTTATTTCCAGAAGTGGTCCTGTTACCTGGTTCCCACGTTCTTGCGTCTTAACGCTTCTTAATTACTTTTTATGGGGCTATGTTAAGTCATTGGCTTATGCCGAAAAACCAGCACTCTTGAAGCATTGGTAACAAATATTCAAGCCACCATTGACCCCATAAGATCAGATTTCTTGAAATAAGTACTGAAAAATTGGACTGATCGAATTGACTACGTAACTTGTAGTCGCGGTGGACATATGCCGGAAATCATATTTAAAAAATAGATGCCATGAAATTATGTAACTACCTTATTATAATAAAAAAAAATTCATTCCAACAACTAGTGGATTTACAAGGTGTGCTATCACGTCTTATGGTACTAAGATTTTATAATGGTTTAAAAACGCTGACGTTTCCTTCCATACAAAAAAGTGCTCAAATATAACTGATCTGAAACCTATGTTTAATTGTGGTGTTTTAACCGAACAGTTGTTTTTGTTTGCATTTATTCCTTGCATGTGGTTAAGAGTTGAAATAACGCACTGAACTTAAAAGTCGTTGTTCATATCAATCAAATTTTTTCATGTTATCAACTGAAGACACATGACTAAGAGACCTTGTGAATCCACTTAATACAAAGTGGAATGGTTTTCCCCTTTAAGTTTTGATAATTGATTTAGATAGATTATGAGGTTTAAAGTTATTTAGCATGTTTTTTTTGCAAAAATTCCCTAGTCCTTCCTAGCTATTAATTCATATTTGATTTAACTCGTTTCTTATTATACAAAAATCACACTGAATGATTGTTTTATAGACTAATGAATACGTTCTCATAAATAATTAGTTAAGTATAACTTAATTAACTAAGTGGCATGGCATAATTATCAAAAGCAATTTAGATTTTGGATTCATTTGCAAAAGATCTTATTTATTTTAAACCTTATGTTTTTTTTTTATAGAGATTAACTTAAATCGTTGGAAGAGGGTAAAAGTCTATATGGTACTGGCTTGTTTTTGTATTTTTCAGCCATCGTGGACTGAACGGGTCTTTGGAACAAAAAATGTTGTGAGAGACAATTTAGTTCTAAGAAAAAGTTTTTGAAACCTCCTTTACATTTTAAACTAAGGATTATGAAAGAATTTGTAAGGACGCTGTGCAAAGTAGGAGAGGGTTTTGGGTATCTATATCAAATTTTTCCAACTATGTCTGAAGCTAAACTAAAAGAAGGTATTTTCGTTGGTGAGAAAATTGATGAAAGATACAGTTTTCGATGAAAAATTGAGTGAAGTTGAGTTAGAAGGCCCTGGAAATTCTTTAAGGAACTAGTGATATATTTTCTAGAAAATCACAAAAGTTCAAATAATGAGGAAATTGTGCAGAAAATTTTTGAAAATTTCGGCAAAATGAACTGTTATATGAGTATTAACTTCATTTTCTTAATTCGCATTTGAACTACTTTCCTGATAAATTGGGAGCTATAAGTGAAGAGCAAATGAAAGATTTCAGCAGAATGCAATAAAAAAATTATTTCAGACTATTATTCACTGTTAAAATGAGATGATCCAATCCGGAATTTCAAGCGAAAATCTTAAAATAGGAGCTTCGGTGAAAAAAAGCAAGATACCACAAAAGTATTTAATATTTTTAAATTATTTATAACTATCCCTCAAATGTATTTTTAATGTTTTAAAGTTGTATAATTGTTTCCCAATTGAAATAAAAAAAAATACCTAAGTAAAGTCGATTTTTGTTTTGCATTCACACAAGCCATTTTTAAAAAACTAAGAGTTAAAGGAAAAATTCAAATACATATTCGTAATCTAGACACCAAAATACCACAAGATCAGCATTCAAATCTGAAAAGGGATAATAAGTGTACAAATTTGCACACCGGTGATATTTCTGCCTAGTAATATTATAACAGTTCTTAAGGCTCTTATCTGCCTTGTAATATTATTTAAAGTTCACAAGCTCTTAAAAAAACAACCTTTAGTTAAAAAGTCAATTTTGTCTTCGACTACTCGCCTATTTTTTATGTACACAGAGAAATCTGTGAAAACGTTTCGTGGCATGAAAAGCAGGTAGCGTGCTACTTTTGAAATCGTTTTACCCAGATTTTGCTTCTCTAACGTTAATTTTAATTTTAAAAATTAGCTTTTTAAACGTTTGTTTGATTTTCTAAAATAAACATTTTAAAATTAGCTTTTAAAACGTTCGTTTGATTTCTTAAAATTAACATTTTAGAAAAATTACATGCAATTTTTAAAATTTTCATTTAAAAATATTAAACGAACGTTTTAAAGGCTCATGTTAAAATGTTTATTATAGATAATAAAACGAACGTTGAAGAAGCTCTTATTAAAATTTCCATTTTTAAAATGAAAAAAAAAAGTAAGACGCGCACAGTTTTCTCAGTGTAAAGTTGTTTTTTTTTTTGTAGAAACAAAAAATTTCAGTAATTAAAAAAAATTTGTCGATTACTTTGGCATTTACTATGTAGAATCAGAAAGATCAGATTTTAAGTTTCGATTTTCTTATCCCAAAAATCGGTGTTTTCGCAAATTGTTGAGTCGTATTTATATAATTGTTAATTTTATTCATATTGCAATTTTTGGCTATAAACTATAATTAATTTTAATTTTTAATCGAAATAATTTTCGATTTTTTCAGTTCATTTAATTTTAAATTATAACCGTCAAAACACTCTTGTCAAAATAAAAAAATAAAAATATGACACTAGTCTAGAAAGATAATTAAAAATATGCGTATCTCTATCACATTTCAAAATGTAGGACCATTATATTTTGCTCTAATTTTAATAATCTGTATTAATCGTGACAAAACTAGTTCGGATGCGAAAAGCAAGAGTAACTGATGATCTTTTAAATAATAAATTTTCTACTTTGATTTTGGAAAATCACATACCTTTTTGTTTTTGGAAATTCCTGGAATTATTGATATTATAAGAGCTTGATTCAGTGAAAATCTTTTCATTTTGTCAATAATATGTGTGTGTAGCGACCATGTTCAATAAGAAAATCATGTTATCTTAATTCCGACAGGCATTTGAACTCCGAGCATGGCTTAGATGATCGCTCAACAGCCCAGGCGCGTGTACAAATGCAAGTTGTGTCACAGCTGGAAATACATCTACAGAAAGAACGCGATCGACTGCAAGCCATGATGCACCATCTCTACTTGACCAAGCATTTCTTGTCGCCTGAAAAAAGGGAACTCAAGGTAAGGAAATCAATTTTAGACGAGTGTAAATTGTTTAGTTCTGTATAGATAGTAGTGAAAGTAATATTCCTAAAACCTCAATAGATTAAAAATATGTCAAATTTATCTCATTATCTCAAAAAATGTATGTGAACTTTACATGCTGTGTCATGGCACAAGTCAAGTCTTCTGAAATTATATTTTCTTTTATAATATTGGTTGAAACAAAATGGATGAAACTTCCACAATTTTCAAGAATTAATTGAATAAATTAAAGAAAAATAAATTCTTGAAAAATATTTCAAATCGATTCAGCATCACTAGCGGGTTTTGAGCTGAACACGTATTTAAAATCTAAATTCGGAATTGCATAAATCAAGATGGTGGATTTTCTATCATGATAATGTATTCTTTCTTGTCGTTTGTGGTCCGCCATTTTGAAATGCAAATTCGTATTAAGTGATACAATAAAAACTTTTTTACAAAAAAAACATACTTCAAAAGTGATTTTACAAAGTAAAAATATAATTTTAAATTACTTTTCCTATTAATCGTGGTAAAATCTGATTATTTATTTTTATACATTATTATATTGGAAATGTTATTTTTTTTAACTCTTCCTAATATGTTTTATTTTTATCAAAAAATATATTATTTGTTTTATGATAAAAAAAGCTTCGAAGTCGGCGCTAATAAAATCAGTTTTTTTGTGAAGCTGCAACACACAATAGCATTTTCAATATCAGTTTTCAAGCTCACCCAATTTGTAGATTGAGAATGTTTATGTATTCAAAGCTTTTGAAATTACTTTTAAACTAAAATTAATAAAAAAAGTTGTAATTAGGGCAGGGATGGTAAAAATATCATGATTTAATGACAAACATTAGCGCCGACTACAAAGCTAAGAACTATAAGTTGTTACATGCACAATTTAAAATCAGGTTTTTTTTTTTCTTTGTTAAAACTGGGCCCGTCATTTTTGACGGGAAAGGAATAGTAATAATCATAATTGTGAAGCATTACTTCCATTACTTCAACCAAGTTTTCACGAGCCATCGAGTGTTGCTTAAAATCTAAGCCAAATAAACATTTCCAGATGTAAATGGTGTTGTAACGCATTTTTTTTTCAATGTGTGAATAATGGTGACTTCAAATTATAATACCAAACAGTAACAAAAGCATCATGTTACAAGAATCAAACAGGTTTTGTTAGGTATTTAGAAACTTTCCAACTCAATTATTTCTCATTTGAATTTACTTTAATAAAATCCGTCGACTAAGTTTTAAGGAATTTCAAATATAAATTCTAGGTTCCATCAGATGGGGCGTTTAATAATCTCCGCTGTACCCCGCCGAATATGAGTCTCAACAATACAGCAGCCATTCCAGTGACAATCGGATCACCAATGTTGAACTCTTCAAACATATCATCGATACGGAAAAGAATAAGTGATAAAAGTCCTCTGGCCTTAACCGGCGGTAAGTTTAAGTTAAAAGAATTACTTATTCCAAGAGTGAAAATTTACTAAGTCGCACATTTAACAAAAGAATCAGAAGAGCATTCAACGTGTAAATTTCTCTTGTATTCATATTTGCTTTGAATTCAAAACTGATCTTTAAAGTTTAATGAAGTCATAAGAGTTTTAGTTCGATTGTTTTGATAATCAGGCCTTTACTGGCAATAACGAGTTAGTAAATTCAATTCTTTTTTTTTTGTTTTTTGTTTTTTTTTTTTTTAAAGTTTTACTTGCTTTTAATATTACTACAAGACAAAATCTTAGACATTTGCAAAGTTCGATATATTCCAGGCTTACCATATATGCTAGAGAGAGCCGGCTTAGATGTACAACAAGGTGGGTGATTTTCGATTAGAGAAAAAATGTCAACATCTCAAAATAATTTCCGAATAAAACTTTATTAACTTAATCTTATTCATTTCTAAAATATTTTCTATTTTTAAGAAATTCAACGCAATCGGGATTTTTATAAAAACGCAGATGTGCGTCCACCGTTTACATATGCATCTTTAATAAGACAAGTAAGTGAAGTGTTGCCATCATTGTTTTGTAGTTATGTACTAAATAGATCTTTTTGGACTGACTCATAAAAAATGTCCATAAAATTTCAAAACTCCTTATAAAAAACAAAAACAAAAAAAAATTATTTTAATTTCTTAACTATTTTAAAAACAGAAAGACTCTGAATTATATATTAACATCAAATGATTTAATCAAATTTCATTTTGATTTTTTTTTTATTTTATTTATTTTTATTTTTTATTTTTTTTTTTCTTTTAAAATTTACATATACCACCAGAGCTGACTAAAGTTATTGTTATTTCAATTATATTTTATGTAATTTATTGCTTAAAAAAAAACAAAAACAAATTGGCCATTTCAGCCCTTGAAAGGACTTTGACCGAGCTTCTTATGATCAATTGTGTTGTGTGTGTTATTAAATGTTTGCACACAATTGACCGAGAACTGGACCTACATGTTTTATGTCGACTCCGAACGGCTAAAGTTCATGTTCTCAAGAAGCTTTACATGGCATTATTTACTCTCTGAGGTTTGCCATTGTCTGCAGAGAGGTGGTGACCGATCAGAAAAACTTTTTATTGAAAAAACTTTTCGCCGCGGCTGGGGATCGAACCCGGGCTCCGAGCATGCTAAGCCACACACTTAACCTGTATGCCACGGTCACCACGGAATTTATTGTTTAAAAAACAAAATAAACATGACAACTTTTTGGTGCCTATGAAAGAGTTTCAAACATGCATCTTTTACCTTATTTTCTCTACTAATTTCACTTGGATGTGTGCTTATCTGTACATCTGTATTTCAAAAATATTACATTGCGTTTAACAAAAATTTACCAAAAATATCTTGAACCACATCATACACAGATGAAAGTACAAAATAACGTTGCTTTTTAAGTTCCTTCTCAATATTCCGCCGGAATTATTCTTGTTTTTAAAAAAATAAGACAGCTAAGATGTGAAAACTAGTACGAGGTACTCGTGTGTCAGTATAACAGCTCGAAATCCTTTTGGTTAGAGATCCGCTAGTTACTAATATAAAGAAAATTTATATAAACCGTATGGTACAATCTATGCAAAATGAACCTCTTGGAAGAAGTAAATATTCCTGTACCTATAAGGACAACAAATATTTCATTGATTTACGAGAGTGCTTAAAGAATTTTGCATAACATGCCTAAGAGTAGATATACAGTGGTGGTCATATAATTAGGGACACCAGTTAACACTGTGAAATATCGACGCTCTTTGTGTAGGGAGTTGTTTATTTATTTATTTATTAATTTACAAGTAACTTTTATGTATTTATGTAGATAATTTGCAAAAAAAAAGAAAATTAAAACATTCGTGTCAACGTAAAAAATTAAATTAGTAAATATTCACCATTTTTTTTGGACAACTAATTAAGGACACTTGAACTTTTTCAAAATATACTATATGAGTTTTAATATATTATTCAAAATTTTTTCATTTTATTTAACCGAAATTTAATACTTTGTCGGATATCCCTTCGATTTCAAAACTGCATTGCATCTTTTTGGAAGACTAGCCACTAAATGCTGACATCGTTCAATTGAAATGTTCTACCATATTTCCTTTATATTTTGAAACAGTTCGTCTGCATTTTTTGTTGCTTTCTTCTCTAAAGCCCTCTCAACGTCTGCCCAGAGATTTTCGATCGGGTTTAAGTCAGGGCTTTGAGCGGGCCAATCCAATACTTTCACATTTTCTGAAGAAAACCATACTTTAACGCTCTTAGCTGTATGTTTTGGGTCGGTATCCTGCATAAAAACGAATGAAGCAGGCATATATTCGTCGGCATATGGCTTCATTGTGTTCACCAGTATGTCCTCATACACATTTTGGTCCATTCGTTCAGTTATCCGACGAATAGGGCCCACTCCAAACCACGAAAAAGCTCCCCAAACCATAATATTTCCTCCACCATGCTTTATGGTCTTTAAAGTATAGCGAGGATTAAGTTCTTTGTTTGGGGGACGACGCACATATTTTTTTCCATCTGACCCAAACAAGTTGAATTTTGATTCATCGCTCCAAAGAATGCTCTTCCAAAACTCTAAAGGCTTTTCGGCATGTTCCTTTGCAAACTGAATTCGACGTTTTAAATTCTTTTTTGAAACATGTGGCTTTTTCTTCGCAATACATCCGCGGAGTCCTCCATCAACTAATCGGCGTCTTAAGGTTCTTGTTGATATGCTATTGCTTAGTTATTCCTTTATTTGGTTGTGGATTTGCGTAGAAGTCCGAAAAGGATCAGCTTTGCTTGTTCTGCAAATTATTCTATCTTCTGCTGCACTCGTTTTTTTTGGCCGAGGCTTCCTTTTTTTGTTTTCAGTGGTTGCTTCCACAATGAACAATGGCATTGTGAACCATTGATTTAGAACACAGAAGTTCTTTTGCAATTGCACGAATTGACTTTTTCTCCTTGACGTACTTATGAACTATTATTTTCCGTAATTCTGGAGTACAGCTTTTCTTACGACCCATATCTTAAAACAAATTGGATAAAAAAATTTCGTATTTTAGAGGAATACCACTAATCTAGAACTTACCTCGATTTTCGAACTTAATTAAAAAAAAACTGAAAAAAACTTTATTTGTCCCTATTTACGTGACCAACCGAAAACACCTTCAACTCGCGACTCTGTGAATAAAGGCAAACAAGTAATTGAAGTGACGATTTTTTTTCCTCTTTAAACACGTGTCATATTTGTGTTTACTGTTATATTGTACAGTGGCGTCATTGTCAAATGAAAGAACTAAAAGAGTTAAAGCAATACTTTAAAAATCTACTTTTATTATTGAGTGGTCCTAATTATATGTCCATCACTGTATATTTTCTTGTGATAATTGCTTCGTCGTCAGCAAAGGTTATCAAATTGCAGTATATATTCTACGGCATATATTTTACGAACAATTATTAAAATAATTCATAAAGTATGTTGTTAGTTAAAAACTCTCGCAATTTGTTTGGCCGAGGCCGTGCGTGCTAAGTGCGTGGCGTGCGAACCCGGGTTCAATTCTCACGTATGGCAGATATTTTGTTCAATAATCAAAATTTTTTTGATCGGCCGTGACCTCTCTCTGAGAGTAAACATTGACATGTTAAGCTTCTTGAAAGCATGCACATTAGCTGTTTAGAGTCGTCATAAAACATGTTCATAGGTCCAGTTCTCGAACATTAGCGTACAAAAATTGAATAGCACACAACATAATTTCATCTTAAGTAGCTCGGTCAAAAACCTTTCAAGGACTGTAATGGCCAAGTTGTTTTTGTTTATATGTTTTTGGTATTTTTTTAATTCATCGAACAAAAAATCTTATTTTCTAAAATTCTAATTACCAAAAAATGCTGTTTTATTTGAGTTGTGTCTTATTGTTAACCGTATAATCTATAAAATACAATCCAAGCTTATTTCCGTTACATAAGTTTTAGATCATGCATGTTTCCCCTTTAATAAATTTGCATTTGGCAGTCCATTATAGAATCACCTGACAAGCAGTTGACCTTGAATGAGATCTACAACTGGTTTCAAAATACCTTCTGCTACTTTCGACGAAACGCTGCTACTTGGAAGGTAAGTGCTCAATTCTCTGATTTATATTCTCTGTTATACAGCACTGTAAACATATACTTTATCTAGCAAAAATATATATATAGTATATATACAAAAAACACAATTCTAACATACATTTGGGGGCATTAAAAGGCAGCCTTGAGCGTAAACTAATGCATAGTACAAGCATGTGCTTAATTTTTATTTTTTGCATGTAAATCGCTTGTGCTTTACTAGCCTTAAGTTCTGCTTTAATTTAATGTATATATTTTTTTGTAACAAACGTAAGAATTTAAAAAAAAATCAAATCGAAAATGCTCTTCTTAAAATATTTAAAATACATAAACTGAAAATATAGAATGCTGTGCGACATAACTTGTCGCTGCACAAGTGCTTCATGCGTGTGGAGAACGTTAAGGGCGCTGTTTGGACAGTCGATGAGATTGAATTCTACAAAAGACGTCCTCAGCGTGCAACAACAGCAGCAGCAGCAGCGGCGGCAGCTGCAGCAATGTCCAGTAGCGGAGTTTCAGCCTCAGATTTCAACGGATGTGAAAGTGCCATTTTAGCCAGCGGTAATGGCGGCAACATTGGTTTGGGCTTTGGGTACGTTTGTTGTTTTAACAAAGTAAAAAAACAAAACAAAAAAATACAAAAGTTAACACAAAAATAACTTTTTACTCTAACATATGTTTCGATAAACTAACCGATATACATTTTTTATAAATTTTACATTTTTCAAGATAACCTTTTTAAAAAATATCCATTTTTTACAATTAAATTTTTTAAATTTTACTATTTTATTTGAAAATATTTTCTTATAGTACATTACTTAATTCTTATAATAGTAATTTTTTCTATGTTTCCATTTTTTCACTTATATAATATTCGATACATGTACAATATCATCTATACATCTATACAATATATTCTTTTTTTATATTCGCTATTTTTATGAAAAAGACTCTTTTGCACATAATATTTATCATTATTATTTATTAATGTAGAAGTTATGCGATGTGACAACTAATATTTGTATTTTATTTTGGAATAATTTATTATTAACATAAAAAAAAATATTATATATTTTGATATATAAAATATATATATTTTAACTAATCCCACTTTACTATTAACAGACTACAAATAACAAATTTTCAAAAGTTTAATATGGGTTCGCCATTTAGTAGAGAGACCGTTCACGAGCCGTAGATGACAATGAATGACAAGAATGAAAATTTATGACAAGTGCAAAGTAGAGTCTCTAAATGAGTCACAGTTATTTGTTTGAGTTAAAGCTATATTAAAATTGGCCCAAAATTTTGAAATATACCGTTAATATACAATATTCAGTCGTACCTACTCTTTTTGGTCGTAAATCTTGAAATGACATTTTATCTAAGATTATATAATTAGCAAAAGCATTTCTGGCGCAGATTCTAAAAAAAAGCTCGCTTACAAGATATTTGATGAAACCAATTGAAGCGACTTTTTTTGGTCGTATATCTCAAAAACGGGTTGGAGTCAAAATTCCGCATATAAAAAAATTCTTTTTTCAAAATTCCCCATATCAAAATTCTACTTTACAAAATTCCACTCTTCAAAATTCAGCTATTTTAAATTTGTCTTTTACAAATTTCTCACAAAAATACTGCTTTTTAAAATTCCCCTTCACAAAATGCTACTTTACAAAATTGACAAAATATATAGACATTACAAAATTCTACGATAAAAAAACTTAAAAAGAATATGTTGACAATGAAATTTTCATAAAAGGAGATTTCAGTAAAATGGACTTCTGTTAAGGACATCTTGTAAGGGAGAATTTCGTTACAAGCGAATTTTGTTGTGATGAATTTTCAAAAAAAGCTGAATTTGAAAAGGTTGAATTTTTGTAAGACTTTCTTTTTAAAAAATCCCGTTAACTAACGGGTGATCCAATAAGAGCTTCTTACATTGTTTTCTAAATACAATACATAAAAACAATGTATTGATGCTAATCTTTATTTGGAATGATATTTGGATTCCTACAACTCAGTGTTAAAAAATTATTTTTCACAAATGTTGCCCACGACTAGCTCTTAAATGCTTCATTCTGTGGTTCGAATTTGCCCAAAGACTGAGATCGGCGACAAACCGACCTATTCACGGTTTTCACGAACACTCTCTGCTATATTCTCAAAATTACGGGTTCTCTGCACTCTGGTTGAATGATGAATGTTCAATAGTATAAAATTGGTTTGGAATTTGGTGATGGTGTTACGAATAGCTCAGTTGAACGTCCACAATGAACAAAATTATGTTGAAGAACTCTACAAACATTGTCTAACTGATGACTAATTTTGGTAGTAAGTTTCCACAATTAATAAACTTTTTCAGGAGTACGTTTACTTATGATGTAGTCGTATTGAATACTTAACACAAATGTCATATGGACAAGCCATTTGAAATAAAGCAGCTGTCACAACAGTTGAAAAAGGCACCTTGCATTGGATCGCCCCTTAGCTATTTGAAAAACCCATTCAACCGATCTTTTTTCTCAAAAAACTAATGATATTTCTAACAATTTTTTATATGACATTTCTATGCAAAATTATTAAGCAATTCTGTTACCTTAAGAAAGAGTCAGGAGTCGCACTTGTGTTCTTAATGTCATGAAATGATCAAGCGTCTATGGATATGTCCTGGTATCAACATAATGTAAGAGTTAAACTTTTAGTATTCATTTTTTAAATTTTAATATTGTATTGATTAATTTTAAACTTCTATTGAGTATTATTTAATTTGCAGTTTTATTGATAGTTAATTAAATTCTACTTTCTGAGTGTTCATTAATACAGTACAATAAAGTATATATTTATATTAGGGGTATTCTCGCAGTATAGCAAAGATGCAAAATTTGTCAAAATGCAACCTTGCAATACTGAAATATGCAACACTGCGGGAGGGCACAAAATCACAAATATTGTGAATATTAAAAGAAATGCCGCGAACAGGCGAAAACAAAAAATTAAAATACTTACTCTGACGCACACGAACTAAAATTAACAAATTTGCCTCAATCAGAGTGCAAGGTTGCACGTCCACTCAAAACATGGGTATCACTGTTGCACAAATTGCACGAATTGCAAAACTTTTATCGCTTGTATTTTGTTGTTGTGTCGTTGCACGGGTTGCAAGATTCTGCAACTTTTGCAATTCTTACACCTTGCAAGAGTTTTGTAAGACAGCGAGAATACCCCTATTGTGTGCTCCAGGCAATAAGTTGTAGAAGTTTTAACCGTGTTGCAATGTTGTGGACACACAGGCGGTTACCGAACCTTAGCACACGACTTACATATTTCGAGGAATTTTTTGAGTGACATCGACGTTCATGCACTTCATTCCAGACTTTCGCCATGTTAACAGGGTCTATAATTGTATACGTATAATTGTATGAATCAAATGAATCTCTGATATTAACTATGCAATGAACTGCATATGTTGTAACTTCTAGCCGTCCTCGAATTACGTTTTCTGTCCTGGTCCTGCTTCTAACTGGAAAAGTCTATAAAATATCTTTGTCCTTAGACTAGTACTTGGGGACGCTAAGAGTGCTTCGTCAATACTTTTCTCGACATCACTTAGAACATCTACATCAGAGCTCTCCACGTCATTTGCAATCTTCTCCACAACATAGTCTTCGTCCGCAATGTCCATGTCAAAGATCTGCTGTATTTCACTTTCAATCAGAAACTGCGTCCACTATCCTAAAATCCAGTCATAACACAATATCAAACAAAAGTAGTCAAAACAATGTATATCTGATAGAGGGGATTCCCAACCTTCTAAGAGAGAAATTAAATTTTTGAGAAAAAACCCGCTCTTTAATTAATATGAAATTTGGTTGGGGTAGAGTTTTTGAGTTGGTCGAATTTAAATTTTTTTAACAGTAACAATTTCTTAAAAAAAATGTAGTTTGATCTATTCGTCAATGGTAAAATTTGTAAAAAATGTGTTTTGAATTTAAAAATTTGACTTTCCATGTATGTATGGAATATCTTGATTAAATTTTAACGGTTTTTCAATTTTTCTAATTTTTTCTGAAAGCTTGTTAAATTTTCTTTCAAATGTGATATAATTTACAGCAAGTTTCTAACCAAAAGTATTTTTAATGAATTTTCTTAATACTGTCGTTACTTATTTAGCGTGTGTTTCAACCAAATGCCAAGAGAGAGAAAAAAACTGTCTCAAATTGAATGTTCTAATTTCTGAAGGCAATAACTCCGGCATCTGTGAACAAATTTTATTTATTTCTTTTTTGTATTTAAGTCTTATCAGCTAACTTTAAAAAACTTTTGAAAATAATACCGTTTTTTGTTTGTTTATATTTAAATTATTCCTTTTAAAAAAAGACCATAAAACTTGATTTATTCTTAAAATATGGGGTAAAAATGATTTTTGTTGTAAAAAAACAAAAACTCAAAATTGCATGTTTGATTTTCTTTCAAAGTCTATATTGGATTCTAGGTGAATTTATTTTGCCTTGACACTAAATTAATAAACTGTCCGTGCCATCAAAAAATCAAAGCTACGTATTTAAGTCTTTTTAGTTAACTTAAAAAAACTTTTGCAAATAATACCGTTTTTTGTTTGTTTATATTTAAATTATTCCTTTAAAAAAAAGACCATAAAATTTGATTTATTCTTAAAATATGGGGTAAAAATAATTTTTGTTGTAAAAAACAAAAACTCAAAATTGCATTTTTGATTTTCTTTCAAAATCAATATTGGATTTTAGGTGAATTTGTTTTGTCTTGACACTAAATTAATAAACTGTCCATGCCATAAAAAAATCAAGGTGCTTGCCCTATGATTTCTTTGACAAAAATAAATTTTTTTAAAATGTTGTTTTTCTGTTTTTGAACAACATAATAATATAAAAAAATAATTATTTTGAAGAAAATAGCTTTATATCTCCAATCAATTAAGAGTTATAGCCTCCAGCTTATTTGAACCATAAATAGGCAATCAATAAATTGGTCGAATTTCGACCCCAGGCGATACTAGTATCATTAAAAATATGACGAATTCACAATTGAGTACTAAGCAGCTGATGGTTACTGAATGACCATAAATAAGTTATAAAGTTCTCATATAAAATCAAAAGCTTATTTTTGAGCTTTTTCGAAGGAATTTTTAACAATGTAGGATATCATCAAATTTAATTGCGAAATACTTTTTAGAAAATCTGAGCAAATATAACGCAACATGGTCACGAAATGACCTTAAGGTAACAGAAGTGTTAAGGAACAAAAACCTCTTGACTCAAATTGTTAATAAAACTTATTCTGTCGATTATTTCCCTAAATTTGAATTGAAACAGTTAGACGTACAGTTAGTATTACAGAAACCCGACATGCCAATTCTAATGTAATTTGATGCTCTGAATTCGAATCAGATGTTCGTTTTGCTACATCAGCCATCACCCAAGAGTTTTCCACAAAACTCCAATTTTGGGCCACCGTCATACAAAAAACAAAAATTTTTCTGAATCCAGGGCGTAACATAACAATACTTATAAATTTGGATGAGCTGAATTCGAATCCGCTGTCGTTTATCCACCAGTTTTCAATAAAAACCCAAATCATTTTTAGACAATTCTTTTATTTTCGCAAAAAACGTTATAATTGATATGTCAGACCTCGACGCGTTCGGTTTTTTTTTTTTTTGATTTGATAGTGGCCCAAAATTGAGGTTTTGTGGAAAGCTTATGCGGTATTCAGCAAACGTGTAGTACATTTTCAACACGAAGCAAATTGCAAAAAAAAATTATAAATTTTATCCAAATTTTCTTTAAGATTCTAAGGGTGATTTTTTCAGTGCTGGTTTAAACTTTGTTTTACTTGAGGTTAGTTAACTTAGATCACTAAACTAAAAGCGCTTAAAGAAAATAAATGACAACAAGGCACCATTAGAAATGACAGTTCACACCAGTGTTGACCAAACTCTATACTAGCACATTTTGTGATCAGCGGTGAGCGAATACGTGTGATACTAAGAGCTTTGAAGCGCAAAAGCTTGACTGCCCGCGGACATAGACGTTAGCCGACACTGGTTTGCGCCTACTGACACGCTTAAATGTATGTATGTTTGTTGTGTAAAGTTAACAAATTTAGTAGATTTAGCACAAAATTTGTTCGTATTTTGAAATTTTCGATATTTTTCTATTTCCTTTTTTACAATTTTCTATTTCTTCTCTAGCTTTTAAACATTTATTTTCTAATACATTTTTCTACTAAAGCTTTTTTTACAAGTACTACTTTAAATAATTTATGTATAATTCTTTCAATATTTATCAGTAGATTTTCTTAATACTTTTTTAATCATACTTAACTCTTCTTTATAAAATTTAAATAAATATTTCGCTTCTATTGCCATAAAATTCATTAATATTTAAAACATTTATTCAATGTCTTCTACATTTTCGTTCCTAAACTTTCCATTTGTTTTATCTTTTCTATCTATGAACCCATTGCTCTGAAAACCAACCATTCTCCCTGCGCAATTCTTCATTTGTCTCTGCCCTGCCGAATTTAACCAAAACGATTTGTACATTGTTTGATGTCTTCCTGATATTGCTGTTGATGATAATGTTCCTATTGTTCTTATTGTTGTTCTTGTTGTATGGACACCCAGAATGCCATACGTACCAATCTCTCGTTGCATAAGTGTTTTGTACGTTATGAAGATGACTTTGGTTCTTTTTGGATGGTGGACGATAGTGAATTCGTGAAACGAAGGCATCTGTCGCGTGGTCGTCCACGCAAGTATGAGCCATCATCATCACCAAACTCCAATGCTGTGCAAGGTGGCAGCAATGGCGATGCTGAAAGCTTTCAAAACTGTAGGGATCAACAACAATTGCAGCGGAAGTACAACTGCAATGGCGTCGATGCAAGCGGAAATAGCAGAAGAAAGCATGACAGCAACGGTTGCCAGAGAACGTCGAAAAGTCTTAACAGCAACAACAATAACAACAGTACCAACAACAATAACATTGATACGCACAGCAATGACAATCATGCAGAACTGAGCAACAGCTTAATTAGCAGCGGGCATCACATCGGTTGCATTAGTAATAGTCATAATAATAATAATAATAATAATAATGAGAGCATCTTGATGGGCAGCGGCGGAGACAGTGATAGTGTTGTTGGGGCTGGTGCTGGTAATGGTCTTGGCGGATATACAATTACGTGCAATTATGAGTCGCAGTAAGAATTGCTTTTAATGTAACTAAACAAAAAAAAAAAACTAATCTCGAATGCACTATAAAGTACTTTTCTATGTATATGTAATGAAAAGTGTATTTAAAGAGGTGTTCACACATACAAAAATACGAGTTTGATTATCAAAAAAGAGGCAAAACAAAAAAAATGAAGAAAATTCGTAATATTCAATAATGTTTTTTTTTTTGTTTCGTTGCTATTATTTTTGTCTTGTACAAATAATATACAAAACTGTCCTAACTTTGCCGCAATGAAAACAAAACTCTAGTTCACACAAATTTACTTTTATTGCAAAAGTTTCAATAGAAATAAAATTTACTTAAATCAAATTATGAAACTTAATTTTGGCAATTTCGTTGATAACATGAAACAATCAAATGATTTTTATTTTTAATTAAATTATTTTTTCAATCGTCAAAAAGTGCTCCAAACACGTTTTATTCTTTCTTTCACTCTTTGAATGTGGAAAGAGCATGACTTCATACAGAAAAATCCTTAATACGCTGAAGGTGTGTAGTGAATCAATGCAGAGATAGGGGTAATGAACTAAATTTTCAGTTTCAGCGAACATGTAGTGTTGGTGGAAAATTATTTACTATTTCACTATTAGCTTTTACTGATAAATTTAGTATCGTTAGTGTAGACGTAGAATTCCGTATAAGTAAGTGACCTTTTCTGCTTTGTCTCTTTGTCCCGATTGTTTGGTCTATTTTGCTCATATTTGTTAAGTTTGACAGGTTGAGTTCATTGACTTAGCTGAAAAGAAAGCTAAGCAAATGTCCCTTTCATTGGTGTAACTTTCGTCTCTTTCTAATGAATAGTTTGTGAGCCAGACTAAATTTTACTCCTAATTTTAAAACAAAGTGAAGACCCCGATTTTTCAAAGAAATCGGGTGGTGGCTATATCTCAAGCTCAGCAAATAGCCTTTTCACGGGTGCCATTTTCATCTCTGTCCGATGTATAGTTTGCGAGCTAGACTAAAATGAGTGTGGGATGTTGATGGTTGATCATTCAAATTAATTTGCATTGAAAACAAGAACAAATATGTATCCAGAACGAAACCTGGATTATTTCTTATATAAAAAATAGAGCAGTCTGAAGGAATAAAACATGACTTATTAAATAGTTTATGCATCAACCAGAATCGATTTGAAATATACATTTGGGGTTTTCACTCATTTCATAAGACGTGTGATTGCTTTTCATATGACTCGCTTTGATTGAATGCTATTTTGCTTGGTACTATAATAATTTTTGGGGGTTTAATCCCCGAAACCCCCCTTTGATTGCTCTTATGGTCATGACATATTTGTCAAAAATCTCTGACAATTGTGGGGGAAATCGTTGGTCATAACATATTGTTTATGAAACAAAAAACTGAAAATTTTTTCATGTTTTTTCGACAATTTTACAAACTTGTCAACAGTTTTATGAAACAGAAAATTGACAATTTACAAATTTTGACGACAGTTTATTGTCGGTGACAATTGTCAACTTGTAAATTTTTATACAACGGGGCACTGGGAACCTTTTCTTGTAAGTTTCAATGTAATGCGACATTTATAACTAATGCTTATTGATAGTCAAAATTTAGCAAAATTATGTTGGTATAACTAGTCTGGAAAATTTGCTTAGGTCACATATAAATTCAACACATTAATAATGGACAAGGCAAAACTAATAATCAATAGAAAACAAAATTATACGAAATAATTTTACAAAATATTATCTTATTCTGAAAAACATGAAAAAATTATAAAAAAATGAAACTTGTGAAAATATTCTTCATTTTTATGTAAATATAAATTAAGTCGCTTGCTAATAGTGGGATGTACAGAAATTCAATCTATATATGAAAAAAATTTCGAACAGATGTTAATAATTTATAGTTTCGTTACAGTATCAAAATTCTCAAATGATATTTGCTATTTGATATTAAGAAAATCAAGATATAACCTTTAAATTTCTAATAATATTCACTTTGAGGTTTATATTGACGAAATCAGTAACTGCGTTCCGTCACATCTAGCTCACATTATTATAAGTCAACCAGTTTTAATAGCTATATTTGGACCCAGTCTATTTCGGTACATCCCATTATAAAATTGCTTTCGATTGTAATTGAGTTCGTAATATTACATTATATAAAACACTAAAGGTAGGTTTCATAATTGCTGTTGGCTTTTAAGTACAATTTTTTTTTTTAATGTTATTCCATAAATTTTTTATAATATTCTATAAATTTTTTCTAACTAATGTTTATTTTCTACTCTTTTTTTTTTAATAAAATATAACATTTTTTAATAAAAAATATTTTTTACTCTTAAAATTATTTTATTCCACTCTTAAAAGTTAAAAACTTTTTCTCTTTTTTGCCTTTTTTTTACTAGTTCATTCGACTATTTTATTCAACTTTTTGCAATTTTTATTCTTCTTAGAATCGTAGAACTTTAACATACTATTCATCAATTTATGTTTTTTATGTGTATAAATTCTACTAATTGAATATCATATAACACCCTGTAGGAACATGCAACACGATTCCATATCGAATTCACCAACGTATGGCAGTGGCAGCTTCTCTCCAAGCTTACAGGTATTTGTAATCTAATTTGTATAGCTAATCCCTAATCCATACAACTAATACTCCCATCACCAATGTTGCCAGAAAACCAATGCGCCATATCGGGATTTTTTCTATCCCATATCGTATTTCGTCGTGTACAACTACAAAGTACAACTTTAAAATTTCTATAGTACGGTACTGCCCTGTAGTACTGTACAAGGTTCAACTAATATTATATGTAAATACCCCATCTATAGGGCGATAGAAGAGATTGTTAGTAGATATATTTGAAATCAGTTCGTTTATTCCTAACTATTGGTTTAAATACGACAAAGGAAAACTAATTTTTTGGATTGGTATATATAGCTATATTTTTTATGATTGCATATAAATCTTTTTATATATATTATATTAAAAATTAACAAAAATAATATCCATTTTGTACGTATGTAACCTTATTATATAAAGTAGGAATTAAAAATAACAAAAACTCGAAATGTTTGAACTCGGCAACATCTTCCCACGAATTGCAATATTTTTGCAGCTTCCTTTTCTGTAAATAAGTAATATTGCACAATAAATTAAACAAACTGAAACCTGCCATTGAGAATTATTAGAATTAACCTTGGCTTTTGGCGTTGCACATTCCAAGTCTTTATCTGAATCTTCATCCAAATCAATTTTTTCTTCTGGTTGAATTTGAATGTTCGCTTCAGAATCAAACTGGCTATCGAGTTCGAGTACTGAACTTGATGTTGAAGCTGCATTTGTTGATGTTTTCGCTTAATATATAGTAGGTAATTATATATTTTACAGATGAACATTGAAAAATATGTAAGAAGTTACAAATATCATTTACTTACGTTTTCTAATAACAAATCGGTCCATTTTTTTATTTAGCAATAGCGAATATTAATTGTAGCACATTCAGTCACAGAAAGAAACAGAAAAATAAATTTACTTGACACGATACAGCAACAGCTGACTTTAAGCTTTGACATTTCAGCATCCCTGTAGAGAAAAGTGAACATAACCCAGTTAAAAAAAATACCCAATTAAACCCAGCCATAAAAATGAAATGTGTATAAAAGCTTTCGCATTTTAGTTAAACTTATTCCGTTATAATGAATTTAGTATTTTAGATCGTGTGTCGTAATTGCTTTTTTGCAGATCGTGTTTTTATCTCATATATCGGGACATCGTCCACAGAGACTCAGATCGGGGAAAATACGATATATCGTGTAATTTGGCAACACTGCCCATCACCTCTGCAGTGAGCACAAAAGTCTTCCTAAAAACACACACATATATATATTTTGACTTAAACTTATGAATAACTTATACTTAAACTTAATGAAAACCTAAAAAATCTTATTCTCAACTGTATTTAAAAAAAAATTAAGCAATTTTACATTTTTTCAAAATTTGTATTGCATTTGTGAGTCAATGAACAATTATATGACTGGTTTGAATTTAAACTTTTTCATGAAGATTTTTAATATTGAATGAGACTCCTTTTTGCTTTGAGCACCAGCTGGATGCTTATAACTATTAATTAAGTTTTCTAAAGATCGAGTACTTATCTTTTAATCTTTGCCTAGCAGCAACCATCCACAGCTGTTATTCGGCGACGGATTGATCAATATAATTTTTCCTTTAAAGTCGTACGACTATGTTCCCAATTCACACAATTTATAGCTTTTCCATAATTCATTTTTTAAGGATATTTTAACCTAATTTTTGGGATCATTATAATACAATAAATAGGAAAAAATAATTAAAAAATTACAAAAACTTAAAATAATATAACGGCAAAATTCCAAACTATCGAAGACTCAACAGTGATTTATACATTTTTTTAATGATTTCAACTAAGATTTTAACTTTCAATAAATTTTTTAAATATTTCCATAATTTAGTTCGATATTTGAGCTTCTTTCTAAAAAGCAAATATCTGCAATTTTAGAAAACGGTCAATTATTGACCAAGTTATTCAAATTTTCTTGAAAAGAAATTTTTTTCAAACAATACAGTTTCGCGTTGCCAACTTAAAAAAATCGACCAAACAAACATTTTTGAGTTGTCATGCCGAAAATCGTTGGAGATTTCAGGTTTTGTCTTTCAGGATCCGGTTAAATTTTTAAAATCGATTGGCATTCGGGTAAGTTATAGGCCAAAAAGTGGGCAAAGGTAGGATAAACTGGTTGTTTTACCGTAAGTCCAGATTTTGGGGGTGTCCTGCAAATTTCAAATATAGAACATTCTTTAACTCAACAAGACCTACAACGAAAATAGTAAAATATCCCAGGGATTTTATACTGTCGCACCGTGTTATTCGTTCATTCAGAACAACTCGCAGTGTTTTGCTTCAGCATTCAAGAAACTGTTAATTTGTATACCCTTAACCTGAAAGATCAGGGTATATTAACTTTATGCAAACCTTTGTAACCTAGAAATATGTGAGTAAGTTATAGAAAAATATATATATTCTTGATCAGCGTCACCTTCTGAGTCGAGTTATGCATGTCCGTCAGGCCGTTCGTCTGTGTGCAGTCCGTTAACCTTATAAGGATTTGAGATAATTTAATCTAACTTGGTACGCATGTTCCCATAGACCCAAGGCCTTATGAATATTTTGGCACAATTGAATCTTTTTGGAATCCTCCTGCGGACACGCCTGCCTCCCATACAATGCAAAAATTAAACACTCCATGCATAAACTTATGTTTTACCAGCAGAGATAAAATTTGGTACGTATATATTTTATATCAAAACAAAGATGTTTTTGCGTAATACGCCCACGGACATGCCCACCTCGCATAAAAGTCAAAAATTTTAAAATCCATAAAGAAGCTTATGTTTGCCAAACAGAGATAAAATTTTATAAGTTTGTGTTTTATATCAAAACTAAGATGTCTTAACAAATGGGCTTTATTCGCCTACGGCCACGCCTACCTCCCATACAACTCAATTATTATAAACTCTGTAAATAAGCTGATGTTTAACCTATGGAGATAAAATTTGATACGTTTGTGTTTTACATCAAAAGGGAAGACCTTCACCTTCACACCATGAAACCCACAATAGTGAAAATAATATAAAGGCATTTACATATGAGCTACACTATAACATCTCTGAGTACTAAACGTGTTTTGTTTGTAACTGAGCATATATGTATATATATAAATAGGATAAATTTATGGACATTTTTTAAAAGTTTGATTTCTTAACAGTATCTCATGGTTTCGACAAGGAAAGCTGAAAGATCCTCAATGAATCAATTCTGTGAAAGAACCGAAGAATTCTCAGAGGTATCAAGACCAAAAATGTTAGATGATATGGACCTGACAATTAATCCCAATTGAAATACAAGAAGCTGTAGTTGAAATTTTACCCTGGCTTCGTACTATCTTTAACGACTGTAGAAACCTTACATAACTATCACACTAAAGGCAGAGAAGGAATTGCATACCACCCCTTAAGATTTCAGACCGATTAGCCTAATGGCTCTTCTACTTAAGTAGCCAGAAAGGCTTAATAATCTGTATCTTCGCAGTAACATTGAGTCTACGTGAAAAATGTCTTGCACTCATTGGTCTATGTGAAATGGGGACTATAGGGAAATTATTCTGACAAAATTAATTTAGATTTGTTACCCTCTAGGGCATTGAAGCTTTTAAGCTTTCAATAATATCATGCCAAATTCAGTACGGCATGCTTTAGATCAGTTAGGCGTGAACACAGGGGCTTACCGAGACCATGTTGGTTGGGGGGGATATAATGGTTTTTGTGGCCGACTGAATACTTTTGGCCGACTGAAATCCCGACTAATAAAACATAGTTAAATAAACCAAAATTACTCATTCGTTCGATCGTACTCATTCGTTAACATTGTACTTTATCGTACGCTTTTTTAGTATAGACAAGAACTCAACCTCCTCCTCCATTCATACTATGAATAATTTTTCACCAATAATTCAAAAAGTTTCAGTTTTTAAGATAAGAGTTTTCCAAAATTTGTATGGGATTTTTTAATGAGTGTATTAAAAAAATTTAATGTCTTTCTTTGTTATCTTATAAAATAAAACGAGCGTTTCCTGATTGACTCCCTTTTGCTGGTCTTAAATTGACAATCTTCTGATTGAACTCAATACTCTATTTATCGATAATTTCTTTAAAAATAGAATATTTGGGCTTGCCCTCCGATTTCACTAGAAGAAGCTGCTACACTTTCTATGAATTCGCAGTTTCTGCGCCAAAGCCATAGCAGCTATCGCAATATAACAGCCGGATTTCATCAGCAACATTCGCCAAGCCACGATCGCAAGTGAGTACATATTTAAAACTAGCTATTAATCCTTGTCAAAACTCTAAAAATTCTTTATAACAGCTCAATACACAAGCAATATCTTCATCATCAGCAGCAGCAACATCATCATTACCATCACCATCTGCAGCAACAGCAGCAACTACATCAACAGTATCAACAGCAGCAACAGCATCAACAAAGTCAGCAGCAACATACTTGTAATCAGCTTCCAAAGTTGTTTCTGACAAAACTTGAACGACGTTGTCACAGCGTCTCAATAAATAGCAATACAGAAGCAATAGCAGACAATTTCGAACAACAACGTTTATATGTCTCGGAAGAATACGCTGAAGCTAATGAGGGTGCAATGCAAGATATGAAACAGCCGTTAGGCATAAAGTCTTCGCCAGAAGATCTGACAACAACTGCAACAATGACAACGACACCAACACCAGCTTGTACGCCTACCACACCACAACCTGCAGCAATTGATATTCAAGCCACGACATCCACATCAATGCCACCAAAAGAATTAACCACACTGCAGCATCCAGCTGGTCATCGAAACGAGTTTTAATACTATTCAAACATGCTATTCAAAATTGGTGCAAACGCTAAAAGAGGCTATCAAATAATTTGATAGTGTATGCATTTCCGTAGATCCGTTCAATTGATATCGTCATATACAACTAAATTTTTTGATATTTTGCAAAAGAATTTCTGACCCACGATTTAAAACATTTAAGTAAATACGGGGTAGGAAATAAAATGTGTCTAATGTCAGCAGTGAACGAACATAAGCAATACGTTAAGTGGCGTTGGTGGCATTATAAGTTCAAAGAGAAGTACACAAACATAATCATTCTGTACCACTCATAAGGCATACATAACTCTTTCTTGATGTTTTATGAGCAAAAGAGAAAACAACAATTTAGTTTTTGTTAATATTTTTTAAAATAATTGCTAAAGCAGTACCTTTTTAAGGTCGATCAAATTCAAAATATGATGACAAAAAACAAAACGAATTGATCATTTTAACCATTGAAACCAGACTTTGACCAAGGAAGAAGCTTAGCATGACATAGTTTACTATCTGAGCATTTTCTCAGCATTGTCTGCAGAGATATGACACATGATCAGAAAAATGTTTTCTATTGAAAAAACTTTCTGTCAGATGGAATATTGAACTCGGGCTACACTACACACTTAAGGCACAGTTATGTAAACGTAACTCTGTGTCAATAGTTATTTTTGGAATAGCAATCAACGCTGCGCTACGTTGCGTTATGATTTAGATAAATGTGATCAATACATGCAGGAAAATATCCAAATCGTTGGTCAACGTAGCATTACGTTGAGTTCTATGGCAAATATAACTCTACCTAAGCTGCGTTACACAGCAATAATTGAAACTTTAGACCGCACAGTCACGGCCGCCACACGTTAAATAAAATTTAAGTTAATAAACAAAATTTATTTTTAATTCATTAAAAAAATTTTTCGTAAATTAATTTGTGATTAGATTTTTGATTGCCAATTCAGTTCTCGTTCGAAATAATCTGCCATTTGTGCAAAAGTTTAATCTTCCTGCTACAAAAAAATACCACAAAATTATCTTCTATAATAAAAAACATTTTATCTTCTTATTACATCTTAATAAGTAATAAAAAGTGTAGTCACTTAACACTCTTTGCTAGAACAATTGCCAAAAAATACTATAACAGAATGCTGGTGTTTGTGTACATTTTTTGATGTCATTATGTTTCTTATATAATGTTTACGTTTCGTTTGACAGCATAGCGGAAATCTTCACTAAAGTATCATAAGTTCGCGGTTTATTAGTGTTTATTTTTGTTCACTAAATGTAAATAAATGTGTTCTGTAAAGTTGTAGTGAAGTAAGTTATACCTTTATAAATATTAATAATAAGTTATACACTCAAACGTTTTGTTTCATAGCATAAATATCTTAATAAGTAATATTGTGAGATAAATCTTTAAAGCTCTACTACTTTTTAATAATATACACTTTAGCAAACATATCATAGCCACGTTGAAACCATACATACATAAATACTAGAATACTTTAGTCTATTGAAATAAAAACAACCGAAAATGTTTGTGTGTATGTTAAATAAAATCAATAGAAAACAAAATAAATTTATGTGTTTCCACGTAGTCTTAATAAAGCATTCTTCTGCAGAATCTGTAATATACAAACAAAATATACGAGCCACTTGTCACGTGGCACTCATTAAAATTATAATTATTTGTACCATACCTAAAATATACCGAAATTAAGACAAATGTTAATAGTACATTCGTTCACTAAATTATTTCCATTTAGTATTTGTAACTAAGCAGTTATAAACTATATAAAATAAATAAATATTATATGCAGTTAAATAACATTATAAACTTAATATGAATTTTCTCAAGACGAAAATTGTTTGAAATTCGTTATTAACTATATTAAGTCACTGACTGTTCGGAGGTAGGTATTCAGAATTCTTAATTATATGAACTTTAATGATAAATAAATTTTTAAAATATTAAAAAGATTTTCAATTCAATCGTTTATTATGTTCACCAAAATGTGATTAAAAAATAATCGTAACAGTGTTATTACAAATGTAACATCGTTATGTAAAAGATATCAGGAAGGTATAAATTAAAAAAAAAAGAAAATAACAAGTACTACTCAGGATCAATTTTGCAGCAGATTTTCACCACGCGGATTTTCCATAAACAGAGTTTTGTTATCTGCATTAGTAAATTTGCAAAAAGGCACGTTAGCATTTTCGTTAGAGTCATAACTAGCAGCCTGCTGCGCGTTACGCGATACGACAATAACGCCTTCGCTCAATTCCTTGCTAATGTTTTCTAATAAATTCAGCTTATTTTGCGTCTTTTGTTTTATGTAGAGTGTGAAATTAATACCATGCAATCCAAATAAAATCTCAATTTCACGTTGCAGCTCATGAAGCGTTATAGTTTTGTTTTGAGGCGATTCCAGCAAAATAGAAGCAAAACGGCTCTTGTTGAAACGCTGTGGCATATCTTGCGCCAATACGATGTTCGCCCAACTTGCACAAGGCAGTTCAAGCTCTTCTTGTGAGCATATTGTTAATTCAAGTTCAGCGCCTTTAAGATCAAACGATTCTTTTATAATAAGACGCTTTTTGCTGGCACTTTCAGATGTATATTGTAGGAATTCAGACTTAATAGTTGTTTTTATCATATTCAAATAAGTACCAAGAACCTTAAGAATTAATTTACTTTCAGCAGAACCATTGTCATTCAATTGATAGTATATTAATACGGGATCTGAGGGAATGAGTTGGGCTTTCTTTTTTAATTTTTGCACTCGATTAATGACTTCACGCGCCAGACCTTCTTCCAGAAGTTCATCATTTGGTGTCATATCCATGAGCACAAGTATATCGTTCTGGCTATGAGCTTCAAAATTAGATCCAATCTGAGCAGATATGCAATAAATGACACGCAATTCTGTCAATTCAATGCGTTGCCCCAATATATCAAAGAAGCCTGCCGTCATGTGTCGTTGTATATCTTCGTCCTTCAGTTCTTTTATAGCGGCCATGACTGCTTTAAAATTTCCCTTGAGGCGCTGTCCGAGAGACTAATAAAAAAAAAGTAAAGGTTGAATAATATTTTAAATTTTATTGAGAAATTTTTATGCAGCCATCATCAAGTGATGCTTAAGTCTAAAATTTTAAAAAACTAATAGTATCTAGATTGTTTTTATGATTTAAATTTAGCAAAATTTTAATACAAGGTGAGGTCCAGTAGTACACGGAATGACAAAATAAAAATTAAAATATTATTTTTCATATAATCACACATTTATCACATCTACCAAATGGTTAATTAACGTCTCTAAGCTATAGAAAAAGTAGTTTTTGCTATACCTTAACATGGGACAATGACCCAAATGAATAAAAACTAAGCAATTCCTTACAAGCAATTCCTTATAAGCTTAAGGTATTGTTTAATAAGGAATAGCTTAGCCAAGAAATAACCGGTTTATCCTCGTATGGATAAAAGTTTAAGCTTTTGCTGCGTTTGCTTAAGGAAATGGTACCCCCCTTGCCTTGACAGTACAAAATCCAAGCCAACTTTTGAGCAGGCAATTATTTTCGATACAACTGCAAGTATGCATTTTAAACAATGGCTTGTCTAGAGTATCTACTTAATTTGACCTGGGTGTATTATTTAATGAAAAGATCACTTTTAGTCAACATTTTGATAAGATAATATCCAAATTTAATGCTATGGTGGGATTTATTAAACGTAATACTCTAGATTTTAAAGATCTATACACTCTGAAGTCTATTTATATTTCATTAGTTCGGTTTATTTTTGAATACTGCTGCATAGTTTGGGATCCCTACTATAATTGTCATATTAAAAGGATTGAAAATGTTCAAAATGGTTTACAAGGATTTGCGCATATAAACTAAATTAGCAATTTGCACCTACATATCTCGATCGGTGCTGACTTTTTGGGTTGAACACACTTCAAATTAGAAGAAAATATTATCTCATTATGTTTTCTAGGGATGTCATGATGTGCCATATTGATTGTGCACCAATTCTCAGTCTTTTTAAAATCTATGCACCTGAGAGACACATAATCAAAAAAGAGGTTTATTTTATATTACATATCATAGCACTAACTATGGTGGCAATGATGTGGTCAATAATTCTCGCGTGGCATTTAACTCTGTTTGCGATCTAATTGACTTCAGTCAAGATAGAGAAACTTTCAAAAATAATCTGCTGTTTATTCTTAAATAATAATTGTATAAAAATTTCATCTGTATATTGTATATATATATTTTTATATTTCATATTTTTGGTATACTATAATTTTAATACAAATAATCTATTAGACTTTGTGTCGCTAGATATTAAATAAATAAATTAAATATAAAAATATAATAAATACAGTATTCAAGCAGCTACAAACATGATTTATAGCTTAAAATTTTCAAAAAAAGATTATCTTTTATATAAGTTATATGTTTGAAATATGAATAAATGCTTTAGAAGTTATGGAAAAATAACTAGGGACATTTTTTTCATAAGTCTAAAATATCGAAAAATCGCTCGTAATGTCTTTATGATTTTTATTATCCAGAAACAATATTAGAAACAATATTTTATCAAACTATCAATGCCATTTTCACCGCGCAAAATTTGTTAACTGAATTGCTCACTAGTTTTATTCGTAAACAAATTAATTTATTGATTTGAGATTTTTCTTATACGATATACTCAGATCCCGTCTTCAATTTGTATGGACGTTTATTTTCATCTCTACTCACACCCCAACCCTTCATTCTATTGCTATTTCTCTATTTCATTGATGAAGTTGTGAAGTGAATGTATGAAATATTACTTCATTAATGTTAATAATGACTGTTTTAAAATATAACTTCATTAATGTTACGATTTCCTAATAACAGTGTTTTGAGAAGTTTTGATTTTATTTTTCTTTTAAAAAGATTATAATTGAAAAATTTACAATGTGCGCCTTTGTTGTTTTCCAATCGCCAATTGTTTTCGTACAAACTTTAGCACAATAAAAACGGCTTTATAAAATTAATAAAAACGTTGTTTAAGCCATTTTAATCAGAAATTGTTCTACATAAGATCCACATAAGTCTTATATGGCGGTTTTGACCGTGAGAGCCAAGTATGTGGCGTGCGAGAAAATACACCGTAAGAGCCCGGGGCCAATGCTCCCATCTGACGTTTTTCAAAAATAACACGTTTTTGCTCGTATGTCCCCTTTCTGGAGGCAATAGAAAACCTCTGAGAGTAAAAATTACTTGAAAAATTTTTGAGAACATTTTCAACATCCAGGTCCAGTGTGCTAAAAATTGTGTATAGGAATTTAATAACAAACATAGCACAATTGATCATAAAAAGCTCAGTCAAATGCTTTAAATGTCTGAAATGACCAATTCGTTTCTTTAAGACCTAAAGAGTTAAGATGAGCTACGACATTAAGCTACGTAAAAAAAAGTTGTGATGCAAAAACTATAGAAATGCTAATACTTCCGATCGTTTTATAATACAACGCAAAACTTTTATATATTTCTCTCCAACCATGACGAACAAATTAAACATATTTTACGTTTCAATACAGCTCAGAAGATTTCTAAGAAACTGTAGCCATTCTAAGATGGCACAAGAAAAATAAAAGGAATTTTTAAATTAATTTTAAACTCAAAAAATGTTTGAAAAATTATTTCAAAGTTCCTATTCAAAATAAGTTTATGATAAACTTGAGTTAAAGAAAACAAAATAAAAGAAAAATGTACCTTATGATCCGGTTCAGCACGCAACGTGACACCATATTTTTCTTTGTCTGAGCTCAACGTTAGTTTTCGTACATTTAACTCACTGAGTATAAATTCTTGAAGGCTCTCTATAGCTGCCAAGCTGGCAGGGTCTTTGTGAATGACAATAATTTCGGAAACGGGATATTTAACTGGCAGCGTACGACGATCACGCATTACTCGTCCCAACTCAACAACGGATTGCATCAGAGAAACAGACTTTTCAATGTCGGTGCGCACAAATTCCATATTACAGACTGGCATCATTTGGAAATGTACCGATTCAGCGTTTGCTACAGCATTGGATGGTTGAAAAATAACCAAACGTTTAAAAATATATTCCGAAAGATAAGGCGTAAAAGGTGCCATCATTTTAACCATTGAAAATAGCACATCATAGAGTGTATCTAATGACTGTATGCACTCATTTTTACCGAGTTCTCCCTTAATGCGACGACGGTTTAAACGCACATACCTATATAAACATATAGAAGCAAAACATTATTATTATGCATTTGAAATATAATACTTTGATTCACTGACCAGTTTGTAAGTTGATCAATAAACTTAGTGAGCCTTGGAACAACAGTGTAGAGCCGATATTGTTTCATTTCGGTTGCAAAGAACTCAACTAAGGATTCTTTGAAAGACAAAATCCAAGTATCAATAACTGAAGCATTATTTATATTTGCAGAATGACGCGCTTTGTCATACATATAAAGCGCAGTTCCGCCTAAATCTTCTTTTTCAAATCTTGTTATATTCTGCACCAGAAAACGATAAGCATTGTACCAGGGCAGAAAGACATCTTTTATAATATCACGTACACCTTCTTCCTTAAAGCGCAAATTCTCAGCACGTACAACAGGTGAATTGATGAGGTACAAGCGTAGTGCATCTGCGCCATACTTGCTAACCACATCCATGGGATCGGGATAGTTTTTCTTGCGTTTAGACATTTTCTGTCCATCATTAGCCAAAACTAAGCCGTTAGCAATTAAATTTTTAAATGGGGCCTTGTTGAACAGAGCTGTTGAAATAACCAAAAGCGTATAAAACCAACCACGAGTTTGGTCAATGCCTTCAGCAATAAAATCCGCCGGAAAATTACTCATAAAGTCTTTCTCGTTTTCAAAAGGAAAATGTTGCTGGGCAAAAGGCATGGAACCAGACTCAAACCAACAATCAAAAACAGCTGGAATGCGCCGAAGTGGCGCGCCACCCGGCTTCATTGATGGTATTTCAATATCATCAATACTCTCACGATGTAAATCTGTGATCTTTTTGCCCGAGAGTTCTTCTAGCTGCTTTATGCTGCCAATGCACACTACCTCGTCACCACTAGGTGAACGCCATATGGGAATTGGAGTACCCCAATAGCGATTACGACTGATCTAAGAATGAGAAATAAACACATTACATACACAATCACACTCAACACATTTTAAATATAAAAACTTACAGCCCAGTCCCGTGCTTCCTTAAGCCAATTGCCAAAACGTTTTTCTTTGATAAAATCAGGTACCCAGTACGTTTGTGAGCTGCATGTCAATAAATTTTTGGACATATGTTGAACTCTCACAAACCACGATGGCACAGCCTTATATATAAGTGGTGTATCCGAACGCCAACAGAAAGGGTAAGAATGCTTAACTTGGCTCACCGAAACCAAATTTCCTTTGGTTTTAAGCATATTTATTATATTCTTATCAGCATCTTTAACATACTGTCCAGAAAAATCGACTACTTCTGCGGTAAAGCGCCCTGCATCATCAATTGGACAAACAACTTCACTGGACTTGGTTATAATGTTGGCTAGCAAACAAACACGGTGATCGTCTTCACCAAAGTACGGCGCATTGTGAACAATACCGGTACCCGAATCTTCGGTCACATAATCATCAACTAGCACACGGAAAGCTTTTACTGCAGCTCCACGCTCTTCAAAGTATGGAAACAATGGTTTATAGTGGTTGTTTTTAAGTGAAGTGCCATCGAATTTTTCAACTATCTTGTATTCATCAGCGGTTTTATAAACATAGCTCAATCGGCATTCTGCTAAAATGTAAAAACGACCAGTTTTTATGTCTTCTACCTGCAAATACAATCAGTTTGTTAGCTTCTTTTAGAATTTTTAAGAACATCAAGCTTTTGTAAACTTTTATTATTATACTCTTAAATTTTTTGATAAAAGTTCGGATTTTAAATTTTGAAAACATATTTTTTGTTTGCAAATAAGTGAAAAAATATAAATAATTGACTTTATAACAACCAATTTGCAACCAACATGTTGGTGTTATATAATGTGATCTTTGTTTTTATTGAGGCTCTTGAGGTTCTTTTAAGCCCTTGAATAGAGCGTTATAGGGCGATCGACATAAACATTTTTTTAACACTGCTTGGCAACTGCCTTGGACTAAATTTGTTTATATCAAGCCATTCTTAGTTCTGTTTAACACTGATCAAGAATTGACGTCAATTTTTAGCTATTCATTTTTGAACTTGCCCTCAATGGCGTCAACTCTTGAGGTGTGTAGAACGGGAGGTGTGTAGAATATTCGAGTTAACAAGAGAAATATCAAAAGAAATAAGCTTATGAAAAAACTTCAACAAAGTTTCTATTATTTATTTTCAAACTTAATCCCAGCAATACCGGAATTCTCTGGTTATCTGTACTCATAAAATAAATACATAACATTAATCTTAATTTTTTGTGTGTGGTTAAGGCGAGGTCACTTAAACCGCGTAGAACTACCGGCTCTTTTTCAAATTTTGAGAGAAGGATAACATTAATCATAATCTTTAGGTCTGATCTATATATATAAAAATGAATTGTGGATTGTTCGGCTGCTTAAAGCTTGAAAACGGCTGGTCAAATTGGATACTTCTTTTTGCGTTTTTTTTGGTAATTGTCACGCGTAGGTTGTTTTCAACTTTCACCAGTGATCCGTTTGCGAGAACAAAACGGCCAGCTTTATGTTGCGTGTTCCCGAGTAGGGAAACCATCCCCATTATTAATATACGTTCCGGAGCAGAAAAGAAAAAATGCTTTTTATATGAAAAAATTGTCAGCCTAAAAGTATGCTCACAAAATTTATTTGATATTTATCAGTAAGGAAAAGTGCTGCCAGAAATTTTTTGAGGTTGAAGCTAAAATTTCTATAAAAAATAGCTAGCAAGAGCTAAAAATTTAATTAGAAGCTAAAAAAAGATGGTAGAATTTGAAAACACAAATTTCTTATAATTTATTTTTTTTTAATTTTGACGTAGAATTAAGTCTTACAGCGCGGTTTCTATGGTGTTGTTTTAACAAATTTGTTCAAGGCATTGAAACATTTTTTGACCAATACTTTAGGGTATACCTACAGTCTTTAATGCTCATCGTTCAAAGATACTATATATACTAAAATATCAGATATATCCTGCGCTGATATCAGATCAGATATAGTCTAGCTAATATGGCAACACTAATAAGGACACATTGACGATGACTGAAACAAAACAGCTTTTGAGATGAATGAAAAATGTTGCCCAATAGTCTTATACTTAATTATTTTGAATACGATCCATCGTAACGGGCTTCTATACTAGTATATATATATATAACTATGATTAACATATACGACATACCTTGACATAAATCATTTTTGGATTAACACAACAGGCATAGTTTGATGGTAGAGTCCATGGTGTTGTTGTCCAAACTAAGATGTAGGTGTTTGGCTTTGCAACTAATTCGAGAGCGCACACAACACAGGGATCGACCACTTCTTTATAATTTTGGCCAGATTCAAAGTTAGACAACGGTGTACTACATGCCGTTGAGTATGGCATGACTTTCACGCCTTGATAAACGAGTCCCTTATTAAAAAGCTGCTCAAAGACCCACCAAATTGTTTCCATATACCATGGATAAAGAGTTTTATAATCGTTTTTGAAATCAATCCAACGGCCCATACGTGTTACAATTTGTTCCCATTCATCAGCGTAACGCATGACAATTTTTCTACACTCATTGTTGTAAACAGAGATGCCCATTTTGGCAACATCCTCTGGACCGCGAATATTAAGCATTTTATCGATTTCAAATTCCACCGGCAGGCCATGGCAATCCCAGCCAAATCGACGTTCGACATGATAGCCTTGTTGGTAAGCATACCGCGTGACAATATCCTTAATTGTACCTGCCAAAATATGACCGTAATGGGGCAGCCCTGTTGCAAATGGTGGACCATCGTAGAAGGTGTACCTTTAAAGATATATTTATATATTTATTTCTTCTTTCGGTCTATGGACAATGATGCTTACAGACTACGCAACTTTAAATTTGACTATAAATCGTAATAACTAATTAACAAAAAAGTAATGTTATTTTTAAAAGCATATTTCGGCATAGACAAATCAAGCATGTTCGTATTATACATTCTGTTTAAAGCTATAAGAACCCATTTATTGGCTCATAAATGGCATAGTTAGTTCTATAACAGTTTATGTAAAAGTAATTGCAATTTCTGAGCGATCTTTGCGTAACATTAAACGATATCAATTCAAGCAAAATAAGATCATAAAAAAACATAATGCTATGTTTTTCTTCCCGAGTTCTTCTATCCTCAAGAGAGGATAGTCCAATGAGTAAACGACGCGTTGTATATAAAGGAATTGATTCAGAAAAATTAAATGAACGTAAGGCAAACTTCAAAAACCTTTTTTTGAACTTTTCTCAATCTATTAATATGTACTGAATAAAATAAACTCCAGATGAATAAAGCGTTTGTATACATTCCACAATGATAAATAATATAACTTAAATAAAATAGCTTAAGCGAAAAGTTTCAATTTAAAGTGGTCCATGGAAGTAAATTTTTTGTTTAACTCGAAACTATCGAAATACTGAATAGCTGAAATGTTTCTTTATGAATAGCATTCATTTTATTAAAAAAATAAATGCATTATTCATAATAACAAGAAATGATTAATAGAAATGGGTTATAAATAAATGTTCATGGAATGCATTATTATTTAGTTATTCACGGAATCAAGTTTTTTTTTAAAAATCAAATCAAAAATCATTATTTCATAATTCTGAATACACTACACATTCATATACATGTCACACAAAATATTATATTGGTATCAATTTTAATCTACCGGAAAAAAATAAGTACTTCTAAATTCAATATTCTCGTCTGATAGAGAAATTTTTATCGTTGGATCTTTTCCGACCTCAAAATGCCAGCTAATAACGATATTGAAATGGTGTAGCCCAGGCTAAGTAAACCTATGTTCTTATATCGTGGGTGGAGTATTAGACTGAAGATCAGAACATCAGTACTAAACTTTTCACAAATGACTTATTAAATCTGCTACTCTTCATATAAATGCGAAATAATCAAGAAAATAACTATTGTTACATGACTATTTGACAAAAAATTATTAATTTTGTAAATTAAGATCAAACCGATCATACGAGAAAAACTTGAAGGCAGGTTCATCAGAAAAACTCAACATAAACAAGCAAAATAAAAAGGTGCCATCAAAATTTGGCCAACTATTAAGTATGTCTTAATATATTATATTTATTAAAGGAGGAAAAATTTAAGAATTATTTAGCTGGCGACTCAAATAAACCGTCTAGGAGGTGCACACCAACAGTAAGGTTATGTATGATGAATGCTTGCAGTGCAACGAAAGCATTTCTTAAGCCGATGACACAATTGCATCACTTTTTACATTAACACAAAAAGAACTTCAACACATTTTCAGTTTGATTATCTGCAACATCTTCCCTGCTTAGTAATATTTTACCTACAATACCGGCTATTTTGTTTTATTAACAGACTTACTTTGGCTTTCCTTTGGACAATTGCATACACTTGTCGAAAATCTTACGCTCGCGCCAAGCGTTGAGCACACGTTCTTCCTCGGCAGGAAAGTTAATAGACTCCGGAATGCGGCAGACATCTCCACGAGTTAGCTCATCTACAGTAGCGACCATCGCAAAATACAGATCAATCAGACTAGGAGGTTTTTAATAATAGTGCTGAAAACAACATGATACTCTGCATTAACTTTCATTTTCGAATAACATCTTTGTCAACGTCAACACTGCGTGTTTTAAGTTTCAATATAATATTCACACAAAGCAAACGAATTATCTCAGAATTTAGAACAACTTATAATTTATTTTTAAAACAATAAATACTCACAATAAACTTCCACAGCTGGCAAAATAAATGCCGCCTCAACACGCATACGATTTATAGCAAACAGCAGAAATTTATCAAAAATGTTGCTAAAGTCACAATTGACAGCAGGCAGCACTAAATGACGACCATCACAGGGTGACCGAGAATTCATTAAATAAGTTATAGACTGTTAGTGTGCATTCACACTGGCCAAACTCAACCGGCAAACTTTCCTATCAACAAAATCTAAGGGGTGATATGTAGTGTCCGACCGAATATTCGGTTTCGGTTTCGGCCAGTTTCGGCCCTTTTAGTCAGTTTCGGCTATTCGGCATCAATATGGCCGAAACCGAAACCGAAACCGAATAACTCTAAACACTAAAAAGTTCCTTAAAGTGGTTTAAAAATTATCTCTTTATATATTATTTTAAAGTTGAACTTTGATATTCAAAGAATATTTATCGTATGTATACGTTATTATTATCTGTTTGAATTGTTTTGTTTTTGAAAGCTTTTAATTAAATTTAAAAAAAAAAATAAAATGTTTTTAAAACAAATTTGCATGCAGACTTTCAGTTTCGGTTTCGGTTTCGGCCGAATATTACAAAAATGGCCGAAATTCGGTTTCGGTCGGACACTAGTGATATGTTCAGCACTCATAAAACTTATTAGCCTCTTGTAATGCCTTTACAGGAAAAACATCAAAGCAATATTCATAAAAGTGCAATAACGATCAAAATTTCATGTAGAGGCTTCACATATGAAAAACTTTCAATAAACTGTTAATAAATCAATCTAAAAATGTTTACCCATTTTAAAAACAAATATTGTCAAAACTACTTCAAACATTTAAAAAAATTATGAAAAAATTTCAAAATATTGATTTTTAAGGTTTGTTCAAATGTCTAAAAGAAATAATTTGAAAACATTTTGATTTTCGGTTGTGTTTGACGGACCGTCTGTGGAGTGTATAGTGAAATTCTCACAGACTTGTAAAAGTTTTGTGTTGTATAACCGTGTTGTCATGGAAGAAGTAGGAAACTTTAGCTACATTTGTAGCGCTTTACAATCTGTGCATCATTTTGGAAGATTAAAAGTAGAGACTATTCTGAAAAAAATGTTAAAACAATGAATATGAAATGTTAGTGATGAAAATAAAAGAAATAAACAATGAAGCATTGTTGTCCGCTCACATTGCTTAACAAATGTGAACTAAAAAACCAAGTCTGTAGGCATGAAATCTGTGTACTGTATGGTCGTCGTAATGACAAGAATAAACAGTTGTCTGACCGACCGTTCGTGTGGTCTATTGGCCCTAAAGTAAAGAAGTTACGACAACAATTATATGAATAATACAATTTTGAAAAGCATTTGAACTCTTTAAACCTCTTTTTTACTATTGAATATTATAAAGCTATCTTAAGATATTTTTATGAATAAGACCGTTTTAATTTTTGCTCCTATCTTGAACATTTGATGATGTTTTAGATGATAACTGAACATCACTTAAAATTGGTTATTTTCCATCAATGAAACCATCAGCTCGATCTGTATTTTGTTTATTAGTTGTCTAAATATAGTTTTATGAATAAATAAAGTTGTTTCAAATTTGATTATTTTCAAGTTTTTCCATTCAAACTTTTCAAGACAACCTGAAAATGTAGTTGTATAATTTTGACACTTCATACAAGTAAAATTTGTAACGGTTGTGTTCCATAATATCAAAAATTCTTACAAGTCAGCTTTAAAGACAACTGAGTTGTGAAAAAATAGAGTTGAGTTGTATATCAGAATAACGATTTGTGCCTGACAACTCAACTTTTGATTCAGTTGTAAATCATAATAGAGGCATACGTTTTATGACAAACTCAACGATGTGTAAAATTTTGTATATGTTTTTTTTTTTACTTTTTCTATATTATTTTAATTCGTTAAAAATACATACAAATATATCATTTAAAATAGAAGAAAAACTAAAAATTCTATCGTAGTCAAAATACCGGTTTGTGCCTGACAACTCAAGTTTTAATTTAGTTGTTAATCATAATACGGGCATATTATTTCCATTATTTAGTTTGTGCGAGAGTTAACGATAACCTGTATTGTTCTTAAAAAAATTTCCCATGGTACAAAAAATATGGTAGCTCCAAAACTGATAGAGATCTCTTTTTAATAGCCGTTACTGTAGTAGCCGTAAAATCAACTGAATACAGAAAGAAACAACTACATAAAACAACAGATACAAACAACTAATTCTTTCACCTTCAGCTGGCTCAGATTCGCTTTGACAGTTTCATCAGCCTCATCATGGATGAAAGCCGTTTTTTTTAATTTTCTTTAGACACTAGATAATAATTTGACATTTAAATAAGATTTCGACACTTAAACGTAACGCTTCAATTGCGGTATGGCGCTTATCTTTTTCGAGAGGCGTTAAATAGCACAACGCCTAACGCTCCAATTTAGGTATGACTATAAAAGTTAAGTCTAATCGAATCGGTTCACAGACTGAAACAAGCAAAGCTATTGTTTGCAATTCGAGCAGTTGTTTTTGAAATCTAGCTGAACTTTTATTGTTGCAATATGCTTTGCGTGACATCTCTGTTTTGACTTTTCAATTATTTTTAATTGTAAAATTATCAATCTTTTAGTATAGTAGAAAAAAAATTATAACCATTACATTATTTATGTTTGAAAAATTTGTTTTTAACAGCTTCGTCTTTGATCCTTAAATATTACCACCATTTTAAAATTGGATTCTTTGAAATTTATAAAAAATTGCTAGTTTTTAACATTATGAAGTGACGATTTGTTAACAGTAATTTTTTGATCTATCATATACTATGTTTATATTGAGCCTGGGGGAGATTACGATTTCCGGGGCGCCGCGTTTTGACGATGGATTCGAAGAGTACTCTTAATAAAAATAAGAATAGCCAAAGGAAATGTTGTGTTATCGATTTGTTTCCGAGTTATCGATTTTTTTAAAATTTTTTTTTTCTATAAGGTCTATGAAGAAAATCGGCTGTATTATTCTTAATATATAACCGATATTAATGATTAAGATAAAATTTAAAAGGTTATATATAAGGCTTTTAGAAAAGTTTTAAATTAATGAAATTTGTTGAGTACTTTGTATTTTATAGGTATTTTTATGCAATAAAAGAATATTTTCTTACATAAAACCGTTATTTTCTCAAAAATTACCGTTATTACTATGAATTATAAAGAGTAAATTATTAAAGCTTGAAAATTTATCTTTCATTTGGTATATAATATATATAATTTATTTGACTTTTTGTCATGTTTTTTATGATACAATGATTTGCCCTTGTACGGAAAATTGCTTATTTCACTCATATTTACCTTAGATGTTTTGCTTTCTTACTCCATATTTACGATTATCGCCATTACAATACAATATTTATATGAATTAACGGGATTTTCGAGTCAGTTAAAAAAATTTTTTTTTTGGTCGAGCAGTTAATAAAAAAATATAAATATTTTTATCTATCGAAAAAAAGGTAAAACTTTCAGCTTATCAAAAAGTTTATATTTTAAGTACCTTAAAAACGAAAATACTGCAGAAAAAAACGGTTCTTTTAATTAAAAAATTCAAATCTGATATATATTCGCTTATAAATTAAAAAACATTTTTGAAATTTTATTTGTATTATATATTGTTGAAAAGGCATTTAATTACCTTTCGAATAGCATGTCAATCTTTAAGATCCATTGGATATTGGCAAAGATATAGAAAATTTTGTGAACAGATTTTTTAACAAAGAAAACACTTGGAAAATTTTAATTTTATGTAATATAGTGTGAAATTAAATAAAAAATGTATATTTTTATATGTCAAACAAAAGGTTGAACTGTTAGCTTTTCAAAAAAAATATATTTTTAGTAACTTAATAACGTAAATTTTTTAGATAATAACGGTTCTTTTTATTAAAAAATTCAACTTTGGAATAAATTCGCTTATAAAATTAAAAATATTGTAGCAATGATATTTATAAGATATATATTTGCAAGGTCATTTAATGACCTTTAAAATGACATAACAATCTTAAGGATTCATTGAGTAACGGCAAAGATATAGATGTTTTTTTGAAGAGATCTTTTAACAAAAATTTTTTTTAAGAAATCGATAACTCGATAACTAATAGAGTTATCGATTTTTTGTTCGGCGAATCATGTTTTTTGTTGTTCTCTACCAGAAAACATCTTCAAATCGCGGCGCCCCGGAAATCGTAATCGTGCCTGAGCCTGAGTTACCAAAAATCATTTCTTCACTTTCATAACGCAACGTAATTTATAAAAAAAGAATTTCATCGAAGCAATCGTTCTTAAGCTCAAAAGCATATGTATGTATGTTTATGTATTTAATTTTCATGTGCACACATTTTGATCTGCGCTATTGCGATAGAAAAATAAATGTAATAAATTTTTTTCAAAGCTTCCTTATGTAAAAATTTTTGATGGTACTGTAAAAGTATTTTCTCGAACAAATGCTAAGAAATACTTGCATTGTTTTGAGCTAGCATTGAAAATGTTTTGCCTTTCCAACTTCTCGCTGAATTTTAATATTCAAAGCCTACTAATGTAAAAATTCTTGATAGCATAGAAAAAAGAATTTTCTCGAACAAACGCTATTGCCGCGTTCACAGTGGACGCTGAAGCAGCATCTTTTTGCGTTAACATTGAAAATGTTTTGCCTCTTCAACTACTCGCTGAATATGAATATTCAAAGCCTACTTAGGAAAAACAGTTTGATGGCATAGTAAAAAGTATTTTCTGGAACAAACGCTAAGAAATACGAGCGTCACTTTTAGTTAGCATCGAGAATGAAGAATATGAGTATGAGAATATGAATATTCAAAGCCTACTAATGTAAAAGTTCTGAAAGCATAGTAAAACACAATTTATTCAGCTGTTAAAAATTAATTCAAATCGTAGAACTTCGTGAAACTATAAAACTTGCATGATGAGATTCATCAGTGATGTGCTATACTATCGAAGCTGTCGACAACGTTCTGCCGACAATTGCTATAAGGTCAAAGCATGTAAAGTTCATAAATTTAACAAAAATCTGACGCTTGAAGTTGGATAAACTCAATCTTGAAGGGCAGCGTAGGTCAAAATACTTTGAATATAGATGCATCATCAAAATCTGAATATTAATCTCCACATGTTACATGATCTATGCATTTATTATGACTTTTTATCGGAAAAAGTTTATCCACACATTAATTTGACGGAATGTGTGACTACTTTTGCGAACAAACAAAATTTTTAAAATTCTATGCGACATTTTGCTTATTGATGACTTGAATACATAAAACGTCGACTACAAATTTCGAAACATAAAAGCACATCACTGCCTAGCCGAAGCAGTTATCGTGGTTTTTATAAATGCAACACAGCCACGTGTTCGTTGTAGTTGAACTCGTTGAAGTTGTATTGCTTCAGGGTTGCTTGTAATCAAGTTAGAAAGTACTATTGATGTTATAAAAAATGTTTATAATGCATAATAAGCGCAGTTTTCTCAACATTCACTTCTAGCATTGAAGGACGATTTACAGCTTTCCTGAAAATTTTTTTGCAGCTAAATGTCATTGTAGATATAAAAAATTTTAACAGAATGCAAATGTTCGTACAATTCGCAATTTGACAGTAATATCTAAGAATATAAGTTTAAAAAATCCTTATCGGAAGAAGAATTTAGAATATACGGATATTGAAATTCGATGTTAGAATATACGCGACCAATAATAGTCTGATGAAATATTAATGTTTTATGATTATTTGAGCGGGAATTCAACTAAAATTAAGATATGTGTGAGTTCACATTTGAGAATATCTGATTTAGAATTTCTGTATTTTTAAAAACAATACAAAAATACACAATACTATAACGTTCCAAATGTTTGAATAAGAATAAGACTAACAAGTAAAATATTAGATAGCGGTAGTAGTTTAACTGAATTGCAGTTTACAAACACAATTAGGGTATTCACTTCAACGCTGAAATTTCCGAAATCGCAAATTTCGGACGAGTTGAAGTGAGCGACCGTTTTTAATTTTTTTATTCTTCTGTCAGCATGAAAGTCGCCAAAGCTGGCTTTTATCGAACGCCAACAAAACAATTGATCGTGTCTACCTTTTGTTGGAAAAAATATTGTTTGCCGTCTTAATTATTCTTAATTATTAATTTAGTAATTGCATAACAAACTAAATATGATACTTTATTTGACGAATTTATATAAGAACAGACAAAATGTTCTTCTTCTTATCATATTTTGCATGTTCACAATGACTCACATCAATCGAACAGGTCTACTAACGACTACTGAACAGATATTTTCTTCGCAAATTTACGACGATTAATTTTCATCAACTAAATAGATAAAAAGCTAAACTTAAGCAAACTTCGGAAAACCAAAACAACAACAATTGCATTGAAATTTTCGTAAATTTCAGATTTCGGAAATTTCAGCGCTGAAGTTAATTTCCTAAATGAATTTGACCCAAGTTCAAATATATTCAAACACAGCCATAATGTGTTATGTTTTAAGTAAGGCTTAAAATGATTTTGTTTTTAGTTTTATTTTTTTATTTAAACATTTTTTTTTTGACTTATTGCACGGCTTTCATTGTGTTTATAAACATCACCTATGAGGTATAAATTCGGTTCCTGTAAAAAAAGTATAGGCGAAATCTTGCAAAATATGCGAGCAACCTTAATGCAATTTTCCAAATTTAATTTTTTATATTTATTTTTATTGTGCAATCAAATGTTAAGTCACAATTGGCGAGAGTCTACCTTCATTTTTATTCCGACTCCAAGCCAGCGAACTCCGGCTGGTGTTCTTAAGAAGCTTAAAATTACATATTCTTATCTCTGAGATTAATCATTTCCTGCAGAGTGACAGAGAAACATTTGAATTGATAATAAACTTTTCATCGAGGTGAGGTTTAAACTCGGGAATCGTTGGCTCGCACGCCACTGATGTAGCATGTTCGACCCGCTGTTCAATTTTGCCTAATTCGGTGCTATAAATTTTGATCCACTTCGTACAAATACATTAAATTGGAATAGGACAATGCCTGTTAGAATGTGTTGAATGTGTTATTGATATTCTACTTGTGTTTTGATAATGTGTTTTTCAAACAAATGGCGCACAAGTGGCCCGCTTTATGCATAGTAAATTTATATAGATACTTTTACCTTCGATTGCTAATAAACTACATGAGCACTATGCAATATATATGTTAAAATTAATTCGGAAATCATTAATTCACGTTTTTTCTTTATGTTTTAAGTTTATATAATATATGCACAATTTAGGTTGTTTACATTTTCGATTGACCAATTGTTGACATTTTTTCAATTATTTTGCTTCAGCGCACGTACACTGAAAAAAACAAATTGGCCATTTCAGTCCTTGGAAAGACTTTGACCGAGCTTCTTATGATTAATTGTTTTGTGTGTATAATTAAATGTTTGCACACAATTGACCGAAAACTGGACCTACATGTTTTATGCCGACTCCGAACGGCTTAAGTTCATATTCTCAAGAACCTTTACATGGCATAATTTACTCTCTGAGGCTTGCCATTGTCTGCAGGGAGGTGGTGACCGATCAGAAAAAGTTTTTATCGAAAAAATTTTTTCGTCGCGACTGGGCATTTGAAGTCGGGCTCCGAGCAGGCTAAGACACACACTTAACCTGCATGCCACGGTCACCACTGGAAGTACTGCTTCCATATAATATATATAAAAGGAATACGATAACTTGGTTGTTCAAGTGTAGACCGATAAAAATTCTACTTTATAAAATTACAGTGTACTATTTTGATTTCTCTCCTCCTATATTTGTCTTATAACTCACATTTTGTCCATGATATAAAATTCAGGTATTATAAAAAGCGACTGCGCTGCCAAAACGGAGGCATGATGTGTCAAATACAAGTAGTGTAATCATAAGAAGAAGTAAACAGGGATTTTTTGTCTTTGGTTTTGCTTTTTCTTGTTACTTTTGCACTAAAAGAGAGGGACTTTCTTTTGTATCATTTGCACATTTAAACAGTTTATAAAATGTAAACAGTAATATTTTCCAACTAGAGTAAACAAGTAAAACTTGTTTATCGTTATTTTAAAACAATTCCGCTTTTATTTTAGAATAATTAGGTGTATTAGGTTAATATATTTTACGGAAGTTAATAATAATACAATAGGGGTATTCACAATGTGGTGTATTTTTGATAAATTCTTACAAAATTTACAATATTTACAACGCATTGTGAACAAACCTTCACTAAAGTCTGGGTAGTTCATCATGTAGCAGTACGAGAAAATAAAAGAATTGAAACGAAGCACTGAATTAAATTAACTTTTATTAAATAAACACACAACCCAGCCAGTACATTCATCCACGCTGAGTCAAAAAGTTTTTGTGAGCAGTTGATCAAATATACAGCGATATTTACAAAGAATACAATAGGGTTTCGCCATTGTATTTTTGCTACAGGGTTGTATTTTGAATACTGTACATTTTGTTTTTGTAATTTTACTTCATATATCAAATTTATCAAAAATACACAATACAAGGGCAAATACACCACATTGTGAATACCCCTAATATAATAATACAATTTACGCAAAAACTTAATATACATTGCAAAATATTTCCAACTTCAAGGAAAACACATTAATAAAAATATCCCTGTTTTCATGTATTATTATACAAGAAGCATCATTATTTTGGCGTCAAACCGTCATTTTGACATTCTATGCCTCCAATGACTGTTGATACCTCGCGATTTATAGTACCTGTTCATTATATCTTGATTTTGTTCATTCATAATGTACTAATTTTAGCTAGTTCGCACCACATTTGTTTTGCATTTAAAATAAAAATAAAACTAAAGGTGCATGTTATATATATACAGGTATAAATAGTGAAAAACACGATATGGGATAATATAGAATTGTACTTTTTCGAAAAAATTTGCTACTTTCTACTGTACAAAAAGTACCTAAAAAAATTACGCTACAAAGTAGGCTAGTTTGCTACGTTGCTTTTTATATATACTCGTTGGCTTTGGTTATTTGCTTACTCGTTGTTCGTGAATACATCTGTGTTGTCGTCCTCTCCGTCGCCATCGTTTGCTTGTGCTGTATTCCAGTAGTTGTTTTTTTTTAAACGTGGCACTTTTAAAACTCTTAATTTTCTTTAAGTTTTTTCTTTATTGTTGTGCCATTTCTCAACATAGTTTTTCAGTGTTTCCTTCTTCATTTATTAAACAAGATAGTCAGATCCAGCTAACGTGATGGATAGCTTAGAAATATTCAATATCAATGCAAGCCCATTAGTACTGATTGTGTGCATCACGTCTTTTGTATTTGGTGCAATAGCTGTGTTTTTATTCGGGTTCAAGAAGGCTGAGCCACCAAGGATAAGTCGAAGGTCTAGTGACGCTGGAACTCAAACAAAAGTGAAGCGGAAATCGAAGCGCGGTAAGCTGGAAGCAGCCAAGCCCCCAAAAGATAAAGAGTCTTCGGAAAAAACGGAATCTAAAGCAACAAAAAGCAAAGCAGTAATGGCAAAGCCTGCAGTGACAACACGATCTGTGCCTTCTGCTAAAGAAATGAGTGACACTGCCATAGCTTCGAAAGCTGCTAAGAACGGAAGTAAAAAAGTGCGTGGAGCTGCTGCCAAGAAAGCTGACGAGGTGAGTGGAATGCTGCCTGCCAAGCGCACTAATAAAACGTCAGATAGCACTGTTACCGATGGTGGTGATTGGCAAACGGTCACCACAAAAAAACAAAAAATTGTCAACAAAAAATCATCCGAATCCCTTCTGGCTCCAGAAAACTCAAAAGAAGATGTTAAAATTGTAAAAAACAAGAAAAATAAAGCCAACAAATCAAAAAAAACAACGTCTTCGGAAAATATACAGCAGCAAGAACCTACCGGTGAAACCCAGGCTGAAGTAGTCTGTGAAAGCAAAATTGAAATGACACCTGTTGAAGTTAAAACAGAGATACCTATTGCATTGTTTGATCTTCCACCAAATAAAGAAATTACAACTAGGGCAGAAAAACCAAATTTTGTTGACGCTGCTACGGAGACAATTGAAGGTGTCTACGATTCCGATGAAGCAGCAACCAATCGTGTTGTCAATGAAGGTTAGTTTTTTCTTAAATTTATTTAATCTAAGCTATTAATCAGCTGATAACGATTGCCCATAAAATTAATTTTTGACACAAATCGGTCTTTTTTTGCTGTGCTTATGTGTAAAGTATTCTTATTTGAACAAAATAAGAATTCGAAACTACAACTATTCCTTGCCTATAAGCACTTGTTTTTATAACAGAATTCATACATTTGTTTAAATTTAATCTTTTTGGTTTTCTGACCTCTTCAAAATTCAGTTCGTACATGTGCATGAAGTTACCATCGCAGTATATGTGCTGCAAACTGCCACATGTGTGCTATCATTCAACAAATTTGTTTTAGTGTTATGCTTTTTATGAGTTGGTGATATTTTTTTTATAGTTAAGTGAACGCGACTATTAATGTTGTTCAGAAAATAGCAAGTTTTGAAAATGTAAACACATTTTTCAATTAACAAACATGCTGAGGTTAGCTTAACAAATAAAATTATTTCTATTAATCGTCGTTTGGAATTTTAATGCTGTTTAACACGCTTTGTAATGAGTTTTAAGATACCCATTAATTATTAGTTTATAACGATTAAAATCCTCATTTCAACCATACAAATTAAGCCTAAACCAAATCCATTGTATCACATTTTGAACAAATCACAGCACCAATACCGAATATCTACAAACAATTATTGTAGAGCTAGCTTCTCTTGAATAAATTTATTTTCACATATACATTAAATTACAAATTCAAAATAGCGAAGCTAACAGTGTCATTGTTCCAACTCATTTTAATGTATTCATTCTATACGTCATCACAGTGTTACATGAAGTGCATATGAAGATTTGCTTTAACTATATTCTTCTTTCTTATTTACAGATTCGGAGTGGAAAGAATCCATAACTCCAAAAAAGACTAAGCGAAGAGCCCTAAGGGAATAAGTCTGGTGGGAACAACTTACTAACCCTAAACAAGATAACGATTAAAAGTACACGATACCTACCTTCCGATCATTTTAAATGAAATAAGTATTTTGTTATTTAAAAACAAAAAAACTCAAATTGAACAATTAAAAAACCTTTGTAATAGTAGAGCAACTTAAAAGGTACTATAAACACCTGTTAAAATGAAGTTAATATTTATATACAGGGTGTCCCAGACCTAGATAACAAATGCGGAGAGTGATTACCAGTCATTATTCGAGCAAAAAATTGTATAGGTGGTTACGTTTTCAATATGGGTGGCTATTAGGTTTTAATCCATAACTAACATGACTCTACAACAATTACCGAACATAATAACTTTTTAGAAATAAAATTAAATTTTTTTCAAGCTATAACCACAAATTTTTTTCCACAAAGTCACAATTTAGTGTTACGAGCTCCTCAATTCAGAAAATAAGTTTTTTTTAAAACTTCAACTCATCTTCAATTCAACTTTGAATGCAATTTTCACGTAAAAACACAAAATATTTTAATATTTTTTATGAATTGGTTTTTTTCTTTGAACAATTTTCTTTACTTGCGCCAAGCATTGCATTTTACTCAGAGTTGCTTATATTTGTAAAAAATCGATTATTTGGTTTTACTAGTTTACTGTTTTACTAGTTATGCAATACAAGTAAACAAAGTCGCTGTGCTTGCATTTCGAAACACACTGAGGGGTAAGATTGGTAAGATCGTAAAATCGATTTTTTATGAAAATAAGCTGCTCTGAGTAAATTATAATGTTTGGCCGAAGTAAAGGAAATTGTTAAAAGAAAAAAAAACTACTTCATTAAAAATATATAAATATTTGGTGCTTTTTCCAGAAAATTGCATTGAAAGTTGCATTTTTTTTAAAAAAAACTTGGTTTTATTTGTGCCTTTATGGAAAAACTTTATGGTCATAACTTGAAAGACATCTAATTTTTTTTAAAAAGTTATTGTTTGGTTATTGTTGTAGAGATATGTTAGTTCTGGATTAAAACTTAATGGCCACCCATAATGAAAACGCAACCACCTATACAATTTTTTTGATCGAATAATAACTGGGAATCACACCCCGCATTTGTCATCTAGGTCTGGGACACACTAAATATGATTTCAAGTATCCACTATATATGCAACTCTGTTTTAATGAAATTTTATACTTTTGTGCTTCAATGGAAGCTTTTTTATGTTAAATATAATAGTTTTTATAATACTGCTAAATATTTAAAACTTAATTATACTTTTGCTACCAGATGCGTTAAACGCCTTTTATCTGAATTTTTTATTTATAAACGAAAGAACTACGCATTGTTGCGGCGATTCTAAATGCACTTATTTTACTTTTTTGTTTAAATATCTATTTTAATTTAATTGTTTGTATGTGTTAATAAATTTAAAAATATGTGTGTGAAAATGTCACAATTGAAGTAGAAAATATTACATTTTATATTTAACAAATGTTAAAAATGTTTAACATTGAAAAGTCTAGTAAAAGACAAAATTGCACATGTTGTAGCAATATTAAATGCATTTATTACAAGAACTTTAATTTATAAAATTTTAATTTATATGTTTTTATATGTTAATTAAATGAAATTCAGTTGAAATTAAATAATTTTATTTTGAACATGACGTGTACTGTTGTTGTTTTGTAAATGCTTTCTTAGGTATAATTTAGAGCGTGAACTGAACCAAATAAGAAATGAAAGCAAAACTCTAAAAGGATGCCGGGATTTGATATGACCAAATGTGTTTTGAAACGAGCAACAACAACAACAATGTTTGACTGTTGTGATACCTCTTAATTCTTACATGTCAAATAAAGCGCAAGAAAAAAAAAAAAGAAACATGATGACATATCTGACTTCAAATTGACGATTATGTCAATTTTTTACATTAAGTACAATATATTTTTATATAAACATTTATAAAAAAAAGGTGTTTCAATCGTGAAATCATATATTTCTGTTCTTTGTTAAAAAAAAAACTACATAAATATTATATGTAATATATCAATAACTGCATATAAACGATGGACATTGCTTCAAAAGTATATAATCACGATAAAAATATTTAAAATATTTTATTAATATGCCAATATATATATATATATATATATATATATATACATGCATAAAACTGTAAAAGTCAAATTTATACACATCTATGTATATATAAATATTTTAATTAAATTTTAAGTAAGTAATCAATTCATTACATTGACTAATTAATTATCATTCAAATGATAACCAATTTATTGATACATTTATATATACTACATGTTGTGTTTTTTTATGTATCTATACATATATGTTAAAATAAAAAATAATCTGTATATAATATAGATATTACACATATTTGTGTACAAATTGTTATATACAATTAGTGAACAACTTATGCTATAATGTATAAAGCCGACTGATGCCGACTTAAATGTTGACCTACCTAATTTTTTATCTAAAAGACTCAATTTTTTTTTATAAAGACGCTACAAATTTTTTTTTTTTCATTCAATATTAATTATAATATTGCCATAATATAAACTAAAATGTTGGCGTTCATTTTCTACAGTAAGTAGTTAATAATTTAAATAAAATTAAAAATGACACTTAATAATATGTAAATAAAATTAAAATAATTAAATTTTTAATTTTAAAATTGAAGGTCAGGAATGCAATTTGTTAAAGAATGCCTATTTTCTTAAGATATTTGCAATAAATAGTCCTAATATAAATGAGTTGAAGTTTTCTTTTTGCAAACGTTTCTGATAAGTATTTATAAGTAAAAGTTTAAAATATTTATGTCTAGTCGGAAGCTTGGGTTGTTTTTACTTAAAATTTTGGTGTTTGGCTTATGATGTAAGGAAGCTACGGGATTATTTTTAATCATGCGATATTAAAACATGCATGCATTTTCTGGTATATTTTAAAATTATTTTTAGAAGAGCGAACTTATTTAAGAGCTTTAAGAACTATTGCCTTGAGCACTATTGCCATCAGCCAATGCGGTTTATTACCACAAAAAAGTGCATTTGTGTTACCAAATCGGTTGTGGAAATAATTCATAAGACAAGGTTTTATCGCCAAGTGAATTATTGCCACCAAACTAGTGGTAGCACTTATCTGCATGCAAAGTGTGTTAATCAAACATTTGATTTTATATATAAGAAGATAAGCGTTACGACAGCAAATAAAAATTGCCCTTCCACTTAATTCTACTACAAGTGCGTTTGCTACGTAATTAAGGAGTATTTCTACTATGTTTGGGTCCTTTTTCCCTCCCCCTTCTATCTGCCCTCTTAAGCCTGTCGAAGTTTGGACGTCATTTTTTGAAACCAAAATTGCGGCAAGGATATCTCTTATCCTGTATTATAAAAAACTGTTTGCTATTAAAAAGGATAACACAAAAAACTATCAGATTACCTGTTATCGTCTAATCAGACCGCATATTTTTGGCTTCATTGAAAGGAAATAGTTTTAATAATCGAGTTTTTAATTTTAATCTTAAATTTAATGATTGCAAGTAGTCTTATAGTTTTTGCTATAATAAAATGAATTCAAAAAGTTGTTGCTTTATTAGATTTGTAGTATTTTTTTAATGTTTGTCACCGTTTTAAAGGATGCTGTTTTGAAAAATCGCGTTTAAATTTCAAGTACAAAAGCTTATAGATAGATGTTTTATAATCGATATTATTTAAGATATCGCTCTGAAATTCGGAACACGTATTCTATACACATAAAATATCCTGTTGATGAAAGAAATAAAAAAATCAAAATACATTTTATTTTAAATAAAAAAAATCTGACAAAATATGAAAATTTTTTCTGCAGTATTTTTTTTTAAAAATTGGCGTGGCAAAAACGGCGGTATCGGTTTTCTATAACTAGGCTATTTGTAGTCCATGGATTCAATGGGAAATCTGCGTGGGCTGAGCTACAAGCCACCGGACGGATCAAGTCGGAGCTGCCTTAAAAACAAGGAAACGTTGAAAATATTTGTTTTTTTTTACAATTTAGAAAGTTTTGCTCTTCTGTATAATTTTTCAAATGTAACTTAGGCCTTTTTTGATTTAATATGACAATATACCATTCGAACAATTTTTTTTTTAAACTGTTATATATTTTTTCGTTTGAATTTTTTTATACGTGTATTTTATTATACTTGTAAGAACTTGTTTTAAAGAGATTTGATCTTTTCTTTTATAATAATTTAACTCAAATTTCATAAAAATTTGTGCTTATGGACATAATAATAACAACAATATAATAATTAAATAGTACCTGATAGTTACACTGTTCCACACGAAAACTGTACAAGTCTTCCCTTATATGGAGCGCATAAAGCAAAGAAAGAAATATTTTTTGTGAGGGTAAAAATTTAGAATAAAATTTTTTAAAGCAAAAACGATTAATACCATGTTGTGTAGAATATCGAACGTACGTGTAGAGAATAGAGAAGATCCCCGCAACCCCTGGAACATCATGTATAGCATGTGCACTAGACCGTATCGAAAAAATAAATTTAGCCGCACACCAGCTAATCTAAAGCGTTATTGAAAGAAAGTTTCGAAAAAAATTTTTTTTTTTTTGACTGAACGTAGGCGTCGCTCATCGACATATTTCTTTATAACTTCGTTATACACTGTCCGATCTTAAAGAATTGTTTATTTTTGTTTTTGTCGCAGGAAGACCTATTTTTTTGTCTTTAGAAATCATTGACCTTAGTTGACCCCTTATAGTACTGACCCACCGTTCCTCAGTTTCTAGCATCATTGTATTTACAATCAGAAAAAAATACATATTTTAGACAAACTTAATTTATTAAGCGAGGTTTGTATTGAAATTTACCGCTTTTTTCAATCATTAAGCAAGGATAAATTTACAAACTTCAAGAAAATATTTTTTGTAATTTTAGTTGACAATCTTTTTCATTTGCCATTTTATGTGATTATAGACGATAAAAACAAATAAAATTGCCAATTTGTGCTTCAAAATTCAAAACTTTGACTTTAAGTACGCGAACACGACTATTAACTGAGAAACCTGTTGTACAACCTGAAGCTCCTCTCAAACAAAATCAAAAAGTTTTGATTTTCTTGAGACCAACTCATGAATCTTCAAATGTGTCTGCCAAAAAGGCCACAAACGAACTAACATTTCATGTATTCATCCAATTTCGCGAACAAGTCCGCCTGTGTATAGGCCCCATAATAATATTTATAGTATATTATTTTTGCATCACATACTATTATTTTTTGCTGAAAGACCTTAATAATTAAAAAAAAAAGTTAATTTTAAAGCACCCTACTGTTTATACTGATGGTTAACATATTTCTAATTGGCCCTAATATAGACGACCTATGAAAAACCTTTCATAAAATAGTACTATTACAAGACTTTTTTAATTCGTACTGTAACTATGAAACCTACTCCATATTATAGAAAACTACGCTTTCAGGCAACTCTGCGATTAGCTTCAGACCGTGGTGGGTTATAGATTAAAGGCAGTGGCCGCCTTGAACCGACTCAACGTGCGTGAAGATAGCAACGATTTTTTCGTTGAAAGTTAGCAACGATTTTTTTGCGCTACTCGCACAGGGTGTTTTTTTTCGGTGGTAATGATCATTAATTATACAAAATCGTGGTTTTCATACAAAAAATCTATTAAATTACAAAAAAAAAAATCAGAAATTGGAAAAAAAAAACAAAGAAATTGATTGCGACAATAATTAATACAATTAATACTATATTATTTAAGTTATATAAAATACAAAATATTCATCAATTACAATCATTTTCGGGCAGCAACAAGTTTGCTGCGCATAAAAGCCTTAGCAGCTGGAAAGCAGGTATTTTTTACAATATTTAGACACCAAAATCGACCCTCCAGCTGCATTGGAACAGATTCCAGACCAGGTCGTAACCCATTTTGAAATATACCGTTGCTGGATACCCAGGAGTTTTCTGCGCATATGACACCCATATAGCTAGAAAGTAAATATTTTTTCTAATTTTTAGACACCAATATCAACCCTCTAGCTATGTTGGAGTAGATTCTATACCAGGTTAACAATATTGAGGTTAAGAACGATTTTGGCCACTTGGAAGTTTTCTGCGCACATGACACCTATGCCACTGCATAGAGGGGATTTTTTCTGATTTTTAAACACCAATATCGACCTTCTAGCTATGTTGGAGTAGATTCCATACCAGGTTAACGATATTGAGGTTAAGGACGATTTTGGCCACTAGGAAGTTTTCTGCGCACATGACACCTATGCCACTGCATAGCGGAAATTTTTTCTAATCTTTAGACACCAATATCGACCCTCTAGCTATGTTGGAGTAGATACTATACCATGTGGTCATCCACTTGAAAAAAACCGTTGCTGGAATCCCCGGAGTTTTCTGCGCATATGACACCTATACCACTGCATAGAGGGGATTTTTTCTGATTTTTAGACACCAATATCGACCCTCTAGCTATGTTGGAGTAGATGCCATACCATGTGGTCATCCACTTGAAAAAAACCGTTGCTGGAATCCCCGGAGTTTTCTGCGCATATGACACCTATACCACTGCATAGAGGGGATTTTTTCTGATTTTTAGACACCAATATCGACCCTCTAACTATGTTGGAGTAGATTCTATACCATGTGGTCATCCACTTGAAAAAAAACCGTTGCTGGACTCCCAGGAGTTTTCTGCGCATATGACACCTATGCCACTGCATAAAGGGGATTTTTTCTGATTTTTAGACACCAATATCGATCCTCTACCTATGTTGGAGTAGATTCCATACCATGTGGTCATCCACTTGAAAAAAAATCGTTGCTGGACTCTCAGGAGTTTTCTGCGCATATGACACCTACGCCACTGCATAGAGAAAATTTTTCTGATTTTTAGACATCAATATCGACCCTCTAGCTATGTTGGAGTAGATTCTATACCATGTGGTAATCCACTTGAAAAAAACCGTTGCTGGACTCCCAGGAGTTTTCTGCGCATATGACACCTATACAACTGCATGAAGGGGATTTTTTCTGATTTTTAGACACCAATATCGATCCTCTACCTATGTTGGAGTAGATTCCATACCATGTGGTCATCCACTTGAAAAAAACCGTTGCTGGACTCCCAGGAGTTTTCTGCGCATATCACACCTATGCCACTGCATAGCGGGAATTTTTTCTAATTTTTTGACACCAATATCGACCCTCTAACTATGTTGGAGTAGATTCCATACCATGTGGTCATCCACTAGAAAAAATCGTTGCTAAACTTCCAGAAGGAGTCAAGAGTTTTCTGCGCATATGACACCTATGCCACTGCATAGAGGGGATTTTTTCTGATTTTTAGACACCAATGTCGACCCTCTAGCTATGTTGGAGTAGATTCCACACCATGTGGTCATCCACTTGAAAAAAACCGTTGCTGGACTCCCAGGAGTTTTCTGCGCATATGACACCTATCTCACTGCATAAAGGGGATTTTTTCTGATTTTTAAAAACCAATATCGACCCTCTAGCTATGTTGGAGTAGATTCCATACCATGTGGTCATCCACTTGAAAAAAACCGTTGCTGGAATCCCTGGAGTTTTCTGCGCATATAACACTTATACAACTACATAGAGGGGATTTTTTCTGATTTTTAAAAACCAATATCGACCCTCTAACTATGTTGGAGTAGATTCTATACCATGTGGTCATCCACTTGAAAAAAAACCGTTGCTGGACTCCCAGGAGTTTTCTGCGCATAGGACACCTATGCCACTGCATAAAGGGGATTTTTTCTGATTTTTAGACACCAATATCGACTCTCTAGCTATGTTGGAGTAGATTCCATACCATGTGGTCATCCACTTGAAAAAAATCGTTGCTAAACTTCCAGGAGGAGTCAAGAGTTTTCTGCGCATATGACACCTATGCCACTGCATAGAGGGGTTTTTTCTGATTTTTAGACACTAAAATCGACCCTCTAGCTATGTTGGAGTAGATTCCATACTATGTGGTCATCCACTTGAAAAAAACCGTTGCTGGACTCCCAGGAGTTTTCTGCGCATATGACACCTATGCCACTGCATAAAGGGGATTTTTTCTGATTTTTATACACCAATATCGACCCTCTAGCTATGTTGGAGTAGATTCCATACCAGGTTAACAATATTGAGGTTAAGCACGATTTTGGCCATTAGGAAGTTTTCTGCGCATATGACACCTATACCACTGCATAGAGGGGATTTTTTCTGATTTTTATACACCAATATCGACCCTCTAGCTATGTTGGAGTAGATTCCATACCATGTGGTCATCCACTTGAAAAAAACCGTTGCTGGACTCCCAGGAGTTTTCTGCGCATATCACACCTATGCCACTGCATAGCGGGAATTTTTTCTGATTTTAAGACACCAATATCGACCCTCTACCTATGTTGGAGTAGATTCCATACCATGTGGTCATCCACTTGAAAAAAACCGTTGCTGGACTCCCCGGAGTTTTCTGCGCATGTGACACCTATACCACTGCATAGAGGGGATTTTTTCTGATTTTTATACACCAATATCGACCCTCTAGCTATGTTGGAGTAGATTCCATACCAGGTTAACAATATTGAGGTTAAGCACGATTTTGGCCATTAGGAAGTTTTCTGCGCATATGACACCTATACCACTGCATAGAGGGGATTTTTTCTGATTTTTATACACCAATATCGACCCTCTAGCTATGTTGGAGTAGATTCCATACCATGTGGTCATCCACTTGAAAAAAACCGTTGCTGGACTCCCAGGAGTTTTCTGCGCATATGACACCTACGCCACTGCATAGAGAAAATTTTTTCTGATTTTTAGACATCAATATCGACCCTCTAGCTATGTTGGAGTAGATACTATACCATGTGGTCATCCACTTGAAAAAACCGTTGCTGGACTCCCAGGAGTTTTCTGCGCATATGACACCTATACCACTGCATAGAGGGGATTTTTTCTGATTTGCAGACACCAATGTAAACCCTCTAGCTATGTTGGAGTAGATTCCATACCATGTGGTCATCCACTTGAAAAAAATCGTTGCTGGACTCCCAGGAGTTTTCTGCGCACATGACACCTATGCCACTGCAAAGAGGGAATTTTTTCTGATTTTAAGACACCAATATCGACTCTCTAGCTATGTTGGAGTAGATTCTAGAAGGTCGATATTGGTGTCAAAAAATTAGAAAAAATTCCCTCTATGCAGTGGCATAGGTGTCATGTGCGCAGAAAACTCCTGGGAGTCCAGCAACGATTTTTTTCAAGTGGATGACCACATGGTATGGAATCTACTCCAACATAGCTAGAGGGTTTACATTGGTGTCTCCAAATCAGAAAAAATCCCCTCTATGCAGTTGTATAGGTGTCATATGCGCAGAAAACTCCTGGGAGTCCAGCAACGGTTTTTTTCAAGTGGATGACCACATTTTATGGAATCTACTCCAACATAGCTAGAGGGTCGATATTGATGTCTAAAAATCAGAAAAAATTTTCTCTATGCAGTGGCGTAGGTGTCATATGCGCAGAAAACTCCTGGGAGTCCAGCAACGGTTTTTTTCAAGTGGATGACCACATGGTATGGAATCTACTCCAACATAGCTAGAGGGTCGATATTGGTGTATAAAAATCAGAAAAAATCCCCTCTATGCAGTGGTATAGGTGTCATATGCGCAGAAAACTTCCTAATGGCCAAAATCGTCCTTAACCTCAATATCGTTAACCTGGTATGGAATCTACTCCAACATAGCTAGAAGGTCGATATTGGTGTCAAAAAATTAGAAAAAATTCCCTCTATGCAGTGGCATAGGTGTCATATGCGCAGAAAACTCTTGACTCCTCCTGGAAGTTTAGCAACGATTTTTTTCAAGTGGATGACCACATGGTATGGAATCTACTCCAACATAGCTAGAGAGTCGATATTGGTGTCTTAAAATCAGAAAAAATCCCCTTTATGCAGTGGCATAGGTGTCATATGCGCAGAAAACTCCTGGGAGTCCAGCAACGGTTTTTTCTCAAGTGGATGACCACATGGTATGGAATCTACTCCAACATAGCTAGAGGGTCGACATTGGTGTCAAAAAATTAGAAAAAACTCCCGCTATGCAGTGGCATAGGTGTCATATGCGCAGAAAACTCTTGACTCCTCCTGGAAGTTTAGCAACGATTTTTTTCAAGTGGATGACCACATGGTATGGAATCTACTCCAACATAGCTAGAGAGTCGATATTGGTGTCTAAAAATCAGAAAAAATCCCCTCTATGCAGTGGCATAGGTGTCATATGCGCAGAAAACTCTTGACTCCTCCTGGGAGTCCAGCAACGGTTTTTTCTCAAGTGGATGACCACATGGTATGGAATCTACTCCAACATAGGTAGAGGATCGATATTGGTGTCTAAAAATCAGAAAAAATCCCCTCTATGCAGTGCCATAGGTGTCATGTGCGCAGAAAACTTCCTATTGGCCAAAATCGTGCTTAACCTTAATATTGTTAACCTGGTATGGAATCTACTCCAACATAGCTAGAGGGTCGATATTGGTGTATAAAAATCAGAAAAAATCCCCTCTATGCAGTGGTATAGGTGTCATATGCGCAGAAAACTCCGGGGAGTCCAGCAACGGTTTTTTTCAAGTGGATGACCACATGGTATGGAATCTACTCCAACATAGGTAGAGGGTCGATATTGGTGTCTTAAAATCAGAAAAAATTCCCTCTTTGCAGTGGCATAGGTGTCATATGCGCAGAAAACTCCGGGGAGTCCAGCAACGGTTTTTTCAAGTGGATGACCACATGGTATAGTATCTACTCCAACATAGCTAGAGGGTCGATATTGATGTCTAAAAATCAGAAAAAATTTTCTCTATGCAGTGGCGTAGGTGTCATATGCGCAGAAAACTCCTGGGAGTCCAGCAACGGTTTTTTTCAAGTGGATGACCACATGGTATGGAATCTACTCCAACATAGCTAGAGGGTCGATATTGGTGTATAAAAATCAGAAAAAATCCCCTCTATGCAGTGGTATAGGTGTCATATGCGCAGAAAACTTCCTAATGGCCAAAATCGTGCTTAACCTCAATATTGTTAACCTGGTATGGAATCTACTCCAACATAGCTAGAGGGTCGATATTGGTGTATAAAAATCAGAAAAAATCCCCTCTATGCAGTGGTATAGGTGTCACATGCGCAGAAAACTCCGGGGAGTCCAGCAACGGTTTTTTTCAAGTGGATGACCACATGGTATGGAATCTACTCCAACATAGGTAGAGGGTCGATATTGGTGTCTTAAAATCAGAAAAAATTCCCTCTTTGCAGTGGCATAGGTGTCATATGCGCAGAAAACTCCTGGTTATCCAGCAACGGTATATTTCAAAATGGGTTACGACCTGGTATGGAATCTGTTCCAATGCAGCTGGAGGGTCGATTTTGGTGTCTAAATATTGTAAAAAATACCTGCTTTCCAGCTGCTAAGGCTTTTATGCGCAGCAAACTTGTTGCTGCCCGAAAATGATTGTAATTGATGAATATTTTGTATTTTATATAACTTAAATAATATAGTATTAATTGTATTAATTATTGTCGCAATCAATTTCTTTGTTTTTTTTTCCAATTTCTGATTTTTTTTTTTTGTAATTTAATAGATTTTTTGTATGAAAACCACGATTTTGTATAATTAATGATCATTACCACCGAAAAAAAACACCCTGTGCGAGTAGCGCAAAAAAATCGTTGCTAACTTTCAACGAAAAAATCGTTGCTATCTTCACGCACGTACCGACTCAAGTATTCTGACAGTTCTGACCTTAGGTTGCGGTTATAGCGAACGCCGGTTATAGTGAACGCCGAGTCAGACAGGCAGGCAGCTATGTTGCCAGAAAAGCACTATATATAGTGTTTATGGTATTTTTCAACGATTGTGGGATGTGGTAATTCCCATGGTATTTTGTGGTAAAAATCTCAAGCGTGGGAAAAAAATACCTCAAAATACCACAATTTCTCTAATTACCACAAATTCCCTCAAAATCCCTCAAATTACCATAAAATACCTCAACGACATTTTTAACACGCGTGGCAGAGTACGAATTAAGTGAACGATGCGTTAATAAAATTGTTGAAATAACTGAATGCACTTGATTGGGTGGTTTATATGGATCTATTTTGTATATTTGCTTGTTCTACAATTTTCATTAAAAATCGCACTCTGATCATCCTGCTGAATGCACGTGAATGCATGCACTTTAGTGCAAAAAACAATTGTTTCTAGTAGTATGTGTGTATGTATGTTTTTTCTTTGTTTTGTTTAATTCGTTAATAAACAGACCAAATTTTCATATAAGAGGGAGTTTGAGGGATTTGGTGGTAATTTGACGTATTGTGGTGTTTTGTGGGAATTTGAGGGATTTTGTGGTAATTTGAGGTATTTTTCGAGCGTGGTAATTTATGGTAATTAAGTGAGAGAAAAAGAGAAATTTGGTGGTAGTTTCATCTGACGACTCTGGCAGGCAGACAGGCAATGTGAACAAGCGAGATAGATAGCTATTTGCATGTCGTTTTTTCACACAGATTTCAGCCTGCCTGCCTGTCTGAATCGCGTTCACTATAACCGCAACCTTAGTAAGCACTGTTTTATATTATTAAATAGTTACGACAAATGTCAGGCATATTGCCCAAATGTCGAAATACAGGAGCATGTGTCAACTAGTTTAGCAAAATAACAACGAATCCTTATGTTATTGCAGTGTAAGTGCACTTTTTATACGCAAATCTCAAAATTTTCAGTGTTTAATAATCACTTCTTCAAATTTTTTAATAGTTGTGACTGAATAGAAAACATTTATTTGTTTGATTAAATGGTAACAGTCATTTAAAAATTCTAAAATTCAGCGCTACTTGGAAGCATTTAAGTTCGCTGAATGCATTCAATGAGTTTTCACCGTGGTGAAAACCTGAACATGAAACCAATCCAGCTGAGTTGGATTAAAGCTGGACCCAAACTAGCTGAATTTTGGTGAACATTTTACTAACACATTTACAACAATTGTGTTAGTGTTGAAAATTTTTGACATAAGGCGCACATTATAGCCTAGACACATTGACTGCGGCTGCAGCATTGCGTCAAACGTCAAATTTGTTTTGCATGCTTTTCTTATGGAGGTGAATGTGGTAAAAATGTGGCAACGACAATGCGTCATTGCAGCAATGTTGCTGTCGTCGATTTAGAACTTTTTCTATTTTGACGTGCGACAAAAGTAAGAACATCGGCATTAGTTAATGTTTTCGTTTAATTTCGTGCTTCTTTTGTGTTTTTTATTGTTCATTCTCATTGTGTTTGTGTTAAATGTTTGTTTTTTAATGATAATTCGATGTTTAATAATAAAAATATATGAAAATACGGCTTATCGCGCTGCATCCAAATTAATCAAGTCGTAGACAACATGCCAACATTTTCATTTTCACCTCGTGTTGTTATGTTGCAGCCGCAGTCAATGTGTCTAGGCTATAATAGCTATCCCTTTCATACGAGAAGTTTCCAATCTCTTTATCTCTGGGCACTACTTTTGCTCTGTGCTCTGACCAGCGTTGCCAGATGGACGATGGCATCGTCATTTTCACGATTTAAGACCAAAATGACGATTGGACGATTTGAGATCGCAAATGACGATTTAAGAGCTCAAGAGTTTATTAACTAGTGTCCGACCGAATGTGAATTTTTGCCGAAGCCGAAGCCGATTCTTCGGCAAAAAGGAAATAATCGGCCGAAGGCCGAAGCCGAAGCCGAATAACAAACAAATGTTTACAAGTAAAAAAAATGATAGAATTTATTCTTTGCTATTGTTATAAAGGGTGGTTACATTTTAAGTGCCGATGTTGAATTGGAATAAAATACAAATTATTTAGGAAATTATTGTCATTTCTTTTTTTTATGACAATATTGGTATGGTTCAATTATGTATGGAACATAATATTGGCCAAATGGCTGCGGCGACCTCGGCGGCTCACCTCCATCCGATGGTCCAAATTTTCCATGACGCTGAGGCATAATTGAGGTTCTATACCGTTAATGTGCCGAATTATCTCATCCTTTAGCTCTTGAATTTTTGCTGGCTTATCGACGTATAACCCGACGTATAACGTCAAATAACCCCAAAGAAAGAAGTTCAACGGTGTCAAATCACACGATCTTGTCGGCCAATTGACATTGCCACCACTTGAGATAACACGGCCATTGAATTTGTCGCGCAAAAGAGCCATTGATTCTGTTCTTCAAAAGATCTGTTCTTCAAGTGACACCGTCCTGGTGAAACCACATATTGTCCACATCCATATCTTCCAATTCGGGCCATAAAAAGTTCGTTATCATCTCACGATAGCGAACTCCATTCACAGTAACTGCCTGAACGGCAGTGTATTTGGAAAAAATACGGCCCGATGATGCCGCCAGCAATATTTTCTACAGTTAAAGCTGTACGAGCATGCACTGGTGTTTTCACATCTCCTACGCTCATTTGGACGATTAAATTGACCGAAAAATCACGAAGTACACGATATGCATTTTGATTTGAACGCTCATTTTCATAATAAGCTTGAATAACTTTAACGCGTTGGTCGATTGGTTTTTTTCCATGGTTCAAATTGAGAAATGTCAAATGAAATGCAGAAAAAACTTACCGTTTAGGTGTGGTTCACATTCAACATCGGCCCTTAAAACCCTTTATATTCATTTCAGTACAAAAAAAGGAACTGAAATCATTTAATTCGAGTTAAACGCAAGAATTTTTCTGCAAAATTCGGATTTTTCTCTAATTGATTTATTGACGTCAGGATAAAGTATTCACTATTTCAGTCCATAACAAAAGCAAAAATGAAACAGTCGGACTCGCTGCATTATCATTTTCAACGAGTGATCACCAATTCATAAAATAACAGAAAAGGAGAGAAACACAAAACGAGCAATGAAAATGTTTCAAAATGTGGAATTTTTAATGGAGTTCACTGAATAATTTAAAAAATTCTAAAAACTTATAAAAAAAATTGTTAAAAAAAAACAAAAATATTCGGCAAAAATAATCGGCTATTTCGGCCGAAGCAGAAGCCGAAGCCGAAGGTCAAAATATCGGCCGATTATGCCGATTACCGAAGCCGAAGCCGAATAATCGGTCGGACACTATTATTAACATATGAATATTTTTTTTGTATTAACAACACTTTAAATTGAAAACTAAAAATATTTCCCTACTTGCAATGTACAATGTTCAATATTTTTTTGTCTAATAACACAGTAGATAATTTTTTAAAACCATTGTACATACATTTTTACGAAATGGAAATAATCATTAGCAAACACAATGATCATTTTTCAAAAAATTATGATATTTATTTAGGTATTTATGCTATATCAAAAGTTAAGAAATGTGATATACCTACTGATAAATTAGATGAGTTGATAAAGCATTATATTTTCTCTTACATTGACTTGGGTGATCAAAAAAACAATTAATTTTTTATAAAAAAAAAATAAAGAAATCGTTTAGATTCTTCTTTAGAAAGCAATACTCTCAAAGGTATTTTGTTTGCACAAGATCATCTGAAACTTAATAATTTTCCTTGTTTTAAAATTAAGCCACAATCTTAATTAATACAAGGAGAGAAAATTGAGCTGAAAACAATCCCTTAGCTTAGCCATAATATTCTTGATATCAAGCCATAATGCGATAATTTATCAAAAAAATTAACACGTTCATGTGACATAATGTATGTGGTTTTTGGATTGTTCGTTAAAAAACTATAGTTTTTCATTATAATGTGCTCACTTGATTCAATTTATGAGATTTTGGTATTGGGTATAAAAAACATGCACATTTGTGTCCAATGCATGTCATTTATGGATTGCGAATAAAATAAGTTGGCATGCTCTCATATGTCTAATCTAAGGAATTTCGGAATGTGAAATTTTATGAATTTTAATAATACTAGGCAAAGGATGACAAAATGTAAGTGGCTCCGGCATCAAAAGAACCGAAAAAATATTGACCAGACGCAAATTCAAAATTATATTTTCATTGCCCTATAAATATTTGGTCCTATTCGGACAGGAATTTTGTTCTGTACTTTTATATAAACAGCAAAAAAAACCAACTGAGAATTATGTCGTTCGTTTGTCATTTTTTTGATGAGCAAAAACAACAACAAAATATTTATTTTTATGATCAAGCCCAAGATGACACTTATTAAGCAAAAATTTACGTGTTAATAAAAAAAATTTCAAGGCCTATTTGTTATGTTTTGAAATGGTTTTGAGCTCTATTGAGCTAATTTCATTTACAAACGCTTTGCGCTTAATTTAAGCCCATTTTTTCTATCCGTGTTCGGTACCAAACTTCAACTCAACAATGTATCAGATAGAAGTTTTAATCAATATCTCTGTACAAAAAATTTATATAAATATATCTTATATAAGCCATATGTGAATATTAAGTCGTAGTGAAATGTATGGGATGAGATTTTTGCTACTAAGCGCGATGGAGAAACTGAAAATGTACAGCATTTTAAGCAACTTGGCCGAAAGATTCCGCTCTCTAGATTCGGCCAACTTTTTAAAAATAGCTTTTGATACGAATGCGTTTAAGAAATATTGGTTCAAGAGGGTTTTTTGCCCTATAAAAGGTGAACTTTTGTTCTAGATCAATTGATAGTGATAAAAAGTTACCATTAGCAGATAACAACAAATTCTGTATCCCGGGAACCAATCTCCAGTCCAACATGTGCTGCATTATATACCTTAATTTGTACTCATGTTCCAGAGCAATAAGCCTAAAAATCAGTATTTTGCTTTCAGAAATCGTAGGGGCCATTGTGATTGAAAAAAATTTAGGAAAAACTTGTTTTCTAGCAAAAATTCCTCTTCAACCAATTCATCTTAAACGCATTCATATCAAAAGCTATTTTTTAAAAGTTGGCGGTTCGAAATTCGTCGGAGAGGTGAATTCTTCGGCCATGTTGCTTAAAATGGTGTAAGTTTTCAGTTTCTCAATCCCGCTTTAAAAAATAAAGTTTCACTACGCTTTAGTGAATATACATATATAAATGAATTTTATTTCATAATTTTAATATACTAATTTTATATTAATAAAAATATTTTATTTTTATTTTTATTTTGCTTTAAGTAAAAATTTAAATATTCTGTACTGTGTGACGATTTTAGGACATAAATTACGATTTTTGGGATGGGAAAATGACGATTTTAAGACCTAAATGACGATTTTTTTAAAAGCTTTTTGACGTTTTTAAGCGAATAGTCTCTGGCAACCCTGCCTCTGACTGATTCAGCCTGACTGATTCACAGCCTTGGTTCTCTATTCTGCGTTAAGAGAGCGCATTGAAAGCGACTTGGATTATATTTCGTTTTATGCTATTACCCAATAGATGGCCCTGCCTATTCGGCTGACATGTTATATGCCTCCAACAGAGCAAGCGTTGGTTAGTGCGTGTAGTAGAAAATAGCAGAACTACATACGGGAAATGAACACATCTATTTTGGATTTAAGAAATGATACAGGTTTCGTTGTGGATCAATTTTCATTTTTGTTTTCAATGCAAGTTAATTTGGATGATCAACAATCTACATCCCACTTCTCATTTGAGTGTAGCTCGCAAAGTAAACATCGGACAGACACGAAAGTGACACCAATGGAAAGGACATTCGCTCACTCATTTTATTTTGATATAAGTAGTAAAATTTAGTTTAATTGGCAAACTATGTATAGGACAGAGACGAACGACAGAGGCCAATGAAAAAGGCATTTGTTTAGCTTTATTTTCAACTAATGAACGTCTTTCAAAGAACTCAATCAATAAAACCACGACGAAATGATCGAAAGAATTTGACTTATGCTTTATTTATCATGCTTACTTTTAACTTTTTCTTTGTTTTGGTCTCGATAAGAAGTCTATAACTTGAGTGTTATTAATTTATTTTTGAATTTTAGGAAGATTAATAAAAAATGCGCAAAATGGACAAAACAATCGGACCAAAGAGACAAAGTAGAAAAGGTTACTATTTAAACGGATTTCTACGTCTCTTGGACAGTGCGTTGGACTCAATTGCTTACTTTAGCTGGTTGATTGAAAGAGGTAAGTATAAATTTAAAGAATTTGAAGAATAATTTTAGTTAATAATTCTTAAAAAACATATTTCTCAAGAATTATATTTTGAGCTTTATGCCAAATAAATCATGAAGCAACAGGTTGCTACAACAAAAAAAAACCAATTTGCAAAACAAACCGAGCAGACTAGACCATGGTTTCGTCGGACGCTACTCCGACTCATCAGTAGTCTCTGTGCTTTTAGCATTTCACTAACTTTGAAAAGTAAATAAGTGCAACAGCAGCAAAACCAAAACGGAATTACCGGAACACTTTTCACTTTATCAAAACAGTGTTTTTCTACTCTTTTGCTAGTAGCAAAATTTCAAAAAGTTGACCGCATTGATTTGGTGAAGTTATGAGCTGTTCAATCGTTCACGAAACAACGTTTTTCACGAAAAGTTCAAACAAGTTTTAAGCTCGAAAGAGTATTTGAAAACTTGTTCTTCTTCTCCCTTGAGTTCAATAAATTTTTTAAAGAACTACTTGTAAGCAACTTCAAATAACTTGAAGTGCTCACAGAAACAGTCCTATTAATAATAAACATCATCCATATTGCTACAGAAGCCCTTATTTAATGAACCATAGTTTATTTCGGATTATAAATCATATCCAGTTAATTGTAGAACATTTTTACAAAGACTTCATTCACATAGAAAACATGAAAACATTCATAAACATAAAAACAAATAAATAAACGAAACTTTAACAAGGTTAACCGGTAAGCCTTTAGCCTTGCACTTGAGCTCATTTTGAAGAAGGACACAAGGACACTTTAAAACAATATAAAACAACAACAACAACAACAACAACAACACCAACAATGAACAACAATAGCTTAGAACAATAAAGAGCCGGAGTTGTAGTGTCATTAACTCAATTGGTTGTCATGGAGCAGTTTTAATAATTGCGCAGCTAGGGTAACCAACAAGCGTCAAATTTACAAGCATGCTGGCTCAAAGCAGTGGAAGAGGAAATGAAGGAGGAGCAGCAGAAAATTTAAATCGAATCTACTTACATGCTTTCGTTTATTTGATTTTCAGCTTCCGGAGCTGCTGTTGACTGGGTGTCGTTTGGCATGATAAGGTCCTGGATGGATGAATGAGGGCTATGACGACGCCGACGATTAAAATGCGTTAACGAAGTATCAACATAATAAAAATAAATAAATAAATGAAGCTGTATCAGACAAAAAAAAAAAAAAAACAGTAACAACAACAGCAATAATAATGAGACGAACAACAATAAAGGGTGAGCAGGGAAGGCGACGTAAGTCAAGAGGTTTGTGCTCAGATCCTGGCATTCAGCAGGATGCACAGATTAACGCAAGCAGCAGCAGCGAAAGCACACGCACCAACACATAAACGCACCCTCATTTAATCATTTCATATTTAATAATTTCCAGTCTTAAACTTAAGCTTAAGTGTGCCTCGCTCGCAATATGGACTTGAAAATGATTTGAAAGTTCGCTGTTTATCTTTCCCCGGTTGCGGATGTGCGAAATAGCACAGCAGCGGCAGTTAAGGAAATCCGGGGTGCCACTAGCAACAAAAACAACAAAAACAACAACGACACCAAACAATTCAAAAAATTAATTTTGAAATGAAGCTAAGTGTGACAACAACGGTATTTAATATTTGTACAGCAATCAGCACATAATCATCACTTGATCAAATTGATTAAAAGAATTAAAAGAAACGCTTTAAGAAAACTGCTTCATAATTTCAAAAAAGAATATCAAGAGAACAAATTTTTCAATATCAAATAATATCAAATTGCAATTTTTCAGTCTCACCAAACATTGATGCAAATCAATCTTAACTCTTTCTGAATACTCAAAAATGTATTTGAGAATTTTTTTCGCAATTTTCTGAATACTCAAAAATATCTCTGTTCTTACCTTTAAGTATGATAAAAATAGTAGCAAAGGACAAAATTAAAGCATAAGTTATAAATGAAGAAAGTGAAGTTAACATAAGAAATGAATCTGAATTAAATAATTAAACTTTTAAATGATAGAACAGTATAAACTATACATTAGCGTAACCAAAGGGGGGTTTCGGGGTTTAAACCCCCCTCCCCCTCAAAATTATTGTAGTACCAAGCTGAATAGAATCCTTTCAAAGTGAGTGAAACAAAAAGTTATCACACGTCTTACCAAATGAGTGAAAACCGCGAATGTATATTTCAATTCTATTCTCGCTGATTTGTAATTTTTGAATGTTGTTAAATTTTTGTTAAGTTCTGATTCTCTCCACTTGAGGGTTGTTGACAATACTTCGATTTTAGTTGTTCAATTTGAGTAGTTCAAAAGTTCAACTTTTAGCATGGAACCCATGGAACACTTCGGCTGCTGACATATTTGAGAAAAACTTAATACAAAAGTTTTGTAATACAAAATACTAAAGCCTGATTTTGAGGACAATCGGTTGAGTCCTTTGCCAACGAAATAATTAAGGAAATTCCTGTTTTTGTCTTCATTTTTTTTAAAACACAAACTTATCCAAACTCTGCAGGAATAAAGTTTATAGTGAAATCATGTGATTCAGACTATCGAAACTAGAGAAGAAAAAAAATTGACAATACAAAATTTTGTATCATACTTTCCCGGATCTGCTTCAAAAAATTTCTCTAAATTGCCAAATATTCTCCGATTTTTAGATATATGGGCTTATAAGAAAAAAAAAGGTGTTGATTTGATTTTTCTTCTGTTCATCCGCTTTTAAATATATTAAAGTTATACCAATAAGCATGAATGCTGACTTCTATCGAAATTATATCTTTTTAAGGATATGTCTTCTCGACACTTTTTCCAAATAGGGATTTTTTTGAAATAGGTTTTGAAAATCCAATGGAAATTATGAATTATAAAATATTTTTTAACAGTACGGAAGACAATCGCTATTATTTTTGTACTGAATCACAAAGAATTTTGGTTAGTAGCAAGTGTTCAAAAAATTATGATATAAAATAGCGATTTTGGAGAAAATTTTGTCGGTTATGTATGTGGTGAGGTACTTAACTAAAATGTTAAATACAAGCTGTAAAACGGCAGTACAACAAGAGCGTGCAATACATTTTTACAGTACAGAGGCTGATCAGCGTAAAAACGACCATTTTTTCTTGTTCGGCCGTTGCACGAACGAGACGGCATGAGTAAAAGAAATGTATTTTTTTTTCGGGGAGAGATAAAATTTTGACAACGGGCAAGATTCCGTTATTCCATATTGACTGAAATATTTCAGTTGATATAAATGGTGATTTTTTAAGCGCTTGGTTTTTAAAAATAGAAAAAACAAAAATAAACGAATATTTGCAATAGTTACACACACACAAATTGGCCATTTCAGCCCTTGAAAGGACTTTGACCGAGCTTCTTATGATCAATTGTGTTGTGTGTGTTATTAAATGTTTTCACACAATTGACCAAGAACTGGACCTACATGTTTTATGCCGACTCCGAACGGCTGAAGTTCATGATCTCAAGAAGCTTTACATGGCATTATTTACTCTCTGAGGTTTGCCATTGTCTACAGAGAAGTGGTGACCGATCAGAAAAATTTTTTATTGAAAAAAACTTTTCGCCGCGGCTGGGGATCGAACCCGGGCTCCGAGCATGCTAAGCCACACACTTTACCTGCATGCCACGGTCACCACATATTGCATGCCACATTGCAATAGTTAGTAATATATTTATTTGAAAATGTTCTTATTGAAATCTTCTGGAAACCACATGCCAGATAAATAAGTTAAAATTTTCCAATTTGGGTGTAAAAAAGTCTGTAATCATCGTACAGTTCCTTGCTCCATTGGCTTTAACATTGCGATTTTCATTATTGAAAAAAAGAAATGGTTCAATGAAGTTGCCGGCCTACAAACTATACCAAACAGTGCACATATCTGGGTGCATTGGTAGCTCTTAAACTGCCTCTGGATGCTCTTTGGACAAAATTTGGCAATTATGTTTGTTGACAAAATAAAACAAGTAAAGAAAGTCTAAAGTCGGTCTAGGCCGACTATGAAATACCCTAAACCTACTCTTCCAAAAAAAATAATATTACTGAAAAATAATATTACTGATAAAATACATACATACCAAATTTAATTTCTCTATGACAAACATAACCTTATTTATTGAGTTTAAAACTTTTTGGGTTGTATGGGAGGTAGGCGTGTCCGTAGGCGGATGACGTCCATTTTTTTAAAACCATCTTTGTTTTGTCATAAAAAACATACGTGCCGAATTTTAACTCTGTAGGTTAAACAGAGGCTTATTTATTGCGTTTTCAATTTTTGGGTTGTATGGGAGGTGGGCGTGTCCTTGAGCGAATGACACCCATTTTTCGAAAACATCTTTGTGTTGATACAAAACGCATACATACCAAAGTTTATTGTTGTAGGTTAATTATGAGGTGAGTTATGCAGTTTTCAATTTTTGCGTTGTATGGGGGTAGGCGTGTCTGTGAGCGGATTCCAAAAATATTCAATAGTGCAGATCCTTGGGTCCATGTGACCATGTGTACCAAGTTTCATTCAATTATCTCAACTCCTTCTTTTTATCCTGTGTATACGGACAACACACAGACGGACAGACGGACGGGCGGACGGACGGACGCACGGACGGACGGACGGACATAGATAGCTCGACTCACGTGGTGACTCTGATCAAGAATATATATACTTTTCTATACCGGACTCGCTTCGTTCTATGCGTTACAAACGTTTGCACAAAGTTAATATACCCTGACCTTTCAGGTTAAGGGTATAATTATTGATATAAGACAACTTATTATATATAATAAGCGTCGTCACTGAAGACAACTTTTGAATAAAAAAGTGGATTTCATACTATTTTTCCAAGGCCCATTCACCAAACAAACGACGTTGTGGTAAGTCACCCGGCTTCAGTTCTTGCACCATCTGTATGCACTTTTGTATGGTTTCATAGAGAGGTTCGTACGTAAAATGTTGCAGGTTGCAAGTCGTGATCTTCATTGACACTGGCCGATTCAGCAGATATACTCTCCCGGTATTCGGCTGTCTACGCCTATCGGTTGGTGCATTTATGTCCATTAAAGTGAAACTGGTGCAAAACTTGGTCACAATACCTTGAATGACCTGTTCGGTGGGTCAATTATGACAACCATAAAATTGACGTAATTATCGAAATACATTTCTCTCAGAGTACGTCTTTTAATAATAAAATTAAATGATTTTCAGGAGTTGTAAGTCTATTAGTCTATTCATGGTGAAATTGCAAACCTTCTGAGCATTTTTGGCTTTCCCACATGTTACGAATCACGCGTAAGGTGCCAAAAAATGTACACTGGAAACACAAATAGCCAAAAAATCATTTTTTGTTAAGAAAACAAAATAAATAAACACACGATTTGTTTGTTCATTGTTGAAACTTATTGCTTTGATATGAAGTCTTTGAAAAAAAAATTATGTTGCTTGTCCCGGAAACTCTAAAGTCAGTCTAGTCCAACTATGGAAGACCCTAAACCTTCTATAATTTTTATAAATATTGCTGCCGTCCTTGTCCAATGCCTGTTCCAGATTGTCAGTAGACAAACTCCACTCTAAGTTTCAATATTCTTTGACCATTATTTCCAAAGCTATTTAATAAAAAACTTTTCTTTTATGGGTGGAGCCACCCGTTTTAGCTTGCGAGTATATTCGAATAGTAGGATATCACCAAATGGTAACTCCAAACCCAGTTTATTTGATCTGTGACCGTTATTTCCAAAGCGACTCAATTTAAAAAATGTGTCTTATATGGGTGGAGCCACACCCCCTGTACAATGCCCATTCTAGTCTTCCAGTAGCAGAACACCACCAAATAGTAACTTCATTCTGAGTTATAATGTTATATGAATTTTACTTCCATAGCTATTCTGTATCAAAAATTCGAGTTGTATGAGCGTAGCCACGGCCCGTTGAAAGACCTGACCAATCAGTTATTTCAAACTGAACTTTACTGTTATACGACATCAAGTTCCAAATCTATTCTATATCAAAAAGTTTAATTGTGTGGGCGGTGCCATGCCCCCCTTTCCAAAGATCGCTCAAATTTGACTGTCGAAGGGCGCGTGTCAACAGTAAGTTCGTACCGACTTTCATTTATGTGCGATTTAGAACGAAAGTAAAACCGAAAATTTGTTTTCTTGAAACACTGCCACGCCCCTCATGGGTAGGAAGATAAAAAATACTTTATAACCTATTCTCATACCTACTTAATATACAAAAAAAATTTCATTAAAATCGGTCCAGCCGTTTCGGAGGAGTTCATACACTAACACCGTGACACGAGATTTTTATATATTAGAAGATAAAAACCCAAATAAATAACTTATTATTTATGTTAAAAATTTATATATTCCGTTATAGGTTACCTTATAGGCAGGTTTAACTCTGATGGGCTGTATGGGAGGTGAGCGTGGTTGTGAGCAGATGATACGTATTTTTAGACTAAAACTTCTTTAGCCGCGTATACAACATACGGCGAACGAAAAGTGTAGTAAAACCGATGAAACGAATGAAACTGCTGCGAATTAAGGTGAATTAAGGTCAATTTAGGTGAATCAAATTGAAATTAAGTGTTCGAAACACCTTATAAATTCGAAAAAATTATCAAACAATGGTTTGAGTCCGAACTAACAGATGAGCTAATCAACAAAGTTTTAGACCGTACTTTTTGAAGGTGGAATTTTAAACTAGATACGTTATGCTTCAATTTCCAACCGTGACACGTTATGCTGGAATTTTCAATCTGTATGATTCAATGGCCAATCGGATGTAATAAGATTATCTGAGGTCATAAACGGGTAATTGGCAATGTCATGGATTCCACGAATCATTTGGACAAAAATGGATGAATCTATGGCCAATCGGATGCAATTGGATCCGATTCACCATCAGAGGTCACGGGCGGTACAATTGTACTTTTATGGATTCCATGGAGCATTTGGACAAATATGGATGATTCTATGGCAAATCGGATGCAATGAGATTAACTGAGGTCACAGCCAGGCCGTCATTCGCAGGTGGTCATTGAAACTTTAATGGACTCCATTTTTAAGTACATTTTTTTACAAGACGAACTCAATTTATATTGATGATGATGAGAAATGGGTTCATTTCTATAACCCTTAGTGCTAAAACCCAAACGGGCTGGGCCGCCCGGCCAAACGCAAATATCGATGCGAAAGCCAATTCACAGTGACAAGGTCCTTCTCTGTGTTTGGTGGGGCCGTGGTGTACTATAGGCTGCTACAACTAGGTGAAACTATTACATGGCAACTCTACCGAACTCAATTTGAACCGAACTCAAGTTGAACTCAAGTTTGAACCGAGCTTAGAGGCTAAGCCGTCCAGAGTGCGATCAAAGGTACAACAAGGTAATTTTGCAACATGACAAGCTCGGCCACATGTTACACAGCCGGTCAAATGGAAAGTCTTACCTCTACAATTTGCTTTCTTTGATGACGCATAAAATTGAGGATCAGCACTTTCGCTCTTTTAAAATAAACTCAATCTTTAAATGGCTTTATATGAAATGAGACTTTTTTAGTAAAACTAAATTAAAAACTATCTTCTTTTTTTGGGATAAAGTTTCACTGATACCGAGCGTGGCGGCCACACACATATATTTTTTGTATACATCTTAGTTTTGACATAATATAAATGCGAAAACTGACAGTAACGGTACAATAATATAGTCAGCAAACAAATTAATTGTTTGTATGAGTTGGAAATGTATAATTTTATCAACTTTCTAAAATCGATTTAAAACGTTTTGTAAATTTTTGCCCAGAGCTTTGATTAAAGCGATTTACAGAAAGGAAGAAAAACTTAATACAACAGTTCCACGTAAATCTAATAAAAACATGTGCTTTTGACAGCGCGTAGAGCACTTCTACCCGTATTTTATCTACCCGTAAATAATTAAAATTTAAAAATAATAGGGTTGCAATTTAATAAAATTTACATAAATTTTACTTAAAATTTTCCATAGTTTTATTTATTTCTATCTATTATAATTTAAAAGTTATTGAGTACAAAAGTCGTAACATTTCATCAATATTTGGAAAATTGTCAAAAATAATTTTTTTTTTCGATTTTGAAATCAATTTGTGGGAAAATGTTAAAGTATTTCTTTGAACATTTTTTTAGGGCTAAATTGTGGGCCAATAAAATATCGAAATTAACAAAGAAAAATATGGTAGCTTTTATCGAAAAATTCAAAAAATTATTTGTACAAAACCATTTTGACCAATTTTAAACTTTAGGTAAGCTCTTAATATTTGGAATCCAAAGGAATCCAGAATGACTTACACCATGATATGCCCTGATGTATCTAGTTGTATGCCCTGTATGATTTTGAACTGGGTAGACCCGGTTCTTGAACAAAGTTTTTAATTTTTGTCTATAAAAACAATGCTTTTTGAGATTTTTCTCTGTTTACTTGAAGTTTCCTTTAACTATTATAAACTATTTCCTTTAACTATTTAAAAAGTTTAAAACTCAACTATTAAGGTTATGTTTGTCGTAGAGAGATGAAATTTGGTATGTAAGTATTTTATTCCAAAACTAAGGTGTGTTCAAAAATTGGGAGTTATCCGTCCATGAACACGCCCACCTCCCATAGCGAAAGCACAATAAAAACATTCACTGTGAGCTACAGGAATACAATTTGGTATGTGTAAATTTTTCATCAACATTTAAATGTATATAAAATATAGAATATATATATTTTTTTTATATAGGCTAAAATAGATTCATTTAAAATTTTTTTTAATTTATTTATTAGCATTATAAACTATGTAAAGAAATTTTTCATTTAATTTACATATTAGTAAACTAATAATTATTTTTTTGATTAACAAAGTTACCAACTTTAATTTCAAGTGAGTTGCTGGTGCAGATGATTCCGGCACTTGAAGTTATCTGAAATGAGAAATCCAAATTGGTCATTGTTCTGTTTGCTCGTGGCTCTGTTCCGGGCTTAAATAATGTAATTTTTTGTTAAAATAGCAAGATGACGGAACAAAAAAAAAATCAAATTTTTTTTCCTATAAAATCTGTTAAAAAAATGTGTTGATTAAAAATGTATGATTCAAGTCATCATTCGCAGACTTCACTCGAAATCAGTGACGATATATATCCGACCGATTTTACATGAGAAAAGGATAGTGGCATTCAAAGTACATATTGGCTGTAAACCAGTGTATTTCATAATTTTGGATTGGAGTTTTTTTACTCTTCTGAAAGTACTTTTTCGGATGCGAAAGTACCTTTTGTTAATCTTTATATAAATAAGAGTTAAGAACAATTTTCTCCCGTGTTTCTCAACCAATATTGAGAATTGTTTTTTAAATGAATCAGAGTGCGGAGTAGAAGTGCAACAAATATTTTGTATCTATAATTATAAAAAGGCGAACAAAAAAACTCATATTATTAAATAAGATTTTGTTTTGTTGCTGAGGCCCTAGGGGTGGAACAGTAATACATGGAAATCTTAAGTAACGGGATTTTGATACCCAGAAACCTTAAATTTTGTGAGGTTCGACAAAAAATTGCTTTCGAAAAAAACAAATTCGGAGTGGCGTGGGGTTTAGTTGTGCCGCATTGGTGTTAAAGATTAGTGGGAAGTGGACAAATTAGACGAAAACCTCCATAACTACCCAAGTGTTGCCCCTAGAGGGATGAAATGTTCGACCGACCCTAATAAATTTTTTCCCTCGAAATTTTTCAAGAACATGCCTGCTCCAATCTCTACCCCCTGAGGGGGTTCCCAAACAAAATTGATATTGAAATTTGATCCCACCGCTTCCAGGGTGCGCCAAGTAGGGTAAAATGTGTGCTTGACCATCATTGGCTTTTTCTTTCCAACATTTTATAGCAACATATCTACCCTATATTTCCAACCTTTAAAGTTGGATACATGTTTTTTTGTAAAAAAACTTTTTTTCTAAAATTGGCTTCCATCGCTCCCAGGGTGCCTTAAAAAAGGCTGAAATGAGAGACCGACCCAAATTAACTTTTCTTCTCCAAATTTGTATCGAGCATACAGCATACCTGTCGTAAATAAAAAATAAGAAATTTCGTAATTATAATTGTATGACAATTTGAATGAAATTATATGAATTTTTTCGATTTTCGACGACGACTTGAAGCAAAAATATTCTTTCCTAATACTACGGCTCTTATGGTGGCGTCGTTGACAACGTGTAGATTACGCAATATTTCTTGCGCTTGTTGGTAATCTTCACGCTCAGTCCGGTTTCTGGATCGGTAGCAATCAAATCAGTTGAAAATACGAAGCGTGCGAAAAATGTTGCTATCTCAGGAATGACGCAATGGCTCAAATGTTTTTGTAATTCCTAAATTGATTTCCGTTGCTGCCTCTATAACTATCATCTCGCTCTGTTCATCATCAGACGATTCGTCCATCTGAAAATTTTTGATCGGATAACCCAAATAAATACTGTTAAACTTCTCTTTGTGAAAGTAATTTAAGAGAACAATTTTTTCGGTTTCTATATTGAGAACAAAATCTTAATAATGCGTGATGTTTACTTTTTTCTGTTGGTCAGTCTATCCGAAAGTACTTTTTTTGGGCTAAAAGGAGTTGGGGACTTTGGAAAATCGAAAGGAGGTAAAAAAGTGGATATCCACTACAAATATCATCCCTGCTCGAAATAGAAAGAGCTAATAGAGGATGTAATAGCATTCTCAACCCTGATAGTGTTGAACACTTGCAAAAGACCTTGAGTATCGCTCCATTTCTCTCTTGCCATTAACAACATGCTTATCATTTTCATAGACTTCTTTATTTATGTAGCAAAAAATTTAAAGTGTTCGAAGCACCACGCGCTCACAGAATGGCCTGGTCTTTAGTGCTTGACATGTGGCAAAGAATGCAGAGCAATGAAATGAATTCCAAATAAACGATCTTATCTAATCGCAGTGAACATGCGGAACAAATTAAATGGTATCATTCTCTGAGGAAGTGCTAGCAAATAATAATAATGTGCGAAAAATGAAACTGTTGCATGCCTGAAAATATAAACCGTACAAAGTTTCTTTTCATGGCTTTATCTAACAACGCAATTGTTTGAATGTTATTTTCAATACTATCAGCGTTGCCACAAATTTCTTTGAAACTCTATGTATATTCATGGTATATTTGTTAATATATACGAGTCTTCTATACGGTGTAGGGTGGATTTTTATGCAAAGTCTTTAGATTTTAAATCAAAGTTTGTTTTCTCCCCTCCCGGACACGAGTCAAAAGAACGGTCACATTATCAACGCATCATTATGATTATCTATGATTAAGAGCCATCGTCATCAACAACATATTCAACATGAGTATCATATTCGGAGAATTTTTTTTGCTGTTTATATTGCATATTTTAGGGCGAAGCAGTGTGATGATGCTCACCAGCTTTATAACAAACAAAAATTTGTTCTTTTTCTTGCTCTCGTCCATTTTATTAACGATTCTTATCGCCCTCTGACTGACTATAATTTGACATCTTTATCTTGATATGATGCACACGACAAGCGAATGCATGACGTCACGTTACACATTTTCACTGCAGCGTGAAAAAATTGTGAGTTTTGTCTAGACTTAAGTCGTTGATATTATTATTAGTTATTGGTTTGTTTTGCAAGCTGCTTCCACAAGATTTTGCTTGTTTTTTAAGGGTTTTAAAGTCATGTGACACGCGCCTCACTCTTAAAACGCTAAAGCAGAGGAATGGCATTTTTTTTAAAAGAAATGTTCTAAATGTTCATTCGTAAATTTAATGTCGAAAAATTCTAAAGAATGTTCAAAAAGAAATTTAAATCAATAGTTCTTGCAAAATTTTGATTGGAGTGAGTTGGGTAGATACTTTTATGGTAGGTCGTATCTGCTTGAACAGAAAATTTCAAGCGTTTTGCATTTCGTTTTATAAATTTCAAAGTCAGCCATTTGAATCATAACTCAACGCGACTGACGTTCTGATGCTGGAGGTTTTTCAGCTGATTATAGACAAATTGGGTTTCTTGATTTCAAATATGGACTCCGTTTTTCTAAATCAGTTCAAATTTTTGAATTATAGGCAAACTAGTTCTACATGAAAACTATGAAAACCACAAACTACATTTTGCTATATTTATTATATTGACCTACCGATTTGTATTACTATGACTGATTTCAATGAAGCAATACTAGACCTCTTAATTGTTGCACATTAAATAACAATATCTTTGGCAGTTTCGAAGATATCGACGTTCAAAGTCGAAAAAATTCATTTCAAAAAGTACGTGAACACGCCCACCTCCCATATAAACGTAGAATTGAAAAATCTATAAAGAGACTTCATAAGCCCTACAGGAATAAAATTTAGCAGGTATGTATTCTATACTAGAAATAAGATTTGTAGAATATCTAAGATCTAGAATATCATACAATACCATACGACCATAAAACCCACTATAAAGCGGTTTTTATAGGAGCTACAAAGACAAAACTGGGTAAAAAAATGAGAAAATAAATTTTTTCATTATTTTTTAATCCATATGACTCTTTACAGGTGTTAATAAAGATTTTACTGTAAGAGGTTGTATGGGAGATGGCCGCGTTAAAATGTCAGTTTTTAAGGTGAAAATAAACTTTAGAGGTGTAAAGTTTTCTCAGTGTACATTTCTTTATCAGACTCGCTTATTATTGGGTGTTACAAATGTTTGCACAGAGTTAATATACCCTGACCTTTTTCAGGTTTAGGCTTTAAGTAGACTATAAGAACTAAGTCAAAAAGTTTTTTCCATAGAAATAAATTTTCCAGTTCGGTCGTCACCTCTCTGTAGAGTATTTAAAGCTTCTTGCGAACATGAACATTAGCCGTTCGGAGTAAGCATTTGAATACATAAGTGAATGAAGGTGATATGTCGCATCTATGGGTTTTCGGTGCTCTATGCATTAATAAAGGTGTTATGCTCAAACAAACAATTTTAAAACTTAAAACAATTTTTGTGGCTTTTCTAGAAATTAACTGGAAATTATGATTTAATATAAATATCAGTATAATTGTGAAACTTTGAATTCAATTTTCTCATTCACATAAAGACTGTCCCAGAAATAACTTTTCGTTTTTTTTTTTAAAACCAATGATGTTTTTTTAAAAATTCCATCAGTTTATTATTAAGTGAACATTACAAAATAGATAAAAATTTTATTAACACTGAAAAAAAATACACTTACAAAAAAGTATGCACTTTTTGATTAAAGTCCTACATTAGGTTTTTTACCGACCTTTCGTTGACTTAGTGTATGCCCGACGCCATTTACTTCGACATATTTCGAAGTTTTTCGCAGTTTGTTAGGTCTTCTTTAGATTTCTTTTCATTAAAGCCCAATATCTTTCGATTGGACCAAGTTCGGGGCGATTCGGAGGATTGGCTTCTCTTGGTACCACCATGACATTATTGGCTTGGTACCAATCCATCGTTCTCTGGGCGTAGTGACATGTTGCTAGGTCAGGCCAAAATAGTACTGAACCTTGGTGCTGACGTATAAAAGACAGCAAACGCCGCTCCAGACACTCTTTGATGTAAATTTCGGTGTTGACTGTGCGATCTATCACAAATTCCTTACTTCGAAGGCCACATTTGCAAATGGCCTGCCACACCATGTATTTCTTTGGAAATTTGGTATGTTTTTCGGTGGTAAATTTAGACGATGCTTCACCCCTTCTAACCGCAGTATAATATCCGTGTCCAGGTAACTGTTTGAAATCCGTTTTGCAGTACGTTTCATCGTCCATGATCACGCTATCAAATTTGGGCAGGTTATCGCGATACAGTTTTCGAGCCCTCCTATTGGCTTCGGCGCCTTTTCTTCTGACCTATCAGGTACTTTATAGCTCCTTAGGTTGTAAAATTGTTTGATCTGTTGAACACTTGACTTCCATGTTCACGCTTTTGCTGCCCTATCACGAACCGAAGTGCCTGGATTCTGAGTAAACAGCCGCTTAACGTTCTGGGCCACCGCTTGGTTCGCTGGACCACTTTTTCTCCCTGAGTCTTTTTGATAAAGGAGTAAGCTGTTTGCATCGTTTTATGGTCTTTTCGACAGTCTTTACGCACACGTCAACTTCCTAAGCGATCTTTTTGTACGTGGTGTTTGGATATTCCAGGTATTTGCAAATAATTGCTTTCCGCTAAAGTCGGTCGTGCCCAACTATGAAATACCCTAAACCGACTTCTTCAAAATAGAATAATAGAATTGAAAATGGGCGTGTCCGTGGGCTGATGAAGCCCATATCTTATATGCATTTCCATTTTGATGAAAAATTTATACATACCAAGTTTTAATTCTGTTGCTCACCTGTTAAAGTCTTTATTAAGTTTTCGCTGTTGTGGGTTGTATGGGAGGAATGCGTGTTCGTGGCTGGATTACGCCCAAGTTTTGAACACACCATAGTTTTGGTATAAAAAAGATACATACCACATTTTATCTCTGTTGGTTAAACATAAGATTATTTGTGAAGTTTTTAGGTTTGTGGGTTATATCGGAGGTAAGCGTGTCCGTGGTTGGACGGCGTCAATTTTTCAAAAACATCTTTAGGCCGATAGACTTTTTATTTCTACAAGATTGTACAAAATGTTTTCCGTTGTTTTCTTGCGGTGAACACGGATGCTTATACAACCCATTTTAAATTAACTTAACTATCTATAAACTGTTGTTCCCGAAGATGCATATGTCAAATAACTTTCCAGCAGCCATTGCAATTGTTCAGAAGCTGTTCCCATGAAGAACATAGTTTTCACATAGGTGAAGGTAAGTAGCGTCACTCGAACGTCAAACGTCTCCCAAACGACTTATAATCCCCTGCTCACACGGTGATTGCCAATCAAACAATCTACTCTAAGTTTTGTTGTTGCTTTCAATGTGAAACTGTCAAAAACATTGAGAGTGAGAGCGGATGAGCACAGATTGCAGCAATCAAAATTTGTTCATTTTGTGATTGCTGCAAAGAAAAGCAATCAATCAATCTCAACTGTGCTACTGTGTGGCAAAACAACATTTTGCTAAGTTTTATTGGCGTGTCGTGTGAGCATCCAGCAATCAACCGACAATCAGAATCTGAAAGAGAGTAAGAAAAGTTCATTGATTGCCAATCAAATAATCTCGTGTGAGTTGGCCATAAGCGAATGAACGAAGTGTCATGAATCATGAAGCCGTTCTAAATGAATCATGTTAATTTTCATGCTGGTGCTACTTATTGCATAATCTCGGAAAATTAATCATATTTAAAAATAAGTTCTTTATAAGCAAAAATATAAAAAGATTTGTTTCACAACAAAGAGTCAACGTGCTGTTTATTTTATTTTTAGTCTCATCATGTTTTAATTAAATACTTTTAAAAGTTAAATTGTTTTGAATTCTTTTAGAGTCACCAACATGTTTTTGTTTTAAAAAATAGCGGTTTTATATTAACTGTTTTAACGCAAGCTAAAAAAACACAACATTTCTTTTCTGTTCTTTTATTTAATTTAATTAATAATAAGCTTAAAATCTTATTTAAACATTTCTCTATATATCTATAAATATATATGTATACTTTATTTAAAGTTTTGCGCTTTTATTGCTTATAAACTAGAATTTTTCAAAAATGCAATGGAAAAAACAGTTTCTGTTTAGCCTTTTTTGACACTTAATCGTACATATATAAAGAATATTTATATAAAAAAAAAAAAACACAAAATAGTTTTATTGTAACAAAAACAGTTTGAATGGGACTTTCAGTTTATCATATAACAGGGTATTGACTTGCAGTCTCTTCCCAAATGTGCTAGTGATACCGTTTCAATAATAAACATCTCTTTATAAAGAAATAGATTGGCTGAGATTGAAACTGGCTTTAGGATAAAAATTTGTTTAAAAGTAAGCACATCAAGGTTAAAATAAACCAATAACCTTGGATAACAACACATGTATTATAACCATACTTTAACATTGATATTGAATTTCTTGCAGTGCATTTTTGGTGAATCCTAACCACCGATTTTTTTAAGTGTAAGTTTTTTGAGAATGTGAATAGATAATAAACTGATTTATATCAAATTTGTTAAATTCTAAAGGTGTGTTGGTGTCTCTCTCACTTTAAATCAGTGTCATAGCCTATAAACTTTACCAAATTAAAAATATGAATACCAAAATAACAGTGAAATCACCGATTTTTAAAATTTTTTGAAAATAGTTATTTCTAACCATTATTTCTGGTTATTATAACACATTACTAACGAATCACTGAGAGATGAAGTTTTAATAAATTATAGCGAAATAAGTGGGTTTATTTAAATTTTGAACACTGGTAGATTTTTCTTGTTGGCTTGTTCGAATTCGAAAAAATTTCCAAAAAGAATTTTATATTTAGGTTTTATGATCTATACTTAATTTTATGATACGTACTCTTTATTTTCTAGCGTACTGGAATGTTTTGCGCGTACATTTATTTAAACTTAAATCTAATTTGTTCTAGTTTGTTTTACACATTAATAAATTATTAGGTTTTCTTACATCTTTTAATTTTTATTTACAATTTTTATATTATCTAAATGTTTTTGTTTTTTTGTAGTTGTGTATCCATTTAAAAGATGATTTGATACGTTTTTCTTGCAGGATTGTGTAATATTTTCAAAGTTTGTCTGCAGCTTTCATTTTGTTTTTAGATATGTTGCGTTATTCCATTTCCATTCAATTCAATTTCAATTCAATTTCAATTCAATTTCAATTCAATTTCAATTCAATTTCAATTCAATTTCAATTCAATTTCAATTCAATTTCAATTCAATTTCAATTCAATTTCAATTCAATTTCAATTCAATTTCAATTCAATTTCAATTCAATTTCAATTCAATTTCAATTCAATTTCAATCCAATTTCAATTCAATTTCAATTCAATTTCAATTCAATTTCAATTCAATTTCAATTCAATTTCAATTCAATTTCAATTCAATTTCAATTCAATTTCAATTCAATTTCAATTCAATTTCAATTCAATTTCAATTCAATTTCAATTCAATTTCAATTCAATTTCAATTCAATTTCAATTCAATTTCAATTCAATTTCAATTCAATTTCAATTCAATTTCAATTCAATTTCAATTCAATTTCAATTCAATTTCAATTCAATTTCAATTCAATTTCAATTCAATTTCAATTCAATTTCAATTCAATTTCAATTCAATTTCAATTCAATTTCAATTCAATTTCAATTCAATTTCAATTCAATTTCAATTCAATTTCAATTCAATTTCAATTCAATTTCAATTCAATTTCAATTCAATTTCAATTCAATTTCAATTCAATTTCAATTCAATTTCAATTCAATTTCAATTCAATTTCAATTCAATTTCAATTCAATTTCAATTCAATTTCAATTCAATTTCAATTCAATTTCAATTCAATTTCAATTCAATTTCAATTCAATTTCAATTCAATTTCAATTCAATTTCAATTCAATTTCAATTCAATTTCAATTCAATTTCAATTCAATTTCAATTCCATTTCCATTTCAATTCAATTTCAATTCAATTTCAATTCCATTTCAATTCAATTTCAATTCAAATTCAATTCAATTTCAATTCAATTTCAATTCAATTTCAATTCAATTTCAATTCAATTTCAATTCAATTTCAATTCAATTTCAATTCAATTTCAATTCAATTTCAATTCAATTTCAATTCAATTTCAATTCAATTTCAATTCAATTTCAATTCAATTTCAATTCAATTTCAATTCAATTTCAATTCAATTTCAATTCAATTTCAATTGAATTTCAATTCAATTTCAATTCAATTTCAATTCAATTTCAATTCAATTTCAATTCAATTTCAATTCAATTTCAATTCAATTTCAATTTAATTTCAATTTAATTTCAATTCAATTTCAATTCAATTTCAATTCAATTTCAATTCAATTTCAATTCAATTTCAATTCAATTTCAATTCAATTTCAATTCAATTTCAATTCAATTTCAATTCAATTTCAATTCAATTTCAATTCAATTTCAATTCAATTTCAATTCAATTTCAATTCAATTTCAATTCAATTTCAATTCAATTTCAATTCAATTTCAATTCAATTTCAATTCAATTTCAATTCAATTTCAATTCAATTTCAATTTCAATTCAATTTCAATTCAATTTCAATTCAATTTCAATTCAATTTCAATTCAATTTCAATTCAATTTCAATTCAATTTCAATTCAATTTCAATTCAATTTCAATTCAATTTCAATTCAATTTCAATTCAATTTCAATTCAATTTCAATTCAATTTCAATTCAATTTCAATTCAATTTCAATTCAATTTCAATTCAATTTCAATTCAATTTCAATTCAATTTCAATTCAATTTCAATTCAATTTCAATTCAATTTCAATTCAATTTCAATTCAATTTCAATTCAATTTCAATTCAATTTCAATTCAATTTCAATTCAATTTCAATTCAATTTCAATTCAATTTCAATTCAATTTCAATTCAATTTCAATTCAATTTCAATTCAACTTCAATTCAATTTCAATTCAATTTCAATTCAATTTCAATTCAATTTCAATTCAATTTCAATTCAATTTCAATTCAATTTCAATTCAATTTCAATTCAATTTCAATTCAATTTCAATTCAATTTCAATTCAATTTCAATTCAATTTCAATTCAATTTCAATTCAATTTCAATTCAATTTCAATTCAATTTCAATTCAATTTCAATTCAATTTCAATTCAATTTCAATTCAATTAAAACCATCTAGACCATCTACACCCATGGCGAGTAGAAGCATGATGCATAGAATTGCTGCTGCTTACCTTGAGCTGCACCTCCCACGCCTACACCTGCTCCCGCTGCCACTGTAGACGTGCCATTATTGCCAACCGCTGCTGCTGCCGCTGCATAACCGCTATGATGATGTCCTAACTGCGAGCTGTGAAGTCCCATTTGGGTGTAGGTGGCAGCTCCATTTCCACCTCCGCCACTCTGATGCGAATTGAGTGGTGACTGACGCGACAATGTTGTTCCGCCGGACAGTGCTGTGCTGTCACTATGATGTGGAGGCGGAGGTGGAAGTCCAACTGGATGACCGTAACTGGCAGCATGACTCAGACCAAGAGTTTCGTAGCTGCTAGCTCCATTCTGTAAATTTGATGCGTTGTGCGCTGTATTGTTTACTCCGATGCCGCTGCCGCCAAAGGAAACGCTCATACCGTGTGGCGGTATTGAGCCACGCAGCGACATGTGGCACTGATAGAGCGAGGGCGGTGTCAAGTCGCGTTGCTGTGCCATCGGTGAAGACGGCATCGCGCTGATGGAAGGATGCGTGAATGAAGACATGGGTGCCATTGAGCTGCAAATAAAAAAAATAATTAAGGTAATTATTGCTTCCGTTTAATCTTAATTATGCGCTAAACATCGTTTTCTACCTGTAAGTATCACTCAATGGCATCGCTGGATGATGTGCTGAGGTGTACATGGCTCCCATAGAGCTGCCAAAGCCTGTGTTCAAATTAAGACGCGGTGACATTGTTGGCACAATAGAGCTACTGCCAATATGAGGATGCGTCGCATGTGGGTGTGCGGGATGTGTTACTGTACTCAGTCCAGCGCTATTGCGTCCATTATTGCTGCTGCGACCAACGTCGCCGTTGTTGCTACCGATGGTGCCGACATTATTTTGCTTCATTGGGTCAGGTGTGCCGTTGCCAGAGCGAGCGCTGCTAGATACCGCTGCATTTGCTGCTGTCATGCCTGCTATGGGCGACGGTGAGGTCATTGAATCTGTGGATGGGGTTGGGTAACCGAAATAATCGAAAAAAATGCGTTCTTTTTTAATGATTGATGTACACGTAGTAATAGTTAAGGGGCAATGGTAGAGGTTATGTTTATGTTGACAGCTATTTTATACTTACTTCCGGTGGAACCAGGCAGTAGCGTTGAACCAGCGCTACCACTCATGCTATTGGGACTGTCTGTGTTTGACGCTGACGCCGATGCTGATGCTGCAGATGCGGCACCTGTTGAATTCGGTGTACAACGCTGATTTCTAAGTTTCTCTTCACGTCGCCATTTCGCGCGTCTGTTCGAGAACCAAACTTGAATGCGTGCTTCCGGTAAACCGATCTTTGCTGCTAAACGCTCGCGTGCAAACACATCCGGATAGTGGGTGCGCTCGAACTCTGAAAATTTGTAAAAAGTTAAGAGAAAAAATTCGAATTTAGTAACAAAATGCAACAAGATATATTTTTAAAAAGACAGAATTATCATTATCATCAGAATAGTGTGGCTTTAAATTTTGAAAATATTGAAAGCAAACTAATTTAATGAAAAGTAAATATTCAAACAAGTAACGACTTCAAGCGGATAGTTATGTATGAGTTATTTGAAGAAAGCTGCGATGTTATTAAACTAAAAAACTCTCGAGTTCAACAGAAAAATTTTGGGAATTTTCAATGATCTAATGAACATTTTTTTATATTTATGCATAACAAACAATTCCAAGAAATTGTTTTGAATTAAAAAAATAATATAAACAAATTTTAAGGAATATTCCAGTGACAGGGAATTTTTAATTTAAAATTAAACTATTTAGCACCGTTGTAGTTTGCTAAATCGAAGAAACGAAAAAGTGACAGTTAACAAAAACAAACACCTATAGGATTTAGCCTGAGAGAGATTGGGATGAGATAGAATACAGAGATGAGATAAAATTATACAATAACATAATTCCGTAAAATGTGAGTGCGGAACGCTTGATTTTTTTTTTCAAATTTCAGAGCATATTTTTAGGCATTTTCTGTTTTGTGATTTATTGAAACTTCAAAAATTTTATAATTTTTTTTTTATTTTGAGAGTTCAGTTTTACAAAAAATTTTTCAAAATATTTCGGCGTACCTAATATGGTTTCCCGTTTTTACTTTGAGGTAATTTATAAGTATTTGGAACTTAAATACTGAATTAAATTTGGAAATCTGGAAAATTATTATTTGAATAATTTAAAATCGGAAACAGGCGCGTCATTTTTGACGGGAAAGAACTAATATTATAATATAATTATTATTTATAACTTAGGATTTTTTTAAAAAAATGGCCGTTACTAAAAACGCGAAGTCGACAATAATTAAAAGACATCTTCTCCTGTTTAATCTTAGTTTTGATGGTTATATATTTTTTGCTGTGTTGGTTCGATATCAAAAAAACACTAGATTTTGTGAAATTTGCACCTAGGAATTAATCATGATAAATCTTCAAACGCTCCAAATGTTCCACGTAAATATTTCATTTAAAGAATGCTTTTTTTTTACTAAAGCTTCAAAATTCGAAAAATTTGTTCAAAAATATATCAAATTCTGAATTATTTACAAAACAAATTCAAAATTATATAATCAGGTTTTGTACGTATTTTGATCTGTTATGCTACACTCCCCTACAACAAGAAAATCAATTAAACCTCTCTAAATCTTCGTTTTAGGAGACAAAAGGATTAAAAGAATCATTGAGAAACCATCAACTTGTGTTTTCTATGAATAATTTGGTTAAAAATTAAAAAACCCAAATAAAGACTGTCCCAGAAATAACTGTCCTTTTGTTTTTAGGTTATTTTTAAAATAGTGTTACCTCTATAGCAACAATTTGGTACCTAAATAAAGTATAAATATTGCAGATTAAAAAAAAATACTCTTTAGTAAAATAAAAGAGCTACAGAAAAGATGTCGTCTCAACAAGAAGAAAAGCGGAAAGCAATTATTTGCAAATACCTGGAATATCCAAAGACCACGTACAAAAAGATGGCTAAGGAAGTTGACGTGTGCGTAAAAACTGTCGGAAGGACCATAAAACGATGCAAACAGCTTGCCCCTTTATCAAAAAGGCTCAGGGAGAAAAAGTGGTCCAGCGAACCAAGCGGTGGCCCAGTACGTTAAGTGGCTGTTTACTCAGAATCCAGGCACTTCGGTTCGTGATATGGCAGCAAAAGCGGGAACATCGAAGTCAAGTGTTCAACGGCTTAAAAAATTGTACAACCTAAGGAGCTATAAAGTACAAAAAGTACCTGATAGGTCAGAAGAAAAAGACGCCTGTATCGCGATTACCTGTCAAAATTTGATTGCGTGATCATGGACGATGAAACGTACTGCAAAGCGGATTTCAAGCAGTTACCTGTACACGGATATTATACTGCGGTTAGAAGGGGTGGAGCATCCTCTAAATTTTCCACCGAAAAACATACCAAATGTCCAAAGAAATACATGGTGTGGCAGGCCATTTGCAAATGTGGCCTTCGAAGTAAGGAATTTGTGACAGATCGCACAATCAACACCGAAATTTACATCAGAGAGTGTCTGGAGCGGCGTTTGCTGCCTTTTATACGTCAGCACTAAGGTTCAGTACTATTTTGGCCTGACCTAGCAACATGTCAGTACGCCCAGAGAACGATGGATTGATACCACGCCAATAATGTCATGGTGGTACCAAGAGAAACCAATCCTCCGAATTGCCCCGAACTTCGTCCCATCGAAAGATATTGGGCTTTAATGATAAGAAATCTTAAAAAGACCAAACAAACTGCGAAAAACATCGAAATATGTCGAAGTAAATGGCGTCGGGCATACACTTAGGTCAATGAAAGGTCGGTAAAAAACCTAATGGAGGACATTAGTCAAAGAGTGCATAATTTTTTTAAGATGTATTTTTTTTCAGTGTAAATAAAATTTTTATTTATTTTGTAATGTTCGCTTAATAATTAACTGAAAGAATTTTTAAAAAAACATCATTTGTTTTCTTACAATTAGAAAAAACAAAAGGACAGTTATCTCTGGGACAGTCTTTAATTCTGTATTCTTTAATAAAATAAATAAATAAAAAAATATATATTTAACAATGCAATGTTGAAAATTTTTTTTTTGATTATGTATTTTTTTTTTCTAAGGACAAAACCTCCTTTTGGATTTCAGTATAGAATTCGGAGTAAAATTGGAATTAAGAGTAAAGCTTTTTAAATTTTTGGTTCAAAATTACGCTTTTTTAATTGTGGGTTGGTGCTTAGGCTTCCAGTCCCGAGATTCCGAATTTTTTCTGGTCCCGAAAGTCCCGGGATTATAGGGCCAGAAATTCCGGGATTTCGTGATCTTTGTCTGCGCCTTCAAATTTCTGGATTTGGTTTGATTTTTTCCTTAGAGTTTTTGGGCAAAAACAAGTCCTAGTGCAGTTGGCAGTGTAGTTGAGGACTTAAGGACTTGTGCAATTTACAAAAACAACTTATACGTGCGTCAAAAATCTACACAAATACATTTCGACTATAGCCTTAAACTTGAGGACTTGAGCAGTTGTGTAGATGTGCTCATTGTAAAATTTGACAGCTTTTAAATATTGATGCAACAATGAAGAGTTTGGGTACCAATGACTTGATAAATAATAATCTCATTCGAATTATAATAATAATCTCAATAAAAATCATCATTATAATATCAGTTAAAAGTGTGTTGTGTTAACAAAAACCCTACTGCACAACTGCACAAGTCCTCAACTACACTGACAAGGGTACTGAATCGTGAATACTCCTATGGTGTTTCCAAAATCCTCTTCATTTGCCTTATTTGTTCACGCGTGATTATTTAATGTGCCTAAAAAGCTATTTAAGGAACCGTCATGTCAAAAAGTTCTTCTAGTATAACGCATTAACATTTGACTCTCTGAACAACGCATATCATTCTCTAGAAAATCATAAATTGTTTGCTTCCAAATTATAGTTTATTATTTAATATTGAACATTATTCATTACAATAATGCCTTTTTAAAATACGCCCAAAATTAATGCTGAATAATGTCGTAAGTATCGATGTTTTTATTTGAGCAGATGTCTGAGAACTTTCATTGTCAACGAAGAATAGATTCATCTGAGATTGGTTTTCCTGATTTCTCCAAACACTTTTGGCAAGCAAATGTTGCTGTTCCATTCTTCGTTGCTCTAATGAAGCGTTGGGGACATGTCCATTAATTCCAAAGAACAGGCGACCATTTGCTTGGAAGTGATTGTTGCAAGAATAACTTTTGCTGGACTTGGCTCGTCTTAAAAGACTACAATCTTTTCTACAATCTTTTCTCTTAAAAGAATAACAATCGTAGACATCGATTGTTGTAGACAGTCGATTGTTGTTTAGTTTTGGGTTTCTTTTTTATAAATCCATGATTCGTCACCTGTTACAATGTCATAGACATGGTTTGAAAAACTGCGATTGTATAATTAAATCATTTCTTTTGACCATTCAACGCGAGTCCTTTTAAGCGATTGCCAAACTCTGTGGCAAATGCGAACCAATATTTTTGACGGCCAAATATTCATGCAATATTGAATGTTCATGTATGCTGGTCCCACTAATCCCCAAAAATGCCTTTATTTCACAGTAGGCCACATGATGATCTTGCGATATAAGTAGTTCATCCATAGCATCGAAGTTTTGTGGCACAACAGCTGATTTTGGACAACCTTCACGAAATTCGTCCTGTAGCAAAGTGCGACCACGATTGGATTTAGAAAACCAGCGAAACACGGTGGCTCGAGATGGGGCTTCTTCACCAAAAGTCGAAGCGAGTTTATTAAGACACTAGTGTTGGTTTAATCCAAATCGAAAGTCGTAGATAATCCTCGTACGAAAAGTTTTACAATTAAATAACATTTTCTTACCAAAATGAATGTTCCAAGTATCCGTAAACAATACAAATATCACTCGTATCAGATAACGTTCCGAGTACGTTTAAAATAAAGAGTACGAACCATTAGAAATATTACAATTTACGATTACAATGTCGAAATTAACATATTCACATTAGTTTTGCCATATGTCAAATCTTAAAGTCAGTCAACCTACGTATTTTAGAATACATGATTCAACTCAGCTTAATTTATAAATTTATCTTAAAAAGTATTTTTAAATGCTCTTCATAATATATTAACATACATAATGAACTTATTTAAAAAATTGTTCATAGCCTAGGAGGAAAAGTGCCCTTCCCATCCCCCTCGTGAAGGCCCATGTCACTATATGTCCTTTCATAGTAGCTCATTTCGCTTTATTGTGTATGTCTATGGATACAAAAATTATCTCGTGCCTACCTTTTTCCAAATTATCGATTTGTTCATTTGTAAACGAAGTACGATTTCTCTGCAGTTTTCGCTTTAGTATTAGCCGTGCTTGATCGTCGTCGTTTGCGCCAATGTTGGAGGCGCCATTCGAATTATCCCCTTCACCTGAACCAGTTTCATCCGAATGGTGTCCATCGAGCTCTATAAACAGAAGAAAAATATAAATTTTTAATTTCAATAGAGCTGAGAAGGGGCTTTTTGGGAAATAATATTTATGATATTCTAAATTTTTGAGAATAAATTCTATACAACGAACTTAAAGCTTTTTGACATTTTGCATATATTTTTAAGAAAGTTAAAATGGTCGTTCAAGTGAAAGATGTAAAATACCCTTCGCAAAATTATGTAGACAATGTCAGGATAACACACATACATGCACACAACAAAGTACATAAAAATGCACATCCAGCCAAGAAATAAACATCACTTTTAGGCACATGACAGGATGATATTGCTTTGGGAGGGAGACACGAATATGGCGTCTAACCAAAGCAACAACAAGAAAAGCATCAAAAACAATGTTATTTAAGACATGAATACGCTGTCATCGTTGCTGTCACGTCACCGTACAGTGTTTCATCTAGAAGAAGTAAACAAGATAAAAGTAGTAATTTTTTGTTTTATTTAAGTTATGTCGTCAAAGCGATCGAAATACAAATAGCAAGTGAATTGCAGGAACATCGGCAAGAGCAGTCACATTTGCAGCTGGCACAAAATTCAAGTACACAAGCACCTATGTAGGTATATTGTTCTTTAAATAAATATTTTTGTAAATCTACTAAAAACAAATATTAGGAACAGTGGCGTAACTAGATTATCAAGGGCCCGTGTGCAAAATTGTAAAAGAGCCCCTACCAGAAAAATTAAAAAAAAACATCTTCAAAACAAAATAAGTATAGAAACATTATTGTTTTAATTTTATTTTACTTTACTTTTTGTCTTGCTTTATCATTAGAAAAAGTTTCTATTAATTTGCTTAAGGTGGGACATAACATTCGCGGCAGAGAAAACAGACCTTTTTAAAAAAATTCATAACTCAGTCAAAATCAAACAATTTTCCAAAATTTGTTTTTATTATTGTAGAGAATTGAACAACTTGCAAGAAAAAAAATTCAAAAAAATATATTTTTCACTCCAACATGGTTTTGTAGAGCTCCAAACTGGCGGCAGAGAAAAAAACGGGGCCTCGTGGTTGCAGCGCTGGGAGTCGCAAAAATTGTCCGATCTGGAAAAAAATGATTTTTTTTAAATCTAAACAATATTGATTATCGTATGACAGAAGCTTTTTTTAAATTTTTGGTGATGCCCCAAATTTGAAAGTGTGTTTTTTCGAAAAAAATATTGACTTTAAAAATTCATAAAAAATCGAAAAAAATTTAAAAAAGCTCATGTCATACGATAGCGAATCAAGTTTAAAAAAATACAAAAAAAAAATTTCGTCAAAAAATGAACCCGCTAGTGCCGCAACCAGTACGAAAAACATGGTTTCGAGATAAACGCGTTAAAAGTTTGTGAACAAAGAAAAAAAAGGTTAAAATTAAAAATCGATTTAAAAAAACGGCAAATGTCATGTCCCCCTTTAACAACCCGTTTACCAAATAATGCACGGAATAAAATAATTATGTATTTTTATATGTTAAACTTGAACGAAAAAAGTATAATTCTCTGTGCTATTATCAAGAATATAATTCTGATTTGTATAAAGATACTTTTCTGCATCAAGCAAATTATTACCACGTCAAGAAAGTTAAAGAAAATAATAGATTTGGATTTAAACAAAATAATTCATAAAGCAATCAATACCTTTTCAATACAATTATTTTCTCAATGCTAGTCAAATAATGCTTGATTTGTGAAATGAATGCATGAGTAAAAAAACGGATGGCAGGTTTGCTTGTGATTTTTTTGTTCCTGTAGAAGTTTACGTCTGTGTTATATATTATATGCCTTTTGTTGTTTACACTTTTGTATGGAATACATTGATGACGACAACGACAACGATAACGACATTACTTCATTCGCCATTTTGCTGTCGACGATATAGAATTATTGTTGACGTATCGTTTAGGTCAAGTGGTTTTTTTGAAAATTTTTCTTAAATTATTAAAACATAAAACTTTTCAATTTTTCCCTTGAAAAAAGCCTAAACGATACGTCAACAATCAAAACAAATAATTGATCACAATATTTCTTCACATAGAATTTTTTTCTCATTTGACAGGCGACAATCATTACTCTTTTTTTTGCTAGAGGCCATGTCAAAAGCATTCTATAGTTCATAATTTGCTTTAATGGTGGGACATGTTGAATTCTGTTTATGATTGTTTTCTTTTATAAATGCTGGTAATATATGCAACTTACTATTTTTATATAATAGGGCAGTTCACGATCTTATTTGCACCAGATTACAAAATTATGCAATTGCAAACATTTGCTATCAATTGTGAACAGCTTTTTTGGATAACTATGCAACACTTCTTCAAAACTTAGCACACCTGATTTGCAACAGAATTAAAAACAAAACAATCTGAACTTTTACTTTTTTAATTTTAAGCCATTGCAAAATAACAAAATTTATTTCTTTGATTTTGATTTCTTATAAATTTTTGACACTAGAGCATCTAGAACCCAGTGTTGCATGTATGTAGTATTTATTTATATGCTACATGTTTTAGGTGTTGCATATTTGCAACAACATAGCAAGTAGAAACGTGTGCATTTTGTTAGTGTGGTGCAAGAATAAGCAATAAACTTTTGCAAATGCACTCAAGCAAGACCATTTGCACTAGATCGTGAACTACACTAATATGTTTATGATATTAAACGCTATTTGTTGCGTTGTTTTCATAGTAATCAATTACCCAGTAAAATTTTCGATACAAACTTGACCTGCATTCTTAGATATAGTGGTCCCAGAAGACATTCCAAAAATTCAATTGTACTTTTCCTAAGCCTTATCGAAAAGTGCTTTCAGGAGGCATTCTCATAAACTTCTAAAGGGCCATTTTGATAGCTTCCAAGAATGCTTCTATGGTTACATGGCTTATGCAATGGTTACATATTTTCTTAGAAGCATTTTGTAAGTTTTCCTGAAAAGTACCTACTAGAATCAGTTCATTGAAGACCTCAAAGAAATCTTCCATTGACAAATCTTCCAAGGAAAGCATTCCTCCCACAACGACATGCACACCCAAAAAAAAAACGGAGTAAAAAAAAGCAATATTCGGGCTCAATTTAACTCTTTTCATGCATGGTATTTAGCTAAAGCTGTAAAAACTATATTTAACTCCGTTTGTGCGTTGAAATTACTCCGAAATTTTACTTTGTTTGAGAAGTCGTGCTAACTCCGTTTGTAGTTGTATTAAGGTTAACAGATTTGCATTGAGAATTATCATTTTACTCAAAAAAAAATTGAGCCAACTCATTTAAATGTAACATTAAGCATAACATTACAAAAATAAAAAAGTCAACCCACAAAAGAGTCAAATCAAGATTCGTTTTTTTAATTAAATTTATTTTATTTATTTTTTGCTTACATTAGACAACAATGAAAAGAAAAATAATGTTTACAGAACTATTTCAATGAAATTTGTTTTTTTATTTCATTCAAATAAAGGTTTTTGATGAAACCTAATTTGATTAATAAATGCCAAATTTTATATTTTATACCTAAACACGCACAAATTTCTTAAAGTTTTAAAACAAACAAACGGAAAAATGTTTCAACCGAACTCTGTTTCGTGCTCAACAAAACTCCGTTTTAGCTTTAAAATACAAAATATAATATTCGTAGATGGTTGAAATAAGCTTTAATAGAGTTAAAATGTCAAATGTATGGAGAAGATGAAGAGTTGATTTGAAACTGCTTCAAATTTAATTTCAGTTTTGAGAATGAATTTGTTCTAAGCAGAAAAAGAGTTATATTAACAAATAAAAATATTGGTATAACTCCTTTTAAGTTTTAAAGCGACAAAACGAATTTTACCTCGCAAGAACTTGATTAAATCTCGAAAAAAACTTGAACTAACTCCGCAAATTTTTTCGGTGATAGTTGCAATAAATTTAAACAGAGTTAAGATGACAAATTTTCAGAGAAGACGCAGAGTTAATATGAAGCTGCTGCAGATTTAATTCAAGTTTTGAAAATTAATTGTTTTAGGCAGAAAAAGCTTTGCGTTAAGAAAAAAACAATTGATACAATCCATTTTAAGTTTTACTGCGACAAAACGTATTTAACTATTTAAAAACTATTTCAACTCACGAAAAAACTTGAATTAACATCGCACATTTTTTTCGGTGCATATGTTAAAAGAATGCCTTCTAGGTATGAAAGTAGAAGGGCTGGAACTCACGATTTTCCTTTCGACTTTACCTTCTTTGGAACCAGTTTTTTTTGCTGGGTAGACGTCTACATGACTACATTTTTATCGCCCATATCCACACCAAACTTTTATGCAGAATATTTTTGTAAAGCATTTTTAGTCTCTAGTCTCCCTTTTTATTTTTGTTTTTTTAGCTTTTGAAACAAGAATTTCAGGTGTTAAACCTATTCAGTCAAGTCTGCATTGGTTCTGAAATGGGTTGATAAGTGAGTAGAAGAGGTAGGTAAGTCAAAAGCTACAAGTGTAGGATGTTGTATGTGTATCCTTTACCTCAGTCATTAGAAGGCAATCTCATGCCATAAGACATCCCTACCATCCGCTAAAACTTCCAAAGAAATGAGGATTAAAGAAAGGCAAAAGCGTTGTACTATGGCCTGACCCGGATTCGAACTCGGAACCTCTGAGTTGGCAGTCAAGCACGCTTACCACTCGTCTACTGAGGCCGCCAAAATCCAAATTAAGTTGTCGCCTTAGCATATCCACATCAAATATTTTATGCAGAATATTTTGTAAAGCATTTTTAGCCTATATTTTCTCTTTTTATGGCTACTAGTATCGCCTGTGATCTCAAAATTTGACCTACTGAGTCTGTGAAGTTAAGAGTTTGAAGTTGTTTCTTACATAATTATTTGCCAATTATTAAAGCATGAATAAAATAGTAGCAAACGATTAAAAGAAAGCATCAAGAATTAATAACAAAAATTAAGTTAACTTTAGAAATTAATTCAAGAAGTACATAATTCAGCTATTAAACGGTTGAGTAATATAAAAAAAATAAATAAAAATAAGTCATAATTTAACTTGTCAAATTAAAAAAAAAAGGTTAAAATTTGAAAATCGTAAAAATTCGACCAACATAATGACTTGAAAAGTCGAAATTTTGAATTAGAAACAAATTTTTCACATATTTAACAATTTTGATGAACAAATAAAACTACATCTTCAAAAGTAAATTTGTACTTTTGAAAAAGTTCGATTGATTCATGAGCTCTTTTCAAACTAAAATCATATTGCATTGTAATTCTCTGTTAGAAAGTTAGGGAAAACAGCAGATAAGTTAATGACTAGTTAAAAGTTCGAATAACTTATGAATCGTCAAAATCGGTTTATTAGTTTAGTAGGACTTAATATAACAAAATAAGTGTTTGTCTGTTTATTATAAAGATTAAATGAGCAAGATGGTTAAAAAAGATTCAAAGTTATAACTTTTAACTGAGAGGATCTCCAGCCATATGGATATTTTAGTCAAAAAAATTAATTTTGAAAATTAAAAAAAAATAATACAAAAAATATTTTTAAAAAAAGTTTTAAATTTTTAACAAATTCACTTTAAATGCAGTATAAACGATTAAAAATATCAAAAATGAAAATTTTAAATTGGTTTATTTTAACAACAAAAAAAATTTTTATTAATGTTTTATTTATGCCCGGTCAACGATAGGATCGGGCATACTAATAGTCTATAATTCTCAAGACAACGAATTTCTTTTTTTTGGTTCTAGAATAAAGAAACCATTCTATATTTGAAGATAGATTTTAGATCATTTTGAGGAGCGATGATAGGAGTCTTATTGACCGCTCTCTTCTATTTTAGTAAACATTTTTATAACTTAACTCTTATTCGGCACACTTCTCTGGTATAACGTACGGGTACACTGAGATTTATATGAATCTCAGAGACAAAAAACCGTCATAAAAAATAAGCTACAGAATAATTTGACTTTTTTTAGCTTCTTTAGAGTTTATTTTCAAATAATATATAAGTTTTATTGGCGAAAAAGTTATTAAAAAAATATATCTTAAAAGCATACAAATCTATATTTTATGTCAAAACACAAAACTAGTTGGGTGTAAATGATCCAAAGTGTGCCGTATAAGGGTTTATTTTTAATTTGATGTTATTTTGAAAGAATTTAATTTAATTAAAGTCTTGAATTTATAAAAATATCTTATTAAGTTCAGTTTTATTATTTCTTCTACTCTAACTAAGCGATAACTTTTAAACTATATTTTTAAGAGAACTTAATTATGGAGCGTTTTTTTTTACTTTTTATCGTTTAAGTTGCATAAATCATTTGTACTTATGTATATCATATATCCGTGCGAAACAACCAATTTAATATTTTTGTTCTCACTTCTTGTAAATGTGTGACACTGTGCGTCACAGTCATCGCATCCTTGGTTCAACAAAGCCTAAACTTTTATGGCTCACATTCATTTTCTTATCACAAGTTCACGCTCGACTGCGTTTCACCATTCAATACTCGCTCGCCTAAACTCAAGCGCATATTTACTCCTTTCTGGCTGTTATGCCTTAGTTGTCGTTGTTGTTTTTGTCGTTGTTATTTTGCGCTTTCATTATATAATCTAAGCATTTAGCTAAATGAAAAAGCACAACAAAAACAAAAACAATAACCTGCATATGTAATAAAAGCTGACACTCGAGGATCTTAATTAATGTTGAAACTTGTACCTAAATACATACCTACAAATATGCATATAAGGTAGGTAAACAGTATATGGCCACGCATATGTCACAGTTCAGTCATTTATAAGTCACTCTAGGTAGTACACATTTCGCTAGTGTGTGTGTGTGTGTGTGTGAGAGTTTTGTTTTTATAAAAATTTCTGTCAACCAACGCATTCAGTTGACGAACAATGCTTTTAAAACAGCTTTTAATGATTACAGTTTATTATGGAATAAATTTCCCAAAAGATGCCCAAGGGTTAAAATAATTTGTCTACGTACTGATTTTTTAAATGGAATATGTTTGGTTTGGATAAAGTAACTGCAAATATTCGTATTTAAAAGTTATGCTTCTTAAATAATCAATATTATGCAATATTAACCAAACATTTCGGATAAGTTCTCAGGATCATCAATTTATCTATGTATATTGTGTTATTTAGATTCCCCCTAATTCCGCGGAAACTACATATAGGTATCTGAGCAAAAATATTTCATCACTTACCTCGACATTGAAAAAGGAAAATAGAATCTGTATCTTCGGTGACTCTAATCGTCCAAATATTTAATTTGCCATTGATGAGAATGACGAATGACAACTATCTTCTTCCTGTTGACCTATCCAACTCTACTGATTATACTTTACTCAGTACCTTTTATGTTAACGACCTTCAGCCTTAACAGCTTTCCAAACCAAAATGGTAAATGATCATTTACAGTCATGACTGTACCTACCTAGTCTTCACCAATACCTATCATGAAATCTACGTTGTTCAAACCCGCAATATGTAAATATCAAACGCAAATCAAATAGATACCATTCCTCCATGTTCAAAGGCAATGTTACATCTTCTAACACTCAGATAATTTCAAGGAAGTTTTCTGTGTTTATACAAACACATCTTAAAATCCTCCCTCCTTTCAGAAATTTATCACCTCAAATCAATCACATCGAACTAACTGAAATGTACGCAGCTATAATCGAGCTGGATCAAAACAAAGGACCTAATTCTCCCCAATGTACTTATTGTGTAGAATCGCTGCTCTTGCCCTTACTAATAAAAAAAAAAAAATGGCCATTTCAGCCCTTGAAAGGACTTTGACCGAGCTTCTTATGACTAATTGTGTTGTGTGTGTTATTAAATGTTTGCACACAATTGACCGAGAACTGGACCTACATGTTTTACGCCGACTCCGAACGGCAGAAGCTCATGTTCTGAAGAAGCTTTACATGACATTATTTACTCTCTGAGGTTTCCCATTGTCTGCAGAGAGGTGGTAACCGGGCTCCGAGCATGCTAAGCCACACACTTAACCTGCATGCCACGGCCACCACGAAGCAATGAAAGTTCTTATAAATCCATTTCTCAATGAACAGCAACATGGTTTCTGTAAGGGTAGATCAACTGCCACAAATCTTATTATGGTTTCTGATGTATTAGCCAAAATGGAAAAAGGACATCGAGTTGATACACTGACTTGAGCAAGGCCTTCGATAGCGTTGGTCATAATATCCTAGCTAGCAAATTGGAAAAGTTTGGTATCTCAGGCTCCCTTCTCAAATGACTTAAGTCTTTACGGTAGGTTCCAATTTGTTAAATTTTAAGGTATCCTATCCAAGAAGATTTCTGTCACATCCGGTGTCCCACAAAAAAGTCATCTTGGACCACTTTTGTTCAATATTTTTATATCAGATATATCAGACGTTTTGTCTGTTATTCCACATTATTATATGTAGATGACTTACAAATGTACTATGTAATCAATTATGAACTTGATGTTATGTTTTTACAATCCAAACTACTTGTTTTAGAGTAGTAGTGCAGTCATAATAAACTATTTCTAAACATTAACAAATGCTATAGAATAACTTTCTCTCTCAACACTAAGAGCAATTACTCACTCAATGGTAAAGAACTTAAAAATGTCAATCATATTGTTGATCTTGGAGTCGTTTTAGACATTAAATTGCGATCTAATCTGCATTATGATAAAATCCTATCAAGAACCCAGTAACAACTCGGTTTCATAAAACGGAGCGCAAAAGAGTTTAAAAATGTATGGGTAACCAGAACGCTGTTGTTTTTTAGTACGCCTACTTCTAGAATATGGATGCATTAATTGGAATCCTGTGTTCGATTCACACAGCGAGATAATGAAAGCTATTCAAAAGCAGTTCCTGCTTTTTTCTCAAAGAAACACCTACAACCCCAGCGAATACAATACCCTACCATCCTATATGCATAGGCTAAGCTTACCTAATTTGATGCTCCTATCAACCAGAAGAACACTACTCACTTCATGTTTCACATTTGATGTTCTCAACGGTGCTTTAGACAGTGAAAATAGATCAAATACGATAAAATTCAACGAACCCTCAAGACATACTAGACACACACAAACGTTGTTTGAGTATCAGCAACATACTATAAACGCCAATTAATAGATGTTGTAAATAATTCAATAATATCAGCGATAGCTTTCCATCATCAATATTTAAATTCTCCTTCAAAACAAACCTTTACAAGTTCCTATTTCCATCCTCATAACCGCCTCTCTTCTTTATAATCATCTCATCTTTAATAATGTCCCTTCATTTGTCATCTCCATCACTATCCTGAATAATCACGACCCATGCCAAGCACCGTATTAATACTTAGCGAGGCCTGGGGCTAAAATCGACACGGGGCCTACTTAAGGACAGAGCATTAGCTCGGATTTTTTATGGTCTAAATATTAATTTTAAGGCATTTTTGTCTAAAAGTAAAACAATATTTGGTTTCATGACTTAAAAAATTGTGTCATTTTAATTGTTTATTTTAGTTTATAATTCTTAAAACATATTTTTCTAGAATTATATTACAGGTTGCTACAACAACAATGTTTTTTGCAGAACAAACCGAGCAGACTAGACCATGGTTTCGTCGGACGCTACTCCGACTCATCAGTAGTCTCTGTGGTTTATGCAGTCCACTAACTTCGAAAAGCTAATAACCTCAACTGCAGTAAAACCAAAGCGGAATTACCGAGAAGCTTTTCACTTGTCTAAGCACTTGTGTTTTTCTACTCTTTTGCTAGTTGCAAAATTTAAAAAATTTGACTTATTAATAATTCCGTTTTGGTTTTACTGCAGTTGAACTTATTAGCTATTCAAAGTTAGTGGACTTCATAAACCACAGAGATTACTGATGAGTCGGAGTAGCGTCATCAGTACATCATCAATAAAATCAATATTAATAATTTATGTTTAGTTTTTATAAATAGTATTAAAAAATTTTTAGTATTAAAATATATTTCAAAAATTGCTATCAATTGCTTACTTTTCCCCAAAAAACATGAAAGTCCTGCCATCAAGATTAAATATCGATATCTTTGTTTGCAGTTTTTGCTTATTTGTACTTATCCAAATAATGCACATTTTAATTGCTTTTCAAGCCTTGCAAGAAAATAATAGATAACAATTATATATAAAAATCCAGTTTGTTTCTCAAAAGTTGATCTTTTCTCCAGTAAAAACAATCATTTTAAAGCTCAAGCAACTATTCCTACAACGGTTGAACACGAATAAATTTAATAAACAACTTGTAAAACGAATGTACAACGGTCGCTGTCAGGACATTTTGGCCGTACAAAAGCTGTACAAAAGTGCAAGTTTTTCTCTCCACAGTGAAAATTTTTCCATCATTTCGAATGTCTGAATTTGAAAAAAATCGTTTGGAGTCCCTTGCCACCAAAATAACCGATGAAATCTCTTCTAAAATCGACTTTTTATATCATAATTTGTACACTATCATAAGCCAAACTCTTTGCGGGAATCAAGGGAAGCCAAGTGAGTCACTAAAATATATTCTGATTGGCTTCCGAAACTAGTGAAAAATATTTTAATATTCATAATCTTCAATTGAATATTTAAAATCTGTTTCATGAAAATTCCTTGAAAATTGCGCAAATATTACTCGATTTTAATGAATGAGGGCTGTTTGGAAATGTGGTAAAAAATATGTTATTTCGATTTAAGTCAGCATTTGCTAATTCGTGCTCATTGGTATAACTTCAATATATCATTGAACATAAACGGTGGAACAAAAGAAAAATCAAACCAACATTTTTGTGCGCTTACTTCTTAAAATCGGATAATATTTGCCAATTTAATGATACAGGTTCTGGAAAATACGATGGAAAAATTATGAATTGTGAACTTTTTGTTCTCAAGTCTCGGTAGTCAATCGGAATTATTTGTATACCCCCACGCGTACTGCGTAAGGGTATACAAAGGGTATTAATTTTGTCACGACGTGTGTAACGCCCATAAGAAGGCGTGGTAGGTACAGAAAAGTATATATATTCTTGCTCAGCATCACCACCTGAGTTGATTTAGCCATGTCCGTCTGTCTGTGGACACGATTACAGCCATAATTTTGAAGCTATCGTGCTGAAATTCGATATTTAAGCTTTTTTCTGAAAAGCTAAGATCAAGTTCGAGAATGGGCTAAAGCGGATGAAAACCACGCCTACTTCCCATAGAACCCCAATGATGAAAACTCCATAAAGAAACGAATATTTAGGCTACAAAACTTAAATTCGGTATTTGTATACTCTATGACAAAACTCAGGTGTGTTATTAAAATAGGCGTCATCCACCCACTAACACGGCCACCACACATACAACCCTTTTATTGAAACCTATATATAGAAGCTTGTGTCGAAGCTATAAAAGTAAAATTAAATATTTATTATTTTTATATAAAAATTAAGATGTGAGAGAAAAATGGGCGTTATCCATCCACGAACACGCCCACCTCCCATACAACCCGAAAATTGAAAACTATATAAATAGGCTTATATTTAAGCTACAGACGTGAAATTGGGTATTTGTGAATATTATATCAAAATTGAGGCGTGTTAGAAAAATTGTCATGAACACGCCCACCTCCCATTCAACCCCTAATTGAAAACTTTAAAAAAAGGCTTGTCTTTACTTTGCAGGATAACAATTTGATATAAATGTATTTTAGACGTCATCAAAATAGTAAAATTTTTTTAAATCTCATATAAAAAGAGCTGCAATTTACATTTTTTTAAACCATAGCGAACCGCCCGTGGGGGTATTTTAACTTCGGCCAAGTCGAAGATATACCTTACTAGTTTTTACTGTATTGAATGACCTCATTATAAACTTAATTCCTGCAGAGTTTGGCAAAGTTTGTGTTTAAAAAAAATAACTATAAAAAAGCTCGAAAAATAACAATTTTAGAAGAAATTTCTTTGATCATTTCGGTGGCGAGGGACTCGCCTGATTTTACTCAAATTCTGGCTTTCTTCCTTTGTCTTACTTTTGAATAAATTCCAAATATTTCAAGTCGCCTAAGTGGTCTCCATACTAGAAGTTAAAAAGACATCTCAAATTGAAGTATTGTCAAGAACCCTTCAAGTGGTCAGCATTAGAAATTAACAAAAATTAAACATGCGTAGTCTAAAGGTGTAAAACATGACTAATATAGTAATTATGTTTCAACCAGAATCTTTGTGAAATATGCATTTGGGTTTTTCACTAATTTGATAAGAAGTGTGATTACTTTTCATGTGTCTGACTTTGAAGCGATCTGTCATATACTTTCTTTCTTATTGCATTTTAAACAAGTTCACCTCGAGTCTGACCCGCGAATTTCATAATATATTTAGAAAAAAAGTCGAGCAAAAGTGTGTTTTAAATTGTTTACTTACTAACGGAATTTCTTGTCCGGATGCATTGAAAATGATGTAGATTCCTATGGGTAGTCTTCAATAAAAAAATGTTAGTCTTCAAAGACGTAATATTCATTTTCGTTTTCTTATTTAATTTCCGTATAATTCAGTTCTTCTATAAGTCGTATTACAACATGGCCTTCGTTCGGTGTGGACTGTGGTGGACAAGGTGTTCTAGCTAGGGCTTTACATATATTACAAATGTTCACAAAATCGGCAGACAAAGATATTAGAATCATTAAATTTGTTACAACACTTAATATTATATCGATTTAAAATTCTCAAAGAAATACAATAACCAAAGCAACTAATATCCGTTGAAATATTCCCATGACTTTAATGATAATAAAAACATCATTAAATTGTCGTTGCACAAAACTCGCCATAGTTTTCGAAATAAAAATCTACGCACAGCAAAATGTTTTCATCCCCTACGCAATTTTCGATAATATTTCAATTTATAAAATCTGCATAAAATAGCAACACACAATATAGCAGATAAATGTTATTTACTTGCTTTTTCCATTTCATTGCCAAGCTTTTGGTGCCATGAAATACCTACTCAATATCCCTGCGCCATTTCCAGCATATCCACAACTGCACTTTATTGGTCACGTGCGGTCACGACGAATGCCAAACAACGGTACAAAAATTGAAAATAACGCACGATTGGCTTTTGTTTGATTTTTTATTTGTTTATTTCCTAAATTTTTGTGATATTGAGAGACAATTTTGTGCGTTTGCGATAAAGCAAAAGCTTTGCCGTGATTGCGTAATGTTGTGCGTTGCATACGTAAAGAGCTACGTGAGAGATGTGCGACATCAGCGGAATTCAATAATTCAAAATTCTTAAGGTAAAAGATATGATTTGAAGAAATGTTTTAGATAGAATCTTTGATGGATTTGTTCTTGATATTAAAAATTTTACAACGTTATTTTAGCTATTATTGCATAATTACACAGTCCAACAACATTCGTGCAAGAGAATTAACATTGGTAGCAGCTCGTTTGAGTTGTTTTCATTGGCATTAAAATGGTTTTAGAGAAGCTCTGGGTCATAAAACATAGATCAAAATTCATCAAAAATTATATATAAACGTTAAAATCAGTGAGTGTCCTACAGACGTTATTTTTAAAGTCTTGACATTTCATTTAATGTCATTTCATTTTACTTAAATCTTATCAATAAAGTTATCAAAATTCTTATCAACCTTAAAAGTTTTAAGTGCTTTTAATAAAATTGACTAAAATGTATGTTAAATAATGTGTGCGTCAGCAATTATATGTGGCGGCCGTTCCATGAGTTCGATCCTCCATCTGACAGAAAGTTTTTTCAATAGAAATTCATTTTTCAGATCGACCCTCACTTCTCTGCAGACCATGGTTATCCTCAGATAGCAATCATTGCCATGTAAAGCTTCTTGAGAACATGATGAACATTAGTCATAAAGCATTTAGCACATGTGCTCGATCAATTGTGTAAAACATTTAACCAGGGACCGATAATAATTGTTATTTTATATGTCACAGAAGAAAAAGTTAAGCATACAAATTTTCGATATGTTTTCGTTTTATTTTAAAGAAAAATGTTTTTTGGTTATTGCATAACTTTTGTTTTTGAGGAATATATTTTTAGGTTGTCTAATAACAGTTATTTTCTAAAGTCAATTTTTTTGGTTTTAGTGTCAAAAATCCAGTTAAATGTGTAGCCAATCGCATAAAATGTCACTTTTATGGGTTCCATGGAACATTTGAACCAAAATGGATGATTCTATGGCCAATCGGATACAATATGATTATCTGAGGTCACAGTCAGGTCGTTGCGACTTTTATGGATTGCATGGATTATTCCAAAGAATACTTACTTACTTACTTACTTACTTAGATGGCTCTTACAACCGTTGGTCGGTTTTGGCCTCGTCTAAGAATTTTCGCCAGCCTCTTTTGTCGTGTGCTTGCTGGCGCCAGTTGGAAATTCCAAGCGTTGTCAGGTTATCCAATGCCTGGTCTTTCCAACGGAGATGCGGTCTTCAAAAAATGAAAGAATGATTCCAAAGAATACGTTTTGCAAATAAACGTTATTGTAACTTGAAAAAGTAATTCCAACCCAAATTTGTAGACAAATCGTGACAGTTGCTATCATAAATTTCTCAAAAACATGTATAACAGTTGGCTTATTAGTTCACTTTATCGAAATTGAACTATAAAGATGTAGTAACGGTCACAGTCCTTTCTGAATTATACAGAAAATTAATGTTTTTGAATAATTTTCTACGCTATTTTTTCAAATAGAAGATTTCTTTTATAAGTACGGTATATAACTTATTAATGTTATTAAACAAAAGGAAATTTGATATTTTTTTAAGTTGAATGCTCAACATTCGACTGGTGCAGATAAAATAACGTTTTCTATAATAATGGGTGAAAATCTTGGACTTTACTAAATGGGACCATTGTTTTTTTTATTAATTTTTTTTTCGTTACAAGGATATTTTCGAGCATACTATAAAGAAAGGCAAGTTGTTGCTTCTATAATTTTTTCAAGTAAAATCATTAAAATTATAATTTATTTGCAATGCAGTTTCAGATTCTTTACAATTATAAATGCATTGGACTCGCGATAACGTGTACTCTGCAATACTTAAACACTGTTTTACGTGAACACTGTTTTTTTCTTTTGCGTTTCCTAAAACGTGAACTTAGCTAGAAAACCCACTAAGGTGAACACTCAGTTACCACGTGTTTCTTAATTTTTGACATAAAATTACATCTTACAGCACGGTTTGTATGGGGTCGTTTTAACAGATTTTTTGAAGGTCATGCAACTTTTCTGACTAATACTTTAGGGTATACCTACAGCCTTTAATACTAATCGTTCAAAGATAATATATATACTGAAAAATTAGATATATCCTGCGCTGAATTCATATCTAATTATGGATTTTCTCACTGTTATATTAAAGTCACCAAATCGTAAAGTATAAGAAGAAAATGCATGTGCTTGTATAAGAAAATCAATCATTAGCTTCTTATGTTGTGCTTTCTTTGTTTTTGTTTCGTTGTTTTTGCTTGAATTGTATGTAATATGTTCTTGTATGTAAGACTTAGAAAGAAGTGCTCTATTTTAAACACTAGATGTCAATCACAACCTCATTTCAACTCAGTCAGTAAACTCAAACTGTCAAGCTCCGGTTAGATTTAACTCTAGTGAAAAAAAGGAGTTGGATCCAGTGTTGCCAGAGAGCCGAAATGAAATTTACCACTATTTGGGAAAAAAATCACCACTTTCTGTGAAAATTTACCTTTTTCTAAAAAACATTACAAAATTTTAAATGATTAACAGCCGTTATAATCCACTTCACTAACACACTTCCACAAAACATTTATTGGCTAGCCTTGAACAATTGGTTTTTTACTATTGCCAACAACGGTTCCAATTCACGATATGTGAGGGACTTCTTTTTTCCAATTTTTCATTACCTTTTTTTTGTAGGAACTGGTCATGGCTTTCTATAACCGATATTCTTTTAAGCAATATTGATTATTTCTTATTTTTTGATGTGTTTCATCAAATTCTTTAGTTTTTAAGTTGAAATTTGCATCAAATCAAAAATGAAAATAATCCAAAATTTGTTTTTTTTTTTGGTTCTATAGGGGATTCCCAATAATAATTGTAAGCTGATTTTATCATGCTTACTTTTTACTTTTTCTTTGTTTTGGTCTCGATAAGAAGTCCATAATTGAGTGTTATTAAATGATTTGTTAATTTTCGGAAGTCATATAAAAAATACGTGCAAAATGCACAAAACAATCGAACCTAAGAGACAAAGTGGAAGACAGTTACAACTTAAACGAAATTCTACGTCTACACTTACGATCAGTGTTACCTTTAAAAAAATTTTTCATATCGTAACTTTTGCACTCAGCTCGTCGGATTCTCGTCGGATCTGTGAAATTTTATAAAACAACAATAACGTAGAAATCTTCGGAAGCCATTTACAATAAATAAGAGACATAAAAAGCAATGGGATGTTTTAAAGTTTATTTTAAAAAAATATCTTATTTTGTTTCAAAAGTCGGTTCTTATTATGATCAAATATTTTTCAAAATACTCACTCAAAATAAATATTTTAAGCTCACGAAATAAAAGTAAAAATAATATTAAATAGCTAATCGTCATTTTTATTTTGTCATTCGTTAAAAAAGTGTTGACACAGATTTTTTAAAACAATGTTTAAAGTTGGCACCAATATTTTTTATTGTAATGTTTTCACTTAAAGAAAAATATGCAAGATCTGACCTCGGATCTATTTTTTCTGAAATCGTAACATTTTGAAGAATTTTGACCATGTATCGGATCATCGGATCCAAGACTGAAAATCGTAACAAATACGATGTATCGGAGCATATGGCAACACTGCTTACGATACAATCGAAACTGTCTCTTTTTTTTTGTTATATAAGGGATAGAGCGACAATGGTATTCATTTGCTCTTCAAATCTTTATTTTGTATCGGAGGTGGCGAAGGGCGTGGCCGATCTTGGGCGTGTAACGCCCATAATGAGGCTTGATAGGTAGAGAAAGTATAAATTCTTGATCAGCATAACCATCTGAGTCGATTAAGCTATGTCCGTCTATCTGTCTGTCTATCGAGATTTAAGTTGTTTTCTAATCAAGTTCTGGCTACATCACAGAAAACCATGCTTACCTCCCATTCAACCCACAAAAGAGAAACCACTATAAAGAGACTAATATTTAAGCTACAGAAATAATATTTGGTATGAGTGTAGTTTACATCAGAGGGCGTCCACCTACAAACACGCCCACCTCCCATACAACTATAAAATTGAAATCTCTATCAAGAGGCTTCACCCACAATAGTGAAAACTCTATAAAGAGGCTGATATTTAAGCTATAAATATAAAATTCGGTATTTATGTACTTTATATCTAAACTAAGGCGTGTGTTTATGACCGTCAGCCATCCACGAACGAGGCCGGCCTACCATAAAATTGAAAAAAAGAGGCGTGGGTGCATATTAATTTCGGCAAAGCCGAAGATATATCATACCTTACTAGTTTTATTTAAAATTTTAAAAATACAGTCTTTGTCAATCTGTCATAAACATACGTAAATCTGTCTTGAAATTACTTTGAATTATTATTGTTGTTGACATTGTCTTATTATGCGGCTATGCATTTTTTTTTCAGACAAGATATATAATATGTGCCTCCAGTTATTTATTTTGGCGCATTAGCTCAATCGCATTACGTACAACAACAACAACAACAACATGAACAAAAACATAATCAACACAATTAAAATCAAAGAAGCGCAACATTCTCATCATTATCATGAACCTTTTTAGCTACAAGGGCTTAAATCCTATCATAAGCACTTTACACAGATTAAGTGATACACTGTGGTTCAGACGCCAGTGCCGGAGGCAGCCACTACTCGCACACACACACAAATATACACACACACATATGTGCATACAAACAGGGTGATACGCTAAAATGTGCGCATTGGATGGCTTGTGGCTAATTGGTAAACCGCCTTCATTTTAACGAAGACACCCTCTGGAAAAAGTTCGCATGCGGAAGTAGCTGACACCGTAAACGGTAGTCATTTAAGTTTTTTCTTCCAACAGGTAAGATTTTTTGACTACAGCCCTAGAGTTGAAAATATATGAAAAATTTTATAACTTATTCGATTTTGAAAATCAAAACCATGATAACATACAACTATTGATAATGCTCTACGAATTTGATATATATTTCATTCGATGCATATTTCTTAATCATTCAGAATATTCATATGCAGAAAGGTAATTGAAGCGTTGCACAGTGGGGTAACAGAGCCAAAATGAACAAGCTTACTTTTGCAAAAAACGTTTAATGGAGGTAACATTTTCTATACAGGAGTTTTTAGGATCACTGTTCACGAATATAAGGCCAAAGCTTTGAAACTCAAAATGGCAGCGATGAGCAAGCTAACTTTAGCAAAAAACGTTTAAAAGAAAACATTTTGTTTATATTTTATTATATTATGTTTGTTGAGTTCACTATAAAGATATATTTTTTTAATAACATAATCCTGTTGAAATTTACATTTTCATGGAAGAATGGCACATGATAATCATCATCGTTATCACCAACACCATTATCATTATTATCATAGCAATCATCATCATCTCTACAATAATTTCTATCATTATTATCATCGTTGCCATCTTACTTACTTACTAAGGTGGCCATGACAAGTCCTTGTCGGGGTACGGCCGACTTCATCAGCTCTCGCCAGGCGTCTCTGCTTCGCGCCCGCCGTCTCCAATCTCTTTCAGCAAGCGCGGTAAGGGCTTCCTCGTCATCGCCATAATCATCTTTATCGTCATAACTGTCTCCACCATTACCATCAACATCATTATATTTAAGCTGTCGTCATTACAATCATTGTTATTATTACCATAATCATTGTCATGTCATCATTTTTATCAACTTCATTCAATGCAGGCATATCAACTATTAGATCTTATGCTGATTTGGGTAAAGTTTAAAGGTTTTTTGGCAATTGTTTTTCTCTCGATATAATTGGATCGGAGCTTATGAAGAACCTATTTAAATGACATCGGTACTCTTTTCTCCACTGCGCATTTATATTTATTTTTAGTTCGTTCGTTGCCTTTTTCAAAAGTTATTTCCTTGCAACCACATTTCTTTTGTTTCACAATCAAAGCTGATGGAAGAATTCGGCATGTTTGGACCGTTCTTTTTTAAAAAATATGAAAATTGCAACGTTACAATTAATGGAGCAAAGTACCGTGCCATGATCATCTACTTTTTTTTGCCCAAAATGGAGGAATTGGACTTGGTTGAAATGTGGTTTCAACAAGACGGTATAGCATGCCATACGAAACGCAATACCGTAGACCTATTGATAGGCGAGTTTGATGAGCAATGAATTTAATGTTTTGTAGCAGTCCAATGGCTGGCAAGATCATGCGATTTGACCCCAACTGACTATTTTTTGTAAGGATATGTGAAGACTCTCGTGTTCATGGAAAACTCAGTCACAATTGCAGCCCTGGAAGACAACATAACAGCAGCCATTGGTGAGATACCGGCCGAAATGCTAGAAAACTATGTCAAAATTAAAGTTTACAGATGGACCACCTCAGAAGTAGCCGCAGGCTATATTTGCATGAAATAATTTTTAAAAGGTAAAAGGCAGGCACTGACAAATCGTTAAAAAAAAACAAATATTTCATTCACTTTTGCAAATTTTCTTTCTTTTTTTCAATTTTTTGTAAGTTATTAAAATATTAGTAAGGTATATCTTCGACTTGGTCGAAGTTTAAATACCCCCACGGGCGATTCGCAATGGTACAAAATCGTAAATTGCAGCTTTTTTATATGAGATTTCAAAAAAGTTTACTATTTTGATGACGTCTAAAATACATTCATATCAAATTGTTATCCTGCAAAGTAAAGACAAGCCTTTTTATAAAGTTTTCAATAAGGGGTTGTATGGGAGGTAGGCGTGTTCGTCGATGGATTAAGCCCATTTTTCTCTTACGTCTTAATTTTTATATAAAAATAATAAATATTTAATTTTTACTTTTATAGCTTCGACACAAGCCTCTTTATATAGGTTTCAATAATAGGGTTGTATGGGAGGTGGGCATGTTAGCGGGTGGATGACGCCCATTTTTCTAACACGCATGAGTTTTGTCATAGACTATACAAATACCGAATTTAAAATTTGTAGCGTAAATATTCGTTTCTTTATGTAGTTTTCATCATTGGGGTTGTATTGGAGGTAGGCGTTTTTTTCATCCGATTTAGCCCATTCTCGAACTTGATCTTAGTTTAAAAAAAAAGCTTTAATATCGAATGTCAGCACGATAGCTTCAAAATTACGGCTGTAATCGTGTCCACAGACAGACGGACATGGCTAAATCAAATCAGGTGGTGATGCTGAGCAAGAATATATATACTTTTCTATACCTACCACGCCTACTAATGGGCGTTACACACATCGCGACAAAATTAATATATCCCTTACGCAGTACGCGTGGGGGTATAAAAATTCATACACCAATTTTAACCATGCTATCCGCAACCTGGGGATTAAAATTGGACGTTGATTTTTGGGGGAATTTTCTTAGAATTCATTGTAGATTATGTTTCTGCTGATCCTTTGGTCTATAAATAATTAGATCCACCCGATTGTCGGATGACAATTGAAAATATTGTCGCTATTAAATATTGAAAATTTAATATAACTTTAGAAACGTGCCTATAAGTAGGCAATGCATTTTCTCTTAAACACACACTCCATGTTGTATGTTGTCAAATCATTCACTTTCATTTTTTTTTTTTATAGTTTAAGAATTTTTAAGTATATATCTGTATCGTTTTTGATAACAGCTTAAATTTCAATGCTTCGAGAAATCTTGCTTTAAAGTTTCTGTTCGCTATTTAAGTTCTATGAAGAGTTCTTAAAGTTTTATGTCATATCTTTGGATAGAATAACGCTAGAAACTCCAGATTTGGTGAGCATATGGAGCAATACACATGGAGCACAGCTGCATCAATATCTTAATTCCTGCTTAAGTCGACTTAAGTTGTTTTTATAAAACGACACAGATTTATTTTCAAAATTGCTCTTCATAGCTGTAATTACTCAGATATGAGCATTTGCGTGGGTTTTTTTTCTTTAAGAGGCGCCTGTAAGTTAGGTCTGCGTACAAATTTTATTTCTCTGTATCGAAAGAAAAGAAACGTTTGCTTGAAGCGTTGAAGGTGGTGATTTTGTTATTGAATGAAAAAAAAAAATATGATTTCTTGTTAATTATCAACACAAACAAACATACATAAACACACACTCATGCAGGCATATAAAAACAGGTAGCAGCAGCGCTGCACCCTTTCGTCACTGGCTGCCTTTGTCGCTTATCGGATTCTCATCTCAGCTGTCAAACGATGCGCGTTTTCACGTAGTACGTTTTGCTGTCAGCTGTCAAAATGACATTCATTTACCGCATGAACAAAGAGAGCGGTTCTTACTGGACCCCATCCACCAAACGCACACAGTACTACATTCCTAGATATGCTTTGTCGTGTCATCGTTGCCGCCACGGTGGATGATGGGGGCGAACGAATGCGTTGACAAGTGTCGGTTGGCTTCATTTACGCATCGCTCGATGCGTTGACAGTTCGGTTTGACAGTTAAATGCGCTCGCCTAAAGATGCTGAACGCTGATAGTAGTGCAAGAGCTCCGTTAGCGCGGCGGCAGCTTATTAGTTCCGCTCGATTGTGGCTAATTTAAACCTTTTTGGGCCCCCGGGGATTTCTTACAAACGATACATAAAAATGTTTGCGCACTTTTGTAACAAAATCTGTTATGGGAATGTTTGAAAAACAAATTTTGATCTTTGGTGTGCACAGTTAAGCTAGCACACATCTAATGTATGTGATTAGAAATGTGGTTATTAAAGCAAATGGACTCTTGTAAATGCGAATTTTTTAATAGGTTCTATAAAAAAGGTTAATAAAATAGACAACAACAAAAATATTTCTTTGCCATTCTTAAAGTTGTTATTTATTGTAGATATCTATTAGATCGTTTCATAAATTGGCTGGAGCGAAAGAGCATGGTATGAGTAGTTTATTGTGGTAGGGTTAGAATGCGTACAAGTGCACTTTATGGCAAATTTTTTTTGGTAATACAATACTTTTACACATGGTAATAACGGCTTTAGCCAACATCCAAATCTGGATATGGATTATGATAATAGAAAAAAATATATATTAAAAAATAATATAAAAAAGTCCTTATCAAAACCTATGGGGTCCTCTTAACGGAAAACTTTCGAAAAGATCCGAAGTTTTCCTTAAACTGTAATATCTTCAATTGTCAAATTCTTTTTTTGTAATGTATTTTTATATGGCTAAAATATTAATTAATATTTTATAAAAAAATGGCTGGTGAAAAAATTCCGAGTGTTTTTTTTATCGATTTTTAAAAAAACAACCCAAAATTTGTACGTCTAGACTAGAATACCTCCTTTAGAGTTCAGATAAGCATATTCCAAGTTTGGACATTTCCATTACCTTGGAAATTAGTATAAAAATATCTAGAAAAATTGCTTAAACGTGTATTGAGCTTAGAAACCTGGTCATAAAGTATTCCAACGATGTAAAATTTGCGTGGAGAAGTGATTCCACATAGCATGATATAAACAAGCACTTTAGACTAATAAGCAGGTGGAAAACAGGCTTATAACTGTACACAATTAGATTAAAACTCACAAGAAGTAGCGATATTAAGTGTGTTAAGTTAAAACTGATCCTTATATTAGTAAACCGATGCTAGCTATCATGGCTAAAAATGTGTTGAAGAAGAAATCCAGAGATTCAACTATAAAATATTTGATTCAAGAGGCAGATCTAATGGTAAAAAGAAGACCGTTAAGAACCATTGATTAGCAAACGAAATCAAAAGATCTGGTGAAAATTAACAAAAAAGCAAAAAGATAAAGACTTTTCATGCTGGAAAAACGTTTTGTTGACGACGAAAGTAAATTTAAATCTGTTTCAGATAGATTAACTGAAAAGTAACGCAACTTCAACGCAACAGCGTTTGGTTTCGAAAAAAAAAACAAAAATTTAAATGAATGGAAAACCTTATGTTCGAAGAAAGCCAAATGAGGACATGCAACTTCGAAAACTTCCCAATAGGCAATTAAGCCAGTGCTCTTCAAACAAAGGCCTGCATTGACTGCTTCTTTTAAAGACCAAACACATCCTTTCCTCGCTGCTCTTATGAGCCCTTCTTGAAGGCCTTCTTTTTCTGCACAAAAGGCAGCACAACAAACTTTTTTCCCTTCAAAGACTAACTTTTTTATATACTTCAGGGCAACTTTTTCGTTTAAAGTCAAAATATATATCAGTTTAAAAATATGACATAATAATGGCCCTTCTTGCTGCTGTATCAAAGTTTATAAATTGAAATTAATCTGAAATAAAAAAAACATAGGAGAGAAGATAAAATCATAGAATTAATAAAATAAAGAAAAAGGTTTAAAAGAAAAAATATTTTTTTCAATACTTTTTGTTGACCCCTTCTTTTATCCATACTTAAGAAGTGCTTCTATCAGGCCTCTTTTGAGCTATCGGAGCGGAAGGCCTGCGAAATTTTCCCATTTCATATAAAAAAGAAAGTATACTTGGATATGAGTGTGGAAGCACTTCGAAATCCATATGAAGGCCTGCTAGTAGCGCTTCGAAGTGCTACCATTGCTGACTGAGTTAGACCAGCTGTCAAATATGATGGCGAATCGGCAACAGTTTGGGGCTCATTTTAGCTACTGTGCCAGTATCTTTGCATTTCATTGAAAGTACAATGTATAACAATATTAACTTTGAAATTTTAAAAGAAAATTTACCAAAATGTGTTGATAAACTAGATCTTCACTATGATTGGCATTTTTAGCTAGGCAATGATTGAAAACACAAGGCTTATAGAGTGCGATCTTTACTCGAACCCAAAGTCCTGATATATGATCAATTGAAAATTTGTGGGATCGCCTTTACAGAAAAGTTTTAAAGAGCATCCTGTTTCGCATTAACCTAGCTTTAGTGAAAAATTGGTCAGATGACAAACCGATTGGAAATGGTTTCGGTGCACTGAGTACTATTTAGTTTTAAGAAAATTTGCACCTATCAATTTTCATATCAATTTATGTATCACGTGACTATTTATTTCTATTGAATTAATTTATATTTTTATATCCTAATCCTGAAAGGTCAGGGAATATTAATTTTGCAGGTATCAATAAACCTGAAAGGTCAGGGCTTTTAAATTTGTGCAAACGTCCTAGAATTAAGAGAGTCCAGTATAGAAAAGTATATATACTTCTTGATCAGCGTCACCTCGTGGGTCGATTTGGCCCTGTCCGTCTGTCCGTCCCTTTGTGTGTTGTCCACAAGCACAGGATAAGAAGAAAGAGCTGCAATAATTGAATAAAACTTGGTACACATGTTTACACAGACCCAAGGATCTGCACTATTGAATATTTTTGGAATCCACAAACTGACACGTCTAACTCCAATACAACTATAAAATTGATATTCCTATATAGAAAGTTGTATTTAAAAACGCGTTTAAAGTTTAAGAAGTAATCAATTTATTCACTTCTCTTCTGACATTTGTGCTTGTAACTACAACAACATTTTTTGTTCAATTGACTTAAGAATTTCTGAGAATTTTTTGAGAATTTTATGCAGTCGAAAAATGTAAAAAAAAAATAAAATTTATTATTGGTCGCCAAAAAACTTTAAAAGGTGCTTAAATAACCTTAAATAAACTAATTCCACCGATGTTACTGTGTATCAACTTCAATCGAATTGATCTATCAACCATTATCTACACTTAATATATAATCCATTTATCTCACAATCTCTGCTTCTATAACTTCTTCTTATTTATGCTATAGCTACATCAATTTGCTCAATGTTCAACGCTCTGTTGTGACGACCCTTTAAGCCAGGCTATAATGACGTGTCATCGCTTGTTAAAAATGCGTAAATTACATTCAATTGTATGGGTGGGTTGAGTCAGCCGGCGGTATTAAAAGACAGTGTACGCTGAGGGGGAAGGATGCTTTGATTTGGGGTTGGAGGTATTTTTAACGTTTGTGTGCTTATGTGTGGCAAAATGACGAATCCAACGATGCATGGCAAGGAAGCCACAACGAGGTGTTGAATATAAGATATTCAATAAAAATGGTTTGAGGGTGGTTGTGGTTTATGTGGTTTTTCATGATGTTGTTTTTGTCATTTGTATCTTTTGCTGTTGTCAGTGTTGTTCTTGTTACTGCTGCTTCTTGTTGTTGTTGTTGTTGTTCTTTTTGTTCATTTTTAGTGAACATTGATTTATTCAGTCCGTAAAGTAGAATGACAAAAACAACTAGAGACAAATGTAAGCGTATGAAATGAAGTGTTGCAAAATAAGTTGCCTATTTTTAGGCGCAATTTAAGAGAATTTTTGCTAATGAGACTTACCCTTTTTAAGCATTATGTTCTCCGGTGTTATTGGACAGCTATTGAATTGCGACGGCATAACTACGCTGCTGGCAGGGCCAGCATTGGCGAGGCCACTCGCAGCGCTACTGTTCGGACTCAGCGGCTGCAGCGGGAATGTTGCAACGCTGCCGTTTAAAGGCGGCGAGTACCATGATGTTGCGTGATGCGGTCGTGGTGGCCAGCTCTGGTGCGGGTTGTGTTCATGATGTGCGTGTTGTGGCTGGTGATGCGGATGGTGTTGAAGATGATGCGGATGTTGATGGGCGGCATGATGGGGAGAAGTATGCGCGGCATAATGCCCGTTTAAAAGACGCAGCTTGTCGTACACTGCATCGATTTCTGTGTTTTCAGCTGTATTACTGCTTGTTGAAGCATTGGCGTTACCAGCACCACCACCACCTCCACCAGCGCCTGCACCACCGCCACCACTGCTGCTTATGCTGCCGGCAGAGTTTAGTGGCGTTGATGTTTGCACTAAATCGCCGGCGCTGCTGGACGAATTCGATGCGTTGGCGCTGCCACCACCACCAGAGTTTCCAACCATAAGACCAGATGGTGTAGATGGAGCGGCAGGATTGGCCAGTGTGCTGTGTTGTTGTTGTTGCTGCTCTTTTTGGGCGGCTAAGTTGCGCAGGACGCGATTAATGGATGAGACCTAAAAAAGAAACAAGTGCCATCAATTAAGTTGTTTAACGACTAAATTATTAAATTATCAAAATGTATCAATAAATTTTTGCTAATTTCAAAGAAGTGTGTTCATGTAACGTTTACTATTTATAAGACATTGTCACGAACTTCTTAAAGCATAACTTTAAATTCTTGCTAAATCATTTGTGAAATGTATTTTACAATCAAATGTAAATCAAGAACCGACGAAAAATTTTACTGGCGCGAAAACTTAAAATTACACTGCAACGTTTTCTGATATTTCATTACTTACTTCACTTTCCTTCACAAAAAAAAAAAACAATTAAAAAATACAAATACTGTTTCTTGATCAAAGCAAAAATTGAATTTGACATTTCAGTCCTTGAAAGGACTTTGATCGAGCTTCTTATGAAAACGTAAAATTACACTGTAACGTTTTGTGATATTTCATTACTTCCTTCACTTTCCTTAACAAAAAAAAAAAATTAAAAAAAAAATACAAATACTGTTTCTTGATCAAAGCAAAAATTGAATTTGACATTTCAGTCGTTGAAAGGACTTTGATCGAGCTTCTAATGATCAAGAACTGGATGTACATGTTTTTTGCCCACTCCGAACGTTGAATGTTCATGTTCTCAAGAAGCTTTAAATGACATTTCGAACAAACATTGTTTTTTAGGGGAAAAACTTCTGAACAATCTTTGCAGAAATGCTAAATCAGGTCTGATCCTTCGAGAACAACAGTTAATCGGTGGTTAGGCGACAAAAAAAACTGGGTCCTAGACCGTAGAAAGACGCACCCACTCCGGAAGGCCACGAATTGTTTTGAATGATCGTAAAATGAAGTTGCACCAGTGAGCTGAGGCCGTGGATACATAAAAAAAAAAAAAAAAAAAAAACCGGGTTGGATACATTTTGCTTGAGCTTTTGGAGATGAAAAAGCCGCGTAATAATGTTTTTACCACCAGTTTAGAGTTAAAAAGCCTAGAAGGAAGGAAGGTTATGGCCTAAATTTTTTGAGGTGCGCATGGCATAATCTTTATCGTTTTCAGTCAGTCACTAGAGAGCATTATGCAACTTTATTGAGCAAAGTGAGCGAATAAAATGTTCTGAACCATCACGAAAACGCATTGTCACGCACGTCCTTGGAAACGATGGTGAAATTGGACCAATTACGTTTTGAATTGTTTGCCTAGCGAATATTATCTATTCCCTAAGCTCAGGCGGCGGCTCCAGTGGTAGAGTTTCATTTCAAATGAGGAAGTCATCGTGGAAACTTATGTAAGGCTTATTTCGAAGGCTTGGACTTTTCCGTATACTTCGACTTTTCCGTAGACTTTTTAGTATAATCATAGAAATAATCAAGCCACATAAGAAAATTAAACAAAAAATGCTTTTCATCTCCTGCAATATTCAAGCTCAGGTTAACTAACGCATAAATAATTTTTTTTTGTTTTTCTGTAGTCGATTGTAATCGATAAGAAAACAAGCAAGATCTTGTTGTCTAGACTTAGCTTTAGAAATCTATTTACTCGAACTTACTTTTTTCTTCCAACAAGGTCAACGCAGAATTTGTTTATTAAACCGGACGAAGGACGAGATGTCTTTTGAAAAAACCATTTTGTAGGTATTGAAATGATTTTTTCGCCAACAAAAAACCAAAAAAAAAAATCTATTAAAACAACAAAAAAAAAAATAAAAAAATCGGCTTCTCTGTATCTGGCAGCAGCAGCAGCTGCTGCTACTTAGTGGGCTTTTCTGTCCAAAATGTTAATGTTGATGATGATGATGATGATGATGCAGCCTTTACTGTTGGTTTTTGTTTTTGTTGTTGTTGTTGCTGTGCATGTTGCTGACAACTTTTTAACGGGGGACGAAGTGCAACTAAGTGGAAAAATTAGGCAAAAGTGTCCTTTGACATACATACAGCCCAGCTATGGCATACATATACAAGAAGATATATTTATGCTATATAAAGAATGCAAAGCCATTGGGCGCACAGCAAACTAAAATAAAGGGTGATTGAACAGAAACAATGCCTAGTAGACAAGCGAGTAAAGGTTCGCCAGGCATAAAACTAACAGGATTTTATTTGCATTGGCGACAAATGCAGGCACTTCATTTACCGTTACTTTATGATGAACTCATCTCATAGTGTATATTCTAAATTCGGAATTTTATGCGAACACATGTTGAAATATAATGAAACTCTTACAAACTGCAGCATTACTACATATTTTGAAAATTTTTAAAATGTTTCGAACTTAAATCAAAACTTTTTCTATTAATCTGGAACGCAAATTTTTTTCAAATTCCAATAACTACAAAGAAATAACTAATTTTTAACAAAAAGAAATATTTTTTCGATAACAATCTTTAAGCTTAAAGTCCATTTTAGGAAACCTAAAAAGGCCAGGTCGATCGGCATACAAAAGAAACCTAATTGTTTCTTTAACTCGATCTAAAAAATTGTTTGTGCTATTGTAGTACCCTCCACGAAATGATTTTGTGATGATTTTTTGTGAAATTTTTTGTTAAAAGTGCAAGGAACCACAAGAGTAGAAATATTTAAAAATTTTTTTTAAGCTGAAATGTAATAATTTTCGAAGATTTATTTGTGAAATTTTTTGATTTTGACTATTCTGAGAAGCAAGAAACTTAGGCATATAAAAGATTTCTGCCCAAAAAAAGGATATTTTTTCAAAAAAATCCAGGAAGCCCACGGGTAGGCACATTGCGCTATCGTTTCATGGAGAATGTGCCGGTCTAATGTACATTAGTATATCGATTGGTATGGCAGAAAAATTTTATCCCCAATTCCGGTTCTAAAATTAAATGAGTAGTATATATTATTTTTATATAAAGCATTCGTTAACAAACAAAAAAACATATTGGCTGTTTCAGTCCTTGAATGGTCTTTGATCGAGCTTCTTATGATCAATTCTGTTGTTATGTTGTATGTGTAAACAAGTAAAATTTGCAGTTCTATGCTTTTATGTCCATTAAATGATTGATAACTTGATGTTCCCTTTGAATCAACCATTAGTGGGTCTCCAGAACAAAAGATGCTCAAAATTGCGCAAAAATCGAAATTATGTCTAATTTGGAGGTCCAAAAATCAACGTTTTATGCATGAAGTCGCAGTTTGGTGCATATATTTGGTAGACATGGGCATGTTCTGTCTTCAAGAGGACGGTGGAATCTGTAACACAATGGTTTTACTGCAGACGAAGTTTTTTGGTCGTGTACCAATATCATGCGATTTGACGCCACTGAATTTATAATCTTTCAAATTTTTGAAAGATAAAATGTTTACCAATTATTCTAACATTCCGATTCACTGCTCAAAGAAGAAGTTCAAGGCATCATTAACGAAATAAGTCCGCAATCAAAATAAAACGTTATCGTAAATTTCATCAGAAAATAAAGAAGTCTAGCAATAGCTTCGAGCAAAACTAATATTTGCATCTTGGGTAACCCAACAAAGTTTTATTATTTCAATGAGAGTGCTATTTGAGAAGTTAGCGAATTTTTTAATTTGCCGCGTAGTAACATTAAATGCAACACTGATACTGTCAAAAACCATCTGTTAGTAGACTACTGTCAAAATTTCAGCTAGGCTGCGAAGCTTAGTTTGTATTTGGCAGTCATTGAAAGCAGACGATCTTGTCGATAAAGGAAAAACGTGAATTTCCTGTGCTCATCAAGCATTATTTTTTGCGCAAAAAACCATCAGCCAAACCAAGGAAAGGCTTGATGAATACTCAATTTGAAGGATTCACAAGTGCTGTACTGAACTCCGATGCGGTCGTACAAGTGACGTCGAACGTTCTGGACGCTCAAATGAGGTCACCATACCAGAAATAGTCACTAAAATTAATGATATTGTGTTGGCAGAGGATCGCAGAGTTAAGGTGCGCGAGATTGTTGAGGCCATAGTTATCTCAAGCTAACGGATGTGGAACATTTTAAACATAAACGTGATCGAGTGACTGATTCAAAGGCTTGTTTGGCGATGTTGAACAAAGATAAATAGGATTTTTTTCCATTGATTAGTAACCGTGGACGAAACATGGATTCATCACTACGCACCAGATGCAAAGAAACATTCGAAACAATGGACTTCACTGACCGAACGTGCTCCGAATATGTCGAAGACGGTGCTATCAGCCGGAAAGGTTATGGCGACAGCATTTTGATACAAACGCGGTATAATTAATATATTTTACCTTCCACCAAAACTAACCATCGATGTGGAATACTATGTAGCCGAATTGAACCGTTTCGACGAAGCTTTGAAAGAGAAACGTCCCCATTTGGCGAGGAAAAAATCAAGACTATGCGCGCATTCACACATGCCTAGCTTCCATGGAAAAATTCCATGAATTGCAGAATTAGTATTACATCCTCTTCCAGCATATTCTCCAGATTTGGCCCCTAGCGACTATTTTCTGTTTTTAAGCCTGAAATGGCTCGGTGTAAAGAAATTCACCACTAGAGAGGAGCTAATCACCAAAATAGAGGCCTTTCTTGAGAACCTTCCGAAAACGTATTTTTCGAATGGCATCAAAAACAGGGAGGAACGTTGGACGAAGTGTATCGAGCTAACATGGAATTATCAAACGGACCTCGTATATGTAAACAAGATTCATACCAATAACTTGTATAGTTCTTTTGGGTGAAATTTAAAAATTAACAATAATTTTGCAGAAAAAATTTATTCATTCATGCAGCATATAAAATTCTTCTGTACATGGCTTTTTCACTGAACTCCTCCTAAACAGCTGAACCGATTTGGTGTGTGTGTGCGGCTGGGTCTGTAGATGGTTTAGATCTAAGGCTGCGGTTATAGTGAGCGCCGAGTCAGACAGGCAGGCAGGCAGGCAATGTCAACAAGCGAGATAGATAGCTATCTGCATCTCGTTTTTTCACACAGATTTCAGCCTGCCTGCCTGCCTGCCTGTCTGACTCGGCGCTCACTATAATCGCAGCCTAAAGCTTGACACGGTAGGTGGCACCGTTGTTGCTGTGTAAGTGTTTAAAGGGGTATTTAGGATTATAACTCAGTAACGAATTGAGAAATCGTCAGGATTCCTTCACTGCACCATTACATTTTATTCAGAAAAAATTACAAAAATACAAAATTAATTAATATAAACATTTAAATAATCTTAAATTTTTCGATCGTATAAACCGTTTTTAAATTTATACGATAGAAACTCTAAATAAATCCTACATTTGTGCACACCATTTAAAAGTACAGTAAAAATGCCATTTTTGGTTTTGAATATTTTTCCAACAACAATTATTTTTATCAAAGTTTTTTGCGAAATAAAGAAATTCGTTAAGGTTTCTTTTAAATTATAAAAATTTGAAAATTTTAAATTAGAAAAACGAAAATGAAAAAGATGCAAAAATGGTTGGACGGACTTTTCAAACAAAAAAGAAATTAATGTTATTATTTGTAACATGACCGAGTTATTTACTTTCAAAGCCAGCACTTTCATTTTGGATTGATTTTTTTTTCTATTTCGCCTGAAAATAAAATAAGTTTTAAAAACTTTATGTGTGTTTCAAGTACAAAAGTTTTTCTGGTGTCAATTTCTTGGAAATTTTAAGCAGCTTGCATGTTCTAATTTGAAAACGAAATTTGCTTAATAAAAGACATCTAAACCAAAAATGTTATTTACCGCAAAGGTATGCAACTACCAAAATGCAAGTTTATAACTTTGAAAATGCTTGCATGGTAGATTTAAAATCTGAGGACCTTTAGGTATGTTTGGCGATGACAAAAAAGGTCAAAAAATTGGATATAAATGCTTAAATGTAAAAACATGGCAGCAGAGGCACAAAGTGTAAGTGTGTGGCTTTGGCGCCGAAGGGCCTTGGTTGCCGCTCTGCAGACAATGGCACACCCAGGAAATTTTAAGCTCCATGAAAAGCTTCTTGAGAATATGCTGTTTAGCCGTTCGCAGCCGGTATAAAATAGAAAAATATAAAATGTGCATGATTCGCCTATGAACACGTCCATCTCCCAAACCACTCTTACTATGAAAAGGTTCATATTTGACCTGGAGATATGAAACTTCGCATGGCAGCATTTTATATAAAAAGGTGTAAAAAGGTGTGCACAAAAAATGAGCGTCATTTGTACACCTACACGCCCACCTCCCATATAACCCACTATGGTGAAAACTCTATAAAGAGGTTTATATGAGAGGGACAAAGATAAAACTTGGTATGTGAGATTATTGCATCAAAAGTAAGATGTGTTCACAAAATGAGCGTCATACGCCCATGAACAGGCCCAAATCCCATACAACCCGCAATATGAAAAGATTCATATTTGAGAGATGAAACTTGGTGTGGGAGCATTTTGTATATATTTTGTGCTATGTCTATTTAAAAAAAGGGAAGAGATAATTCTAATATTTCATAAGTCCACGAAGAATAGTTATCCTTTGACCTCCATTAAAGTGTATATTATATATAAAAAAAGTTCTCAAAATTAGCTAAATTTTGCATATTTCTATACGTGCTTAAAAAACTTCTATGTTATGTCGCGTCCGTTCCATTGAATGATTGCTTAATACTTTGTAGTAATTTGTACTAAATCTTGCCAATATTTTTATAAAATGTAGCACTCTTTCATTGCTTTAGAATACCTAAAATACATATCGGTTCTTTTTGTTTCTTTCTTGTTTTTCAAGTAATTAAAACTGTACGAATGTCGCGTCCGTGCCACTGGGAGATGCCCATACACAAAACATATGTCACTATGTTGGTTTTCGCTAATCTCCGTAACCACAGAATCGATTTAAATGAAATTTTGTGAATGTGTATGGTTGGTTTCAGCTTAAAAGATAGTTTTCAAACCGATAGGTGGCGCTGTTGTTGATTTTTACAAAAGGTTTTAATTGTGTTAGTAAATTTTTTTTTCAATTTTAATCAGAGTTCACCACAAATATGAACTTTATTTTATCTAACGCTTCAATGTTTTTTAATTCGATTTCAAATATTTGTAAAAGAAAACAGAACTTAATATTTAAACTGAGTAAACATTAATAAAAATCAAAGTTTTCAAATCATTAACCAAAAAAAGAAATGTTACCAGAAACTTTTAAAGAAAAATATGGCTAGAGTTGGACATTTTACCGTTCAGGTCTCATAAAAAAGCACATAAAAAGCAGAACCAGACTCGAGCTGCACCGGGTATTATCAGCTAGTATGAATATAAAAATGACGACTCTAAAAGCGCTGAATACATTATTATGAAATTTTCAAGGAACTTAAGGGGACGTGACGTGACGCCTTCAAAAAAATGCGAATAAATTGAAAAAAAAAAAAAATATTATTTTGAAAAATTACAATTATATTTTAAGGTCAATTTTTTGTTTCGGGCATATAACTGCCGTCTTATTGACATAAAACATGAAATTGTTTCTTGGGATAGCTTTGAAATTACAGGTCACATAACCTCAGAATTCGGAATTTAACGTCAATTTACACGTGCTATTCCACTGTTAACATTTTATGTGCGTTTTGAGCCCAAATTTTCAACATATTTAGTTCGATTTTTCAGCTATTTAGTCGTGTTTTTTTATGACTGGCAAAATTGAGCAAGCATTGAGATGTATCACTGCCAATACAATAATTTTTTTGATATGAAATAGCTTTGGAACTGTATGTCGCATAACAATAAATTTCAATATAGAATAACTTGTTGGCCAGGTCTTTTGCTGGAAAAACTTACACGAGCTTTGGCAAACTCGCGTGGTGATGTCCTTTTTCTAGAAAAACTGGGACAAATTGAACAAGCAGTTGTGGCTCCATATCTATTATATCGCATAGCTTTAGAAGTTATAGTCCATTACATAGAAGTTCAGAGTGGAGTTACTAATTGGTGATGTCCTGCTACTGGAACAATATTGAACAATGAGCCTGATGTCAAACTGAGTGTCTAAGAAAAGTTTTGAATGAACGGATTATATTCCAATTTCGTTAAATTTACTTAGGTAAGTAAATTTTTTCCTGTGTAATATTTCAAATTAGACGAACCCAGAACTCAATGAATTGAATTTTTTTTTAATCTTTTTCAATAGTTATAATTTCACACTTTATAATGAAGACTTATCCGAAAATCGATACTTTTCTTAATAATACGCAGATAGCAATTTTTTATGACAAAAATTTTATTCTTTACAAAAAGTTATTTCTGTTGAAAAAATTTTCTGTCAGATGGAGAATTGAACTTTGGCTACCGTGATTTACTAGCACACATGGCCATGGTCGCAATAAATTTATGCGGAATTTATAAAAATTTTTCTCCCAAAAATTTTAACTTCCAACATTTTGGCAAAGTCAATTAGTCAATAAATGGAAAATTACAATTATGCACTTTTGACTCTTCGTTTACCGTTTAACATGATTGACGGTTGCCACTTACTTCGAAGTAAAGCACAACGCAAACAATCAAATAAATGCCGTGCAGCAAGTGGTGCTCATGATAGCACTTTAATTAAGCTAAGTGTTGCTTTGATTGTGCGTTTAGCACCTCTTTAAGCAACACTTAAGCACAATCAAGTGACGTCAACAACAACAACAACAACAACAACAACAACAACAACAACAACAACAAAACACAACAACAAACTATAGAAGCATTTGTAACAAGCTCTTGTTGAGTGTGTGAAAGTGTGATAACGAGGGTTTTCCATTCCTCTCAATATGAAATATTTCTGCGTTTGATTTTCTTCATTCACCGCAAGACCTCTGCTTTGGCTGGACCCCTATAGCTCAACGTCCCCCAAAATAAATAAACACATACCTACACAATATAAGAAAAGCTTTTCACAATGTCACACACTCGCATATAAAAACCACAACATTTTTTTAAGCTAGACCCGCAATGCTGGACCCAGTGACTAACCATCAAACCACCCTCACCACCCTTACCAACGTCAACTTTCTTAATGATTTCGGAACGCGCTCAAGATTTGTGGCTTTTGTATTTCTTTTATTTATTTTGCCATTTGACAATTTTTTTATTCTTTGCATTTCTTTGCTTTTTTTTGTAAAAGATTTTCCTTCCAATTGAATGAACGCATTTTTCCGCGGTGCTGCTTCCGCTTTGCTTATTCTTATTAAATAGCACAGAAAAAACGTAGTGGGAAATATATATATACACACACATACATACATATAACAAAAGCAAAAGAAAAAAGAAAAACAAATGCGAAATGAAATAAAAGGCGACAAAAGCACAAATAAATTGAAATAAAAAGCAACAACAGTAACAGCACAACAATAGTAAAAAAAACGAAAAAGGACCTTCCCGGAATTTCATTGCATATAAAATAAGCGAGCACAACAAAAAAAAAAAAACACAAAAAACAAAATATAGAAAAAGGGACTAAATCAGTTGATGGCAGACCAAGAACAAAACGAAAATAACTGCGAAAGCATGAAACAATATTTGGTATTTTTTTTTTTTTAAATGAAAAAGTCGTTAAAAAATATGGCGGAAATATGCACAGCAAGAGCTAGGACAGAGTGACAAATAGCGAAAGGGAGAGATGTATAGAGCGAACGAGATATATAAAGAAATATTGCTTATGAAGTACACAAAAAGGTGGAGCCGTGTTTAAGAATGTTAAGGCTATGGAAAAAAAAACAAACTTAGGTCAAGCTACTCTTAAAACATGAGCTCTAATCGAGCCAAAAGCTTCAATCTTCTTAACACCAACCAATCTACCTCTTCCGATGTATTTCGAAACATAAATCAAGCTAACATATAAGTTGTTTTGCAGAATTTTAAACCATTTTCTAGTTCCACAAAATTTCCAAAAAATTTAAAAAATAACCCTCAATTTTAAAATAAAACCCTCAAAATTAGAATGTAACTTCCGTATTCATAAAAAATGGTATTAACTTGTGATACTATTTAACAAGAACATGATCATATATTTCGAAACTTTTAAGCTTTTAACCTCAGTCTCAAACGTTTTATGTTAGATTTATTATTTTTTTTTCATATTTGGGTAAGGCACAAATCTTAATATATAAAAGTTTGCTGCTCCGTGTTCTATATCCCTCAAACTGTTATAGTTGTTATTGCTATGCTTTGTAAATTCTATTACAGTGCTTTTTATATGAAAAAATTGTTAGCCTAAAAGTATGCCCACAAAATTTATTTGATATTTATCATTAAGGACACATTGACAAGGACTGGAACAAAACAACATTTGAGTTGAATGAAAATGTCATATCGTCTGCTACTTAATAACTTTGAATACGACCCGTCTATGACGGGTTTCTATACTAGTTGATAGGGATTTTATGTCCCAATGGGTTCGTTTGAAAAACAAAAACAAACACTACAATAGGTTTACTATGATAAGTTTTATTGATGATAAATAAAAATACAAATGTGGAATATTTTTATTGATGGATAAGGAGTGAAACAATCAGTCAGTTTCCAATTATCAATCAATTACCAAAATAAATTTTGATAAAAATCAGTTTTTTAATACGAAAATACTATTGATCTACCGCTCTGGACAAAGGAGAAATAACGCTAACTTCATGGAAAGTTATCAAAAAATACTAATATTTGCCTTATTTGGGCCTAACTTATGCTCCAAATTCGGAAAATCTCTAAAAAAACTAGTGATTGTGTTTTACGGAATATCCGATAAGCCTCCAAACCTCTTCAAAAAATCGGAAAAAAATCTCAAAAAAACTTTTCCTTATAAGCTTCCTTATTTCTTATTAGAAGGAAATATCTTTTTAATATAGATAAGAAGGAATAATTTAATATCAACTGATAAAAGCCTTTGTCAGAAATTCCCACGCCTTTCTCCGACATTCTCTCCTACAGAAATTTGTTCCTTGTAGTCTATTTTTAATTAATTTTTTTCAAAATGTAATGCAAATGGTGATTTAGAAATAACAAAAAAATAACACATTATAATATAACTTTCCGTGGCATTGGTTACTCTCTGATGGCCAATCAAAAAAAGTTATTTCTGTTGAAAAAATTTTCTGTCAGATAGAGAATTAAACTTTGGCTACCGCGATTTATTAGCACACACGGCCATGGCCGCAATAAATTTACGCGGCGTTTTTAAAAATTATTCTCCCAACTATTCTTGGCCGTATAACACGCATTTTAACTACAATAATCCACAATTTCCATCTTAATGGAAGATATCAAACATTTTGTTTTTGCGAAAGTCACAATCTAAAATTAATATACAGTATCGTCCAATAGCCATTTTTCCTCTTCAGAGCAAAAGCTTTGAAAGCTTTGAAATCAAACTTTTGAAATCAATTAAAATTGTAATTAAACAACAACAATCTCATCATAAACAATCAATTTGGTTTATGAGCTAAGCATGGCCCTTCTGAAAGTAGGGGAAGAGTGGCATGAAAGAGCCAAGTTTTGAAAGAGCCATCTTGATTTACGCGGTAGTTTTCATACGAATGCTTCTTAAATTATAATTTTTAAGAAGCAATACTCGCCATATGGCACCCTCGAACATTTGACAGTTCACTGATAATAAACGACGATGGTGTATCGTACTTTGGATTTCTTCATCATTAAGTAAGTTTTTCAGAACATTTTATTTGTTTTGTGACGTCTTCACCTTTAAAACTAACAATAATATTATTATACTATAATTTTATGGATATATTAGGCCTACCAATAACATATTTATTTTGCCGGAAAAATCTTGATTTCATACTAATTTTTGAGGTTATGTTTCTTTGGACAATATGTTTTGAAAGAGCTGGGTTGCGGTGGTATGAAGAAGCGTAAAGGAAGTTTAAATTATTTTTGTCAAAAATGTTTTTAAGTGTTTTAAAACTCTTATTTTGTTTTTAGAATAGGTCTTATTATTATAGATTTTCTTCAAAGCGATTTAATTTTTTGCTAAAAATATTTTTAAGTTTTTTAACTATTTTTTGTTTTTAGTTTTGAATTTTTTTATTTATTTAATTTGTTTTTGTAAAAACAATACTTTTTATAATAACAATTAATATTTTTAATAAAATATTCGTTATTGTTAAGTCTTGTAATAAGAAGATGGCTCTTTCAAAACTTTGGTTGGCTCTTTCAATGCCCATGTGTTATGAAAGAGCCGAATTTCATGTTTTTTATAAATGGCTACAGGTCCAAAAATATTGTTGATTTTGGAAAATATTTCATGGTATTACGTTCATAAGTGAATGAGAAAATACTTTTGATACAAGAATTATAATTTTATTAATTATTTTTATATATTTTGTAACTTTTTTTAAAACTGGCTCTTTCATGCCACTCTTCCCCTATGTGAATATATAAGATCTGGCCTAGACAATTTTTTTTTCTGGAACGTCGTAGTCGTTTATTCTCTCGACATGACCTAGCCAGCGAAGCCGCTCAATTTTAATACGCTTGACTACATCGGTGTCGGCATATAGCTCATACAGCTGTGGTTCCATCGTATTCGGTACTCGCCATTGACGCAGATTGGACCATAGATCTTGGGATTTTTCCCTTGAACGCTCCCAAAGTCATTTCTGCTCAAGTTCCAGGTTTGTGATGTGTATAGTAGGACGGGCATTGTTCATCGATAGAGTGCTCTGCTTCTCAATTTCCTACTGATCCAAGGTTACACCTGTTGGCAGGAGTTATCCTTCGTTCAATCTCAATACTGATTCCGTTGGAGGAGTTAATGCTGGATCCCAGGTAAACAAAGTCCTTCACTACCTCAAAGGAGGTGTTGTCAACAGTGACGTGGTTTCCAAGACGCTGGGAATGTTTGTTTGTTGACACAAAATACTTAGTTTTATCTGCGTTCAATGCAAGACCCATTTGACTCAACTCTTTTTCTAGCCTGGAGAATGCTGCACTGACTTCACGCGTATTATGCCCAATGATGTCAAAATCATCAGCATAAGCCAGATAGCTCTTAAGATCTCGCTATAGTCGGGCAGCAGAACTTCAACGCTGTCATCCACAATTGGGGTTTCCTGGATATCATTTCCATTGGCGTTTTTGGATCCCCCATTGGGATTGTTGTCAGCGTCACCATTTAAAAGACTAGAGTAGTGCTCCCTCATAACATCAGTGTACTCGGATATCTGTCACTTGATTCCAGTTATCATCTTTGCAGAAAGATATACCGGTCTTAAAACTATCGGCCAGGCGTGTTATCTCTTCGAAAAATCAATTTTCATTTCTGTCGACATGCATTTCAATTATTTCACATTCGCGCATTTCTGTCTTTCGTTTTTTTCGCCTGAAAAGGCGTCTGTCTTCCCTCCTCTTTCCACGGTATTGCTCTATAACAGCACGCGTTACAACCGACTGCAGGGTGGCTTTGTAGGTGATGTCCTTCTCTGCAGTCGCGTCGCGAGACTCTTGGTCGTGCCACTGGTTTCGGCTAGAGCGCTGGTAGCCATACGCATAGAGTGGGATATGTGCGTCCACTGCGTGCATATATCGTTGATCGGAGGAGTGCTTTCTTGAAGCAGGAGTGAGTGTCAGGTTGCGAAGGCTTTGGCTGTCCATTTTGACTGCAGCTTGTCGACATTTAGCTTTCTCTGTGTAAGATTCCTAGCAATCTTAGTTACGCACAGACGTGTGCGGATCTTGGCTGCGACAAGATAATGATCCGAGTCTATGTTAGTACCACGGATCGTGCGTACGTCTGGTACACTGGAAGAGTGCTTTCCGTCAATCAAAACGTGATTAATTTGGTTGCATATTTCATGGGACAGCCAGGTGGCCTTATGAATATTGAGATGCTTGAATCTAGTGCTACTAACGACCATGTTTCGCGTTGCGGTGACGTCAATCAACCTCATTCCATTATCGAATGTGTTGTCGTGGAGGCTGAACTTTGCGTCAGTTGGACCAAATATGTTTTCTTTGCCCACCTTGGCGTTGAAGTCACCAAGTACGATTTTTATGTCATGACGGGGGCAGCGCTCGTATGCGTCTTCAAGGCACTCGTAAAAACTTTCTTTGGTCTCGTCATATTTTTCTTCTGTCGGAGCGTGCGCACATATTAGGCTAATGTTAAAAAATTTAGCCTTGAAGCGGATTATGGCAAGTCGTTCGTTCACAGGAGTGAATCGCAGGACATGATGCCGTATTCTCTTGCCAACTACAAATCCGCAGCCAAGCTCGTGCTTCTCCACATGGCCGCTGTAGTAGACATCACAGGATGCTTGCCGTAAGCAACCCTGTCCATACCATCGCATTTCTTGGATTGTAGTGATATCAGCTTTATATCTTTCCAAGATATCAATCAGTTGGTTAGAGGTACCATCCCAATTTAGGGTGCGGATATTCCAGGTGCATGTCCGTAAATCATTATTAGTTTTTCGTTTGTGGTAGTCGTCATCAGTTTTGGGCATCATTTGTCTCATTTTTCTTGTACGTTTCATTGAAATGTTTTTTATGTGGTGGGCTTCAAACTCAACGCACAACCTTTGCTTGAAGGTCAACGGAAGCCTGCCGCTTAAATAAGCTGTCAACTATCGAGTGTTACTTTGACGTTTCCAGGAGACACCACGTGGAGTTTTGAGTCTCGCCAGATTGAAGCAGTCGCCAAGTTGAAGCAGTCAGATACTATCTAGAGAGAGTTATAATCTTAATATATTTAGCTCTCTTCTTTCTGCTTTCATTTCATGAATAATTATAACTCTTGTCTCAGTTTTTCACGTCATACTCGAAATGAAAATCATATAAAGTTTCCATTTTAAACCACCACATAGCAAGAAGCTGGAGAAGGGTATATGCTATATTCATACTGGGGTCATGAACCATCTAAAGACTTCATAACATTTAGCCACTCATCATTCACACTTAAAACACCGTAAAAACACGCACAATTTGAAGGAAAGGAAGTTCCAAGGAAACGGTCTTTTATCAAATGTCAAGTCTAAGCAAGCAGCGTGAATGGTTCTTTTATCAACTCATATTGTTTAAATGGACTTAATATTTTGTACGCAGTGACCTTGGAAACCATGTTTATGAACATGCTACACAAAGAGTATATTATAATAATAAAACTCTCTGGGCATGCTAGTTGAAGCTGAATATATTTAATGCTATGTTCACTAAAATTCTTTAAAGGATACAATTATCAGCTTTAATAATAAAGCCTAACTAAAGCAGAGCTCACATGCTTTCTACTCTTCATTGATTCAAGCATGTTATTTCTTTTTTGTTTTCTTCAATTTCTTGAACTTTAGCTGCCAACTATTTGCAAGTCAGTGCCATGTAGTGCCATAACTCCAGGAGGAAGGAAATCTTATTGGCATTAATGTGGTAATAATTCACTCGTGCGCTCATTATGTGCTGTCGGCGACCGCCAGGGGGCGATGTGTAGTTATTTTCTACTTTTTTTCTAGTTTGTTTGCAAGAAGATGGTGACGACGACAACGACATCTTTCGCATGAGTTTCCTTCCGTTTCCGGTTGAACCACTTCTTCCCTTTTCCATTGTTGCTTCTTGCATTTATTTATTTTGTGTTTTTTTTTTGTGCTTGATGTTTTCACTTTTCACAGAGATTCGGGTGTTCTCTAAGCTTTGATTGCTAAAATCACATAAATATACATGGTGTCATCTATTGTTATGTTCTTAATTGTTTGCATTAGTTCGTGTTGGCTTTTTTTGTCTGTGGATAAGTGTAACAGAAGTTCTGCGACACCCTGTTTCCAAATCGGAATTCCAAGATGTTTAAGATGTTGGTGTGAGGAAAAGACACTCGATGGCTACAGCTACGTTTTTAAACCACACTGATGAGCAGTTTACTCGCTAGACATTTCCTGGCAGAGAAGGAGAGTTTTTGTGGTTCTGTTGTTGTAAACTTGGTATTGCTGCATAAAGACTTACAATCAGGGTGGCTGCGCACTCATTTATTGTGCGAACATTTAACGCCGCTTTCATGCACGCCATGTCCTGCTTCTTTCGTTCACACCCTTAGTGATTCGTTTTTTTATTTTATATTTTTATTTTTTTTGTATTTTCATTATTTAATGTATGCAACGCCTTCAATTGTGATCCATGAACGTTTGCCACACTTAAGGAATTCTGTAACGACGTGCCCGGTGTTGCCACCATTTTGATGTGAACACTTTTTTTTCTTATCACAAGAGGTTATGATGGGGGGTTATGACTTGGTGGCGGACTTAATATTAATATTGATTTAATTAAATAATTTAAAATTAAAAATTGTTCAAACAACAGCTTAACTTCAAAACATGAGTAACAGGTAAGATAATTTTAAAATATTAATTAAAGTGGGCCTTGAACATCGCTTAATGTTTGTACACGTATAATATTGTACACGTGATTGAATTTCTATATAAACAGTTCTGTACTACTCCAGTCTGTTCTGAAATCCTTTGAAGTTTGGTATTCTTAAAGTAACATGTTTCTTTATCCAAAAAAATTCCAAACTATGTCCTTTTTTTGAAAAATGAACAATTATAATTTTGATTACAAGATTAAAAATACCGCTTTAAGTCGTGTAGATGCCGTCAAAGAACTTGGAATATGCATGGATTTTAAGCTGTCGTATAATCATCTTACTGATACTATTTGTTAAATAGCATCCTTAATGCTTGAATTTTTAAAACGCTGTGCCAAAGTATGTAGTATGCAATACTGCGTCCTTACTTGTAGAACGCATGTTAAGTTTTGTCCACAAATTGTAATGTGCATCTTCAATGTAGGTATAAAAATAATCTTAAAACGTTTTGTTGGGTTGCCTCTTAGAGACTTAGGTGGAATTGACTCTTTAAACTGACGATCTCTTTACGAGGTTCGTTGAAATCTATTAAGAATGCTATCTTTAGGTGAGCAAAGGAAGTCTGTTGATATCGTTTATTTACACCAACTCATAACCGGTGTACTCGATAGTCCGGAATTTTGTTCTCTTTTATAATGTATTCCCCAGCCGCGACAAAAAGTTTTTTTCAATAAAAAATTTTTCCGATCGGTCACCACCTCTCTGCAGACAATGGCAAACCTCAGAGAGTAAACAATGCCATGTAAAGCTTCTTGAGAACATGAACTTTAGCCGTTCGGAGTCGACATAAAACATGTAGGTCCAGTTCTTGGTCAATTGTGTGCATTTAATAACACACACAACACAATTGATCATAGGAAGCTCGGTCAAAGTCCTTTCAAGGGCTGAAATGGCCAATTAGTTTTTTTTTTTTACATAATGTATTACTAACAGTAGAAACGGTAGAAACACTAACATCTTAATTTGTCCACCATTTAGTAGAACGAATAACATGATTATTGCTCCTTTGAGCCGCATGATTGCCTCTGCTTGTCGTAAGGTCAACTCTGACAATTATTATGTTATAAGATCTATATATTTGTATGTATGCATAGCTAGTTGTTTTGCCTGTGATGTCCTGGAGCCCATTCCATTCTATGGTCGGTTAAGTTCTCTCATATTGACCAGTTTTGAGCCACTGGTATCCATAACATTGAAATATTTCCATGATTTCTGGATCGTGGCTTCAAATGAAAAATAAGAAGTTGAGCAAAGAGTGTTTTACCAACGGAATTTCTTTTCGGGATGAAAAAAAAAAAACCTATGATTGTCTACTCTATCACGTACGTTGGCATTTGAGTGGTACAAATTGTTTGTGAAGAGGGTCGTACATCACTTGATTGTACGCCTCAACAACTTGCATCGTCAACTTTTTCAGTGATGATTTCTTCGATTCTCAAGGTGTTGTGCACTTGGAATGCCTTCCGCGAATTCAATCAGTCAACGCTCAATATGATTGTTTTAAAGTGATTGCGAGAGAATATGCGGTGGTTGAGGCCACAACTATTGAAGGACAATTCATGTTTTTAACACCACGATTATGCATTGTTTGCCATTATTTGACCAAAAAGCCATTGTTTCAATATCGTTCAACCAGAACCATATTCATCAGATATGGCCGGTGTAAACTTTTTCTCCAAACTCAAATTGCCTCTTCATGGAAAACATTTTCAGACGATTGAAGTCACGCAGTAAAAGGTTTGAGGGTAAATTTTATCTTTTTTATAACATTTCTGTTGAACAAACTTGTTTTATTCCAAATTTATTATAAGTTTTATCGCACTCAATTTTATAACACTTGCATTTCCATTCAAGTAGCTATTTTACTCCAAAATAGTTTAATTTTTATACCATAAATTTATAACTATCATATATATATTCCAGTAATACACACGAAGCCACTCGGTGGCTTCATTTATTTGTATAAATTTGGTTAATACGATTTTATGGTATACATTTTATAACATATTTGGTATGGATTTATATTTATACCAAATAGTATAAAATGTATCCTCATATTTTATTCTGTGCATCAAAAAGCATTCACAGAGGGAGCAAAAAGCCATTCTGAAATTGGTCTACCAAAAATGAAAAAAAAACGTAGGCATAAGTGTATCGCCTCCGATGGTGATTATTTTGAAGGTAATAAAATTAATATTGAAGGCAAATAAACCGTTGTTGTTTTAGTTGCTCAACACAGGCGCCATTTTGAACAAAATATTTACATATTTTCATAATATCTCCTTATCGCTCACAAGTAAGCTTGACAACTTGCGGGTTACGAAGTTAAATAAACGTGGACATAAGTTTGTTACAAAATCTCCTGACCTGCGCCTGGATTTCGAATTTCCATCATTGTATAAGTCTCAGGCTTAAGTAATATAAACATATGTTTTTTGCAAAAAGTATTCTTTATTCAACAAAATAGTTTCCTTTGACGGCAAAGCTTCTGTAACTTTTTTGTAACTGTAACGCGGCTGTAGAACGATTTTTTCTTGGTTTCAACATATGCGTCAGTTTCGGTTGCGAAGAAAGTCCGCTAAGAGTAGGGTTACCAGATGGTATTATAAATGGTAAAAAATGAAATGCCCTCCTTTTGGTCTAAAATGCCCTCCTTTGTACATTTGAGAAATCTCTTGGTAATTTTTGCAATTGTTTTTCTCTCACTATAAGCAAAACTAATTTTCCTATTTCTCTTTAATTTTTTTTCAGATTAACAACACGTTCATTATTTACCATTTTGGGCTTCAAAATAACGCAAGCTGCAAACGTTTTCAATCGCCTCAGAATCGCCAGCAAATCGCTTGGAAGACGGCACAATCGCCAGCAAGCTCTTTGCATCGTTGTTAAAAGTTACAAGTGGTTTTATAGTTTATACAAGTGCATTCGACAGACGTTGTCCTGTCCCCATGCAATGAATTTTTTTAGTTGATAAACTTTTTAATTAATATTAACGATTTTTTAGAGCTTCTTTTTCCAACGAAAGATATTGAAAATTTTTCAAAAAGCCATTTTCCAGCGATCGTCTTAGTGAGCGAAGGAAGATTTAGAAAATTCTTTGAATCGCACATTCAACCTTTGGGCAACCGAAAAGCGATTCTTTTTCTAACGATCGTCGGAATGAGTTAAGGAAGATTTTGAACATTTTTCATGAATCGCACATTTAAAGCTTTTGTGATCGAAAAGCGATCCACCTTGCTACGATTGTGGGAATGAGGAAAATTTTTCGTGAATCATTCATTCATCGCTTGGGCGATCGAAAAGCCATCATCTTTCAGCGATTGCCGGAATGAGCAAAAGAAGATTTTGAAAATTATTCGCCAATTGCGCATTCATCCCTTGTGCAATCGAAAAGCGGTCCTTCTTCCAATGATCGCCGGAATAAGCAACGGAAAATTTTGAAAATGTTTCATCAATCACGCATTCATCACTTGGGCAATTGAAAAGCGATATTTTTCCAAAGAACACTTAGACGAATCGCTAATGCATCGCAAAATTAACTTCTCTTCCAATCGTCTTTCAAGTGTGTGCCGGGAACTATCTTGAAGTGGACAATTTGGCAACAGAGCAATTATTTTTTTCTGTTAAATAAGTACACTTTAAATTATTATGATACTAGTATAGAAGCACGTGATACGACGGGTCGTATTCAAAATAATTAAGTAGCAGACAATATGACCTTTTCATTCACTTCAAATCGTCACTTCAAGGCGTCTTCAATGTGTCCTTACTTATATATATCAAATAAATTTTCATATAAAAAGCACTGTTATAGCGAAACAGGTTCTGGTCCAGGCTAATATGTTCAGCCTATACATAGCAATAACAACTATAACAGTTTGAGCGATATAGAGCATGGAGCAGGACGTTTGTCTTTTATATATTAAGATATAGTATTATCTGCGTGTCCTCCTTTCTCATCTTCCCTTGAACAAATGTCCTTCTTTTTGCCAGCCATTGTCCTCCTAAGCCAAATTTTGATCTGATAACCCTAGCAAAGAGGTGGTAATAGCTAATGGCCAAATTTGAGCTATACAGTTTGACCCAATTCGTTTTCAATGCCATAGTTTTGAATAAGTTGTGACATTAGGGTGCTTCAAAATTAACTTTTTTTTAAATTATTAATTTAAAAAGCCAAAATTGATAGTTTTTGATGCAAAAATAATATACTAGAAACATTTTTAAGAACTATCAATTTTCCAGCTCTCGCACGGGCTCCAAAGAATGGTAATATTCTTATACTCAAAATTAATGAAAACTGCATAATTTTTTACGAAGATTGCAATGCATTTTAAATTTATTAAAGAATTTGGAACCATTTCTTCTGTAAAGACAAAAAATGCGATAAAAAAACTCAAGTTTGATTTAATTATGTTCATAAAACTTAATGAAATATTTTTTGACACGAAATAGATAAACTCGTTTTATTTCCAACGAGTCTCTCGTGGACGTGAATGGGTTAAAAATGTATGATTTCTACTCTTGCTGGTTGCTGCTTTGTCTTATTTCAATTTAAAGCTTTTTTTTTTATAAAATTTTTCTTTTAATATCATTTTCTTAAACAAACGATGCGTTATGAATAAGTAGCTTGATAAAATCGGTCGTAACTTTAAGACGGTAGAACCAAAAGCTTTAATTTGGTCTCATTAAATTATCCATAAAATGATATGAAACTTTTGTTGTTTTTTCCTAATTTTTGTCTTTTCAAAAAATTCAATAAGAATGGTTTGACTTTTTTTTTGTTAAATTCAAACGGCATCGCAATTATTGTAAAAACTACATAACAAAACACATTTTTTAAACCTCCGTAATCTCCAAAATTATGCAATTATTTTTGGATCACATACTATCAATTTTTGCTGCAAAACCTTAATAATTCCAAAAAAAGTTAATTTTAAAGTAGTCATAATTAAGTGTCCGTCCATGTTCCAATTAATCAATACAGATTATTCCGCGCACATCCGAGAAAACAGATGTTATCACTTTCCCAACGATTTGCTGTGTTTTTGGTTGCTTTGATCGGTTTACGCCTCGCTTGTCACTCATCTAACGACCGATTCGTGTCCGCAATGAAATAGTGTATCCATGACTTATCAATAGTGATGTATTGACGCAATAGCTCCAGATTATTCTGCTTAGACATTAGGTCTGGGGCCTTACTCTGTAACGCGATTTCGAAAGTTAAATTGTTCGAATTCGGAATTATGATACTCTGCAAATCGATTTTCGAATTCAATATTTTGACGTATCTTCTGTTTCTTTACACTTATTTTCGCATTTTTGGCGTTTAAAAGTCAGTAATACGAACTTTAACTGAATATTTGATGAAACCATAAGTTAAATCAATGTCACGAATGCAAAAGAGTAACACAGTGCGATTTAACTTTCGAATCGCATTTAATTTTCGAATCGCATAACTTTTCGATTCACGTTACAGAGTAAGGCCCCTGTTTCCGTAAGCACTTCAAGTAAAGTTTGAGTAAATTTCAGTTAATAGAGAGTAATTTGATTATCTGTCAAAATGAGAAAATTTATCAAAAAGTACGGTAACGGTTTCAAGTAAGTTACAAGCACAACAGCTGTTTTTTGAAAATAATCAAATTTAATTGCTTCGGTTTTGTATTTAAAACACTTTAGTAAGCGTTCATTTTGGTTATTTTAACTAGTTTTATTAATTTGTTAACCAATTGCATACATTTTTTTCACAACACAATGAAACAATTTATTTTTATCACTTTGACAATCAGCTATTTGAAGCTGGAGTTTCGTGCTTGAAGAAATTTTTCAAGTAAAGTTCGGGTAAGTAATAGAGAGCGACAAAAAGTGACATTTTTCTTGTTCTTCTTCTCTCTTGAGCTGGAAAAAGGTGAAATGTGAAAGAAACGCTTTCGAGTAACTTCAAGTTACTCAAGTACGGAAATAGACCTATTGCCAAGTAGCTCTTTGTATCTTCGATTTGATGTTATTTTTGCTCTAAACGATTGAAAAATAGCTTTAACACTAACCCACATGTTCGTGTGTAATGGAAAACACACTGCTTTCTGATATCTCCTGGTATCATATCCACCCACATATTTTTATAAAAGTAAAAGTATATGATTGTATTGCTTATTCATAAAATATGTCCTGTTTAAAACTAAATCTCAGACGAAAGAAATTCTTCGAAATCTATAAGAAATTCTTTGATTTGAACTGAAAATTCTTTGATGATTGGACTGTTGGTGCGTGAAAAAAATTTGGTGAACCTGGTTAAGGTAATTTTTTTGCTATGATTTTTGTCTGTATACTGTTCACGCTCAATGCATGCGCGACTAAATTTCTTAAATTTATGCTTACAAAAATTTATGAAAATTTATAAATACTTACACTGGGAATATTGTCGTTCGTACAAACACCATCCTGCAACAGTCGATCACGTATCTCCCACGCAAAGATACTCGGACACTCACGTTTGTACTGCGAAATTTTGCTAACAACTTCAGCGGTAGCGACACGCGGCTTGGAGCCACCTATTGCACGCGGTCGTATGCTGCCTGTCTCGTAGTATCTGTATTGTTGTTGGCAAGAAAGAGGCAGAACAAGTATATCGCATTAGTCTCCGATTTTGTTGTTGTTTTTTTTTTTTGTTATGTTGTAGCGCGCTCACTTACCTTCCCAGGATTTTGCTAACACATCCATTGGACACTTGCAAAATTCGCGATATATCACATGGCCGCGCACCTGAATGTGCTAATTCGACAATTTTTTGCCGTGTTGAATCCGGCAACGGACGCCCACCAACAAAGACGCCACCCAATTGATTGACACCACTATGACCTGCAAAAGCAGAGAAAGATTAACAAATGCAGTTAATTAAGATTTAGGTATAAACATGATTTAATTAATAATTATTTTAAGTCATATGCCAAATATAATTAACTTTTCTTTCTTATTTACTTAATCTATTCAACTTATTCAATAAATCAATCATTTTTGAAAAAACAAGTTTTTAAGTTTATTAATTGTTATGTTTTGTTATTTAATAAATATAAAAAATAGTTATATTTATCGAATTTTTTTCATCAGTGTAACTCTTATTTTCAGCTCTAGCTGTGCTAAAAAACTTTCACGGTGTCATGGTGTTTGTGTTTGAACTCCTCCGACGAACGGCTGGACCGATTTGAATGAATTTTTTTTTTATATTTAGTAGGTTTGAGAAAAGGTCGTAAAGTATTTCCAATCTTCCTACCAACGAGGGAGTGCGTGGCACTTTTCAAGAAACAAATTTTCGGTTTTACTTTCGTTCATAAATCGCATATCATTGGTACGAACTTATTGTTGTCACGCGCCCTTCGACTGTCAAATTTGGGCGATCTTTGGAAAGGGGGCATGGCACCGCTCATACAATTAAACTTGTTGATATCGAATAGATTTGCAACTAAATGTCGTATAACAATGAAGCTCAATATAAAATACCATAACTGATTGGTCAGGTCTTTCAATTATAAAAAATACACGGGCATTGGGAAACAAGGCGTGGCTACGCCCATACAACTCAAATTTTCGATACAGAATAGCTATGGAAGTAAAAGTTAAATAACATTTTAAGTCAGAATAAGGTCACTATTTGGAGTAATGCTATTGGAAGACAAGAATGGGCATTGTACAGGGGGTGTGGTTCTATCCCTATAACACACATTTTTTAATATTAATATTTAGTATTTATTGAGTCTTTGGAAGAATTCCTTACAGACTAAAACAACAAAAAAAAAATAACTTAAAGTAAAAGGAACTTAAATAACTTAGAGCGAAATAATTAACAGGAAATTAATTGCAAAAGTCTTAGCAAAGCAAACTTAAAATCAACTTTAGTCATACAAAAATCAATGGACCTATCTTTGTATATATTATTAAGCACTGATAGAGACCTATTTATGGGGTCATTGATGGCATAGTTAGATCTGTGACATTTAATGTGAAAATAGTCTGATGCCCGTAACGATCTAGATGATATATTAAAGGTTTTAAACTCAAGAAGCAATGGACAGTCAATATTACAATTAATAATACCATAAATAAACATTATACTTTGAACCAAACGCCGCTTTTCAATGCTTTCAAGACGAATAAGCATGGACCGAGAGGTATAAGAGGGAATAGGCTCAGTAAAAACAATCAAGCGTAATGCATACTTAAGAAATTTCTTTTGTATACGCTCCAGACGATTGATGTGAATACCGTAATATGGGTTCTAGATGAGTGATGCATAATCCAAGTTAGATCTTACAAATGAAGTATAGAGCTGCTTTAAGGTAAAAGGGTCAAGAAAAGCGAAACATGGCAAACAAAACTAAAACGAGAGTCGAAGAAAACACCAAGATCACGTATTTCATTCACTTTTTTTAAAACCACGCCATTAATGTGGTACGAAAAACTTATGGGTGTATTAATCTTCGAGACAGTCATACTGCAACATTTATTCAGATTCAGTGTAAGACCATTATTTTTATATCAGGTTAGTTAGGCAATTGTTCAATTCAGTTTGAAGAACTTGACAATCTGAATAATGGTTTATTTTGTAATAAATTTTCAAGTCATCGGCGTATAATAAAAAGCAAGCTGAAGGAAAACATTTTGAGATATCATTAATGAATAAAATTAATAATAATGAACCAAGGATACTGCCTTGCGGGACTCCAGATGTTACCAAAAAAGGTTCAGAATTCACATTCTCTATGAAAACACAAGATACCCTCTTAGACAAGTAGGAACTAAGCCACGAGAGAACCGATGAATGAAAACCATACTTAGACAATTTCGAAATTAAGAGATTATGTGGAACTTTGTCAAAAGCTTTTAATATATATCTGAATAAATAATGTCAACTTGGCTACCATCTTCACATGAATTAATGCAATATTTTGTTAAAATGCTTAAGTTAGTTGTAGCTGACCTTACCGTAACAAAACCATGCTGATAAGGACAGATAGTGTTCCTTACCGCGAAGTAAACTTTCTCTTTCACAATTTTTTCAAAAAAAACTCAAGATATATTAGTAAGCTTTGAAATTGCTCTATAATTTTCAATATTGTTCTTATTTTCAGATTTAAAAATAGGAGCAATAACAGATATTTTCCATTTATTAACCAGAATGCCAGAAGCAAGAGATTTGTTGAAAATTAATAAGAATGGAAAAGAGATAGCTTTAATACATTTTAACAAAATGTGAGAACTAATTCCATAAAGGTCACTTTCAAAGGAATCATTTAAGCTAAGAATACCATTTTCAATATCCGTTAAGGATAGACAGAGGTTGCCGAAATTCAAGAAAGAGTCAACATTTTCTAGTTGAATATTATTAGAATTCTGTTTACAAAAGTTCGAGACGAAAAATTTTGCAAATAAATTGGCAGTATCAAACAAAGTATTCGATACCTTATCACTGTAAAACATAGACGAAGTAATGTAAGACGTACCTTTTTTGGTTTGAACGTATTTCCAAAAAGATTTCGTATCAGATTTTATACGGCTCTCAAGATTCATTGCTTATACAGAAATTTATTGAGAAAATCAAACTCACGCTTATAATGTATACATTTTTCATTAAATTCTATAAAACCTGTAGATTTAAATTTCAAACTGTATTTATTTCGAAGGTTCTTTAACTTTTTTAAACCCTTTGTATACCATGGTAGTTTAAAAGACTTCTTTTTTAGGGGAATATTAATCAGGACGTGATCTAATAAATACTTTAGGAAAACCTCAAAACAATGCTGACATTAAGCCCATTAAAGAGCTGATTCGAGTCTATGCCATCAATAAGACCATTTAGTAAATAATAATTACAATTATTATAATCATAAAAATATAAATCAAAGCTATTTTTAAATTGAATCGTTTTGAAAAGAACAGTCACAGATCGAAGAAACTCTGTTTGGAGTAACTATTTAGTGACATTCTACTACTCGAATATACTCGCAAACTAAATCGGGTATTGGACAAGGTGTGTAGCTCCAAGGATGGCAGTAACGCGCCGGGTACCAGCTAGTAATATATAATACTAATAAATAATGTACCCTTTGATATCTTTGATCCTTAAACTAAACTGTATTTTTAGGTTTATAGAGAGGGCTTGTTTTAAACATCAGTACCACACTGTCAAAGCTTACAAACCCAGTTTCCTTCAGTTCAACAAGAAGATTATGTAAAACAAGGGACCATAGCAGAGGTGATAGGACGCCTCCTTGTGAGCATTCCCTGGTTACAATTGCTTTGAGGGTCGTATTATCTAAACAGGTCTGCATGACTCTACTACTAGGTGTCGTCAGAATCCACCTGCTTATGACTGGTAGTATTTTAAGGTTGTGAAGAGCACTTCTAGTGGACTCACATGATGTATTATTGAAAGATACTTCAATTTAAACCCTTTCAATGGCTTGGCTAGAATAATCGTGGACAAATTTTGTTTAGCTAATATTCCCATCATTTAGACTTTAAAAAGATTTAAAATACATCTCTCTGATTTTTTACATGCGCTGCTTTGCTTTTGGCCGGCTGTCTAATATAGACAGTTATTGGGCCTTTTGCAAAAAGGCGTTAGTTGCTTAATCTTATCTGTCCCGAACTCTTTGGGTAGAAAGTAGATTTCTTCAACTCAGCAAAGTATGTTGATGAGGTCCTAGATAGCACCTAATCCTGGAACCTTCACATAAATAAACAAAAAACAAATTGGCCATTTCAGCCCTTGAAAGGACTTTGACCGAGCTTCTTATAATCAATTGTGTTGTGTGTGTTATTAAATGTTTGCACACAATTAACCGAGAACTGGACCTACATGTTTTATGCCGACTCCGAACGGCTCATGTTCTCAAGAAGATTTTCATGGCATTATTTACTCTCTGAGGTTTGCCATTGTCTGCAGAGAGGTGGTGACCGATCAGAAAAATTTTTTATTGAAAAAACTTTTCGTCGCGACTGGGGATCGAACTCGGGCTCCGAGCGTGCTAAGCCACACACTTAACCTGCACGCCACGGTCACCACCTTCACATAGACGGCACTATAAGCAGGTTTACATGATTGTTATTTTTTTGGCCGAAAATAAAAATTATATTTTGGTTTTCATGTTTTTGATCAGAAATAACAATCATTTGTTGAATTGTATTATTTTGCTCAGTTATTAAGATCAGTTCTTGATTTTCTTTTTTTTCAGATATATAAATCGTTTAAGAATTTTAGAATTTAATGTTAGGGATTCCAGTGGCTCAAAACTAGTTGACGTGGAAAAATTTACCCACCAAAGCAAGGGTTGGGTTCAGGGACAACACATGACATAAATACTAACCATGCATAAAAAGATCTACTTTTGGGTCGATCTTTTGACAAGTTGATACAAAAAACTCTGTAGTTGTTAACAAAAGTACTCATGAGGTTTTAAAGAGCAGTTAACATATCGAGACCTAACCGCCAAAAAAACCTTTGTGGATCCTCTCTATTCGTTCTTGGGGACTATTTCGTCTAAAAGTCTAATGAAATGACAGCCCAAAGATAATTTTAACAGTTCCTGAAATCGAGCATTTATATATTTAATCGCTTTTGTCAAAAATGTCATGTTTACTTAAGAGTTTACCCAAAAGTTCTTTCTGGTTTAAGAATGAATAAAAGCATTGTTCTGGAGAGTGACAACTGGAAATTTATTGACAAGGCTATCTTATAGGTGTTTTTGTTTTGAAGATTGAGTCAATAGTTTTTCACATTTTTTTGTTGTTCACCTTTTGTGATTTTTCTATTTTATTTCAGAATAAGAAGTCAATCAGGCACTTGTCAATAAATTTACAATTATCAAACACCAGAATAAGACTCTTAAACTCTTAAAATAGCATTTTTGATCCTCTTTCATATGATTTCATTTATTTATCAGCAAGTTTTTTTTTTTTTTATTTTTATATTCTCTCACTCAATTGATATATGCGTGGGGGAATTTAAATGTGTTGGCCTAAATAAGTTAACAAATGTGCTAACGGCAGCGCACTTATTTGCTTGCTCAAAACAAAAAGTTGCTTTATGTCAAAGCGTACTTATAAAATTTACACACAAATCGCAAATAATACTACTTTAATGTGCCTCATGCAGCACATTGTTAACTAATCCGTGTTGACATTTTCTCTCTCTCTTTTTTACGCTTTTTGTGTCGTTTTTGTAAAGAATGTCACACCGAATCATACGCTTGATTGGCGAATTATTCCAGCATATCAAAAACAAGGGGAGGCTGACTACAACCAAGACACAAACGACCGACAACCAACAAGCGACAGCCGACGAGAATGACTGGACAAGCAGCAACAGCAGCAGCATCACGATAACAAGCGCAACAGCACAGAGCAGAGTAGTTTCAAAACGTACGGTCTGACAGGATGATGGGTTGACGGGTTGATATGGGCCTGCAAATATGTACGTTAATAAGTACGAGTACACAACAACTACGATTGCCGACACAATAATTTATAGTTGCATTTAATTAATGTGTATTTATATACACGGCTAAAAATCTTGTACTAAATTTTAGTCAATCCTGTACTGTATATATAACCAAGTCACTTACTTACACTCAGTTCAAGTCCCGCATGGGTTTAAAATTTAAACCAAGTCAAGTACTAAATCTTAGTTTTAGTCCAGCATGGGTTTAAAATTTAAACCAAGTCAAATACTGAAACTCAGTTTTAGTCCAGCATGGATTTCAAATTAAAACTTTAAACTCCTATCGGTTTAGTTTTATAATTCGCAAATATTAAAGCACATAATTAGCACGCGCAAAAAATTTTATTCCGTGGCTCAGTTGGTTAAGCTATTGTCGATTTGATTTGATTAATCGAGTGACCGTGGTTCGATCTATGGCGTTCTGACTTTTTTTTATTTTATTTTGAAGATGTCTTTTAAAAACTCTAAGATGGTTTTCTGACTCCTTTATTTTACTAAAATATTTATTATTATGTTGAGATCAACCAACAAAAACTATAAAAAATACAGTTTTTAAGAGAAGATAGGATGCACAGTTCCTTACAAATTATTTTAATTATTGAAATTAAATTTTGTTCTCAATCACCGAATTTGAAGAATCAACAGATTCCTTTGAATTCCAAGCTCTTATGAGCATTTCATAACTCTTGACCTTGTCCAACCTGGGCAAGTTTGCTTTGGGAATTATGTAGATAATGAGAATGAAACAAATTTCTGATATCAATTTGGTATCACTGTAATATTGTGATACTGAGATATAATGCTGATAGATAATGGTGATATTTATAAAGCAGTCAAATGTTACAGACCTCAATCTTGTCTATAAAAGTCCAAGCGGAGATTAATATAGATACTATAAAGAAATTGATAAAAATTATGAAAAATGTTTATAAATGAATTTCAATATTTTATATTAACTTTTCATTCCAATTTTATGTAGAAAATGGTGGTTGATTTCGAAAAAATATTTATATTAATAGTTATTCAGGGTCACAAGGGCAAATTTGCCAACGTTTTGCTTCCAGGTCCTATGTTTTCTTCAATTATGCGAAATTTTTCGTAAATATTTCAAAGTTTTCTATTTTAAACTAACTTAAATTTTTATAACTTCATAATGTCAATTCTTCAATTATTTAAAACTGATATTTTGTGGTTTACTGATAGTAAATTTTCTCTCACAACTTATAAGCCCGGTAGACAAAAATATTGGAACACTTTAGAGAAAATTCTTCAAGTTTGTGAAAATTTTAGATTCGTACATCTATTATCAAATATTCATGGATAGTTTTTTTATTTTTTGAATTTCTTCTAAAGTATGTCAATTTTGTAGAGGTTGATTCGAAAATATGTAGTAAGATTCATCGACTTATTTTATAAAAAAAATCTTCTAAAGGGGTGAACAATTTAGTTTCCGTCCCGGGTACCACCAATCCTAGCTACGCCACTGTAGTCAAGTAATTAAAAACACCGTCTTTTGAAAATCTTTAAAATTAAACCTAAAACACAGTTATTTTGTAGTAAATGTTACAAATGTTGTTTGATATAAAAGGTAACGGTGATGTGATAACTCTTTCTACATAATACCCCTGAAAATATGAACTTAATAATAAAACTAAATAATGAAAGACTTACAGCTCTCAGCTTGTCAAATAGATTTTTTTTAACATTTCAAAACTCTTCCTTCATTTTAATGGCTTTAAATAACTTTAATGTTTTTTAAACCCAGTATCACACACTCATTACTAAAGCATCGTTTTTTGAGTCACTATTGAAGTAGACATGATACTGTGAGTTTTGATGGGATAATTTCTATTGAAATAAAATTGGCTGAAAACGTGATCAGCAGCTTTTCAAAAAATTTCTATAGAAACTTTTAACATAAGTTGTAATGAACTGTAACAACTTAGTAACATATTTAAAATGAGTTTGTACTCACGTGTACATTAGAGTGAGACGAAAAAAAAGTTTGGTTCAAATGCAATACAGAATAAAAATTGAGAGTTTGCTAAGACCTCTTCAATGCCGTTTATTTATTTAAGATCGGGCACGTCATACTAAAGCTATGTAAAGACCATTTCGGCTATTTTTCAGGTGGTCCAAAAATATTTTGTAGTTTCGTTTTGGAATCTTTTCGAAGTTAGCTTTGAAATAGAAGTCGGGTGAAAATAGCGTCTGGTGTCGCTATAGAATAGAAAACTATTGGTGTGTTTGTTCCGAAGTAAACTTGAAACTTTAAATGTAGCTGTGAACAACACAATGTTATCGATTTATAATCTAATAGTTATCGAAAAATGTAAAAATGTTAGACAATTACACAGTGGTTTTCCCCTTTCGGTTTTGATGATTGATTTAAATAAATTAAGGGGCGCTGATAATACATTAATCTGGGGATAATGAAGCAATTTGTTAAGGCGCTGAACAAAGTAGGAGAGGATTTTAAGTATCTATACTAAATTTTTCCATCTCTGTCTGAAGCTAAACTAAAAGAAGGTATTTTCGTTGGTCCGGACATAAGCAAATTTATGTAAGATCAGTTTTCGAAAAATTGAGCGAAGTTGTGTTAGAAGCCTGGAAATTTTTTAATTTCTAGGACACTTCTAAAACATTTTCTAAGAAACCACAAAAGTCCAAAGTCCAATGAGGACATTGTGAAGAACATGATTGAAAATTTCGGCAAAATGAGCTATTAAATGAGCATTAAACTTAATTTTCTTGATTCTGTACCCTGATAACTTGGCATCAAGTTTTTATTAACTTGAAAAGCAAGACGAACGATGTCACCAGGATTGGAAAGAGATGGAACGTCACTATCAGGGAAGGTGAAATAAAAAAAATTATGGCAGACTATTGTTGAATGTTAAAGTGAAATGATCCAACTCGGAATTTCAAGCGAAAATCTCGCGAAAGATAAAGTATTTTATATTTTGTATTTATTGAAAACTGTCCCTCAAATGTATTTTTAATATTTTAAAGTTATGTAATTGTATCTTAATTGTTATAAAAACTAGTAAGGTATATCTTGGACTTGGCCAAAGTTAAAATACCCCACTTCTTAAATTGTAACCCTATAAATATATGCCTATTTATAGCATATTTGCATATTTTTTCTGATTAGAAAATGTGATTTTTCCTGTTAGATTTTACCATTATGTGAATTTTTTAAAAAAAGTGACAAAATCCAATATTCCTGCCATTCACCATGTAACAGATATTTTTACAAATATTTTATCTTTGTACGCTGATTATTTAAAGCTGTAGGAATTTAGTTCATTTCAAATATTTGAGAAATCGGTTATTAAAAATCGTCATTTTCGGTACAATTTGGGGACCTCGGTAGTCGAGTGGTTTGCGTGCTTGACTGCCAAACACAGAGTTTCCGGGTTCGAATCTCGGTCTAACCATGATCCTATGCTTTTACCTTTCTTTAATTCTTTCCTCATTTCTTATCAACTGAAATTGAAAATTCATCAATATTTACGACTTTGGAAGTTGTAGTTGGTGGTAGAGATGTTTGTGGAATAAGACTGCTCAATAACTCGAATTGACTGAGGTAAAGGCATAACACTTGCCTCAGATTCAAATTAGCATGTTGATATAGCGCTACGTCACACATAAAACATTCTTCACTTGTTTCTCTTGATTTCCCTTTCTCTGCTACTTATCTATCTCCCCATTTCCGACTTGACTGAATAGGTTTGACACCTGAAATTCTTGGTTTAAAGCTTTTTTAAAAAAAAGCCATTTATTTCATATGTATTACTTTAATGTGACAAGGCACAGTTAAGTTTTTTTTTATTTTAGATTTTTTAGAACTAGATTTTAGCTTAAATGCTAATATGCTAAAAAGCAATAAATTTTTCAAGTGGATAAAAAAGTATTTGGCTTTAAAGGTTTAAAGGGCTAAAAAGCACAGCTAGGCATCTGGCAGAATATTATACTTATGCAAGTGCGAAATAGCTGCTAAGAATTCATGCCAAAATATGCTTGGAAGTATCTTATAAAAAATCGCCAATATTGTTCATAGATATTATTTTTATAATTGCAGATATTTGTAATAAGTTTTAAAACATAAAATAATGCGACTTTATTTTAACCCATTCCTAACCTTACAATTTCTTTTAATGCTTGCTCTATTCTATTCTTCTTCTGTCTGCTGCTTAAAGCCATAAAATTTTTGCTCTGTTGCATCAAGCACCAAATCTGTTTAGATAAATTAATAGAAATCCTATTAATATGCGTGATTGACTTTCAAATTCATAACAATCCGTGTCCAAGCATTGAGACCCAAAATCCTCCCACCAGCAAGTCTTCTACAAATGCTCTACTTTCGACTTATTTTCTACAGCATTCACTTTTGTTGTTATCGTTGTGTTGAATCTTGGGACTTGGTACTGCTTAAAGGTCAATTTAATATCAATGTTTTTTTTTTTAATTTTGTATTTGTGATGAGGCATAAAAAGCCAGCACAGCGACCCGTGTCCAGTCTTAGGGCACACACGCGCAACGCCTAACTCAATAAATTTCCTTGACTGTCTTTCATGTTGTTGTTGTTTTTTTCCCTTTTTATATCTTCATCAATATATCGAATCGATCAAAAGTTTCGCTCATGCATAAATTTCAATAGAATTGTTTTATATTAATTTTTTTTTTCTTTCCACTAAAGTCTGCAACAACTGTTTTTTAGAAGAAGCCTTTTCTAGGGCAACTGCTCAAAAAAAAAATATTCCCAATAAGAATAAAAAGTGACAAAGTGGATATAAAACTATCTTGAAAACTTTATATTGCAATACTTATGGGATGGCTTAAAAAAATCTATTGTCGGTCTTAGTGTTTGAACCTTTTCTTAGCTATGTATGTCTTATGGCCAAGCTTATGCAGGTATTGAGTGACCAGAAAAAAACTGTAGAAGAGGAGGGGGCCAGGATTGTTAGCTTTTGATAAGACTACTACTTACACGTCAACTTAGAGCTATTTCTGATTTTGGAATAAGAGTAAAAAGGTAAAAATTAGCTAACAGAGCATTTTTGACAATTAATTAATTGTTTTGTATTTGCCACCATAAATTGTTGTTGTTGTTAATTTGCTAATGTGCTTACATGCCACAGAATCACGTAGTATTGACTGCTTTTTAACCAAACTAGAGCCTTTTGCTGGATTCCATGAATTCTACTGCTTAAGTCAAAGAAACTGAATTGCTTTAATGTTTCCTTGGGCGAAAAGTCGTTCGTCACAGTCCTCGTGAGAACAGGTAGCAGTTTGTTACACTTTCCACTTACAAACTCTACTCTATAGCAATTGATTAGCTATGGAATTCTTTGAAGCGTTTCAACAATAACGTTAACAACAAAAACGACAAAACAAAACAACAACAAATACTGTGAGAGAGCAAGTGATTTCTTTGGCCTGTTGGCGATACCTGTAATTATGTTTTTGGTTTTTTTTTTTTTTTTTTTTTTTTGTTATAATTTGACACTCTTTTTGGTTTACTCTAGTACTATTCCAAAAAACAGCAACAACAACAGTAATAAATGTGTGCGTGTGAGCATGTCAATCCACTTATGTTGTTGTTACCTCGTACTTGTGTCAAAAAATGCCTCAAGCATCATCATTCATCCATCAAACAAGAATCATTGTCAACAAACACAACAACAACAATAACAAATACATAATAATTTTTTTTTTCACTTATCAAGGATTTGGTGACAACATAAAAGAGCTGAAGAAGATGTCAACCTTTTTTTTTGCTTTGTTGATGCGTTCAGCCAAAGTCAAGTGTTCACAACGCCTCAAACAGAAAAAAAAAAATAGATAACTGAAGTGCGTGCGAGTTGAGAAGAATTGTCAGTCGCGAAATGGTTGTCAAAGGACTATTCGGGTTTTTTAATTAAACTGGTCAAAATTTCGAAAGTGCCATCAGCATCAATATATTAAGAATATCAGATAATAAAAGTTAAAATTAATGCACGAAAACGAAATTTTTTCCTTTCCCCCTATCTATTTGAGAAATAACGAAATTTTCAATGCATTCTAGTTGAAGAGAAAAAAAAAACGCCTAATGTAATCTTAACCCTAGAAGGTGCTTACTTTTTATACATAAAGGTCATGCTTCGTCGAAAGTTTTACTGAGAACGAACTCTTCATCAGTCTGATCATTATTATAATACGGATGACAGTCCATGTCGTAATTCCGATTTTTTTTTTTTTAGCCTCCACTGTAACAAAGCGAGCGCTGAAACAGTAATGTTCATCACTGGATTCGTTGTAGTCGTCACACATCGATAAAAATTGTTCAATTTTCTTAACATTTATATATGTTTTTGGCTGCAGATTTTGCGTTCCAGCAATAAAAATCGAATATAAAAAAACAAAAACTACGAACAAAAAACCCAAAATATGAACTGAAAAAGTTATTCAAATGCCATGCTTCGTCGTTTCGACGACGAGATTTCTTAAAAATCATACTTATGAAGTATATTTTTTCGGTTCTACGTCTGCGCATACGTTCAAGCTAGACTTTGAATGGTGCTATAGGAAAAATCAGAACAAAACAAACAAAAATACGGAAGAAAACGATATAATCGATTCGACGAAGCATGTTCTTCCCGGGTTAAATACTTGTAGGTATATAAATAATTGTATAATTTTTAATACTTCATACGAGTAGAAAAATACGAAAATGTATTCGATTTTTATTCATTCTATCCATTTTTATATCACATAAAGTTTTGTGTGCATACTTTCAGGCTGAGAATTTTTCTGTTAGTAAAAGTAAAACAGTTTAAAAAGCAAGAAATAATTACAGTTTCAGCAAAATAAGGTGCAGAGCAGAGTGCAGAGAAAAATTTTAAGAAAGTTTTAAAGCAAGAAATAATTACAGTTTGACCGATATTAGGTAAGTAGCAGCACGGTTGCCTTTTATGTATTACTAGTGATAACTGGCGAGTGTTAATAGCGACTTCCAACTGTATTGTTAAAAAACAAGTATATTCAAAACTTTTATCTGACACTTGACTTGATACCACGCTCATTGTGCAATGCTTGTCCCAATTTTTCCTCGTAGAAGGACATTACCTAGTGCTAGCTCCATTCTGAGTTGCAATGTTTTGTGTCTTATACTATTCTGTATCGAAAAATTGGCTTACATAGGCAGAGCCACGCCTAGTTTTTCAAAGCCCATATAAGATTTCCCAAAGAAAGACTTGACCAATAAGTAACTTCATACTGAGTTCTTTTGTTATGTGCAATTTAGATACAAAGCCATTTCATATCAAAAATGTGAATTGCTGACATACCCACTTTTTCAATGCTTGCTCAATTTTACTAGTCAAAGGACTCGACAAAGTCAAAAGACTCGACAAAGTCAAAGGACTCGACTTAATAGTAAGTGAATAACGAGCTTCATTGATGTGTACTAATAGTTTGAAAGTTATACTTAAAATTTTGGATGCTGAAAAAGTGACACGCCCCTCGTATAACACCCATAAAAAGTAACCAGTAAAACGGCATGTGTAAATTGCGGTTAAATACCGAAATAAGAACCACCTGGTACTTTTACACAATCCCATAACGGGAATCTTTATTATCACATAAGAGCTAATATGTGGACACATGCTGCCCGGATATTAATCCTTTATATAACTACGTAAGAGGCATTGATGAAGGGAAAACCAATAAACATTAACATTTAAACTAAATAAAAAAATACATATACAAATATATAAAAATTTTGCTTTTTTAGGCAAAAATAGTTTGCTTAAGAATATATATATTTGAACGGTTAAAAATTGTGGAATAAATTTTAAACCAATCGTTAATAATAAATTGGTAATAAAATTTGAACTTAAGTACCCTAGGTTTTACATTTAATACAAAATAGCTAAACGGTAAAAATATCGTCGAGTCATTTTTAAACCAATCTTTGGAATAATTAATGAATTTTTAAATCCTTTTATATTATGCTTGGTTTTCACTGACAAGGAAAGGTCCCCAGGTGACACTCTCCGATTTGAATGATTTTCGGATATGTGATAGAAGACAAAAATCTAAGGTCGATGTATTTTTTATACGTGCTCAATCGATGGTTTAGGTTTTCAAACTCGCGTTCGAAAATCAGCTAAAAATTTCGTTTTTTTGCTATAATTTCGCTATTTTCCATGGAAACATTTAGAAATTTGGTACCAAACGAAAGCTCTTACAAAACCACACATGATGGCATCAATTTTTTTATAAGAAAATTTTGTTGTAATTTTTAGTCGATATCAAAGAAGTATGTTGACACAAATATTTCATATTATTTTATGTTGGATTTAAGGCAATTTGTAAGCTTACCTTTTTTTTTGTTTTTTTTTAAATTTGTTACTGTTTATAATAAAATTTTTGTTTTATTGAAATGCATTTATTTTCCTCAAAGAAAAAATTTCATTACATTAAAAATACCCAATATGGGTGTCAAAAATTTTATTTTTTTATGACCTATTCTCATGCTTAAATATTTTATCGTAAAATGTGTCCTATTTTATTGTAAGTCTCATCGCACCAGTAAAAAATAGTTTTTATCATCCAAAGTACCAAATTTAAACTTAATAAATTGGGAATCAAATTTGAATTTTAGTAGGCAAGGCTTAACATTTAAGACAAAATAACTAAACGGTAATAGAAGCTGCATTTTGTTTACATTTTGTTAAGGGGGGACATGACATTGACCGTTTGTATAAATCGAATTTTTTTATAATTTTGTATTTTAGTAAATATTCTTAAGATTTCATGGAAAAATTCCTACGGGTTCAAAAGTTACGGCCGGATTAGTGAGAGCGCATTTTTATTTTTCTTTGCATTTTTCTTTGTTCACAAACTCTGACGCGTTTATCTCGAAACCATGTTTTTCGTACTGGTTGTGGCACTAGCGAGTTAATTTTTTGACGAAATTTTTTTTTTTGTGTATATTTTTAAGTAGGGACATAACTTTCGCGGCAGAGAAAACAGACCTTTTTTTTAAAATTCATAACTCAGTCAAAAACAAACATTGTTCCATATACTTTTTTTCACTCAAACATGGTTTTATAGAGCTCCAAACTGGCGGCAGAGAAAAAAAAATTTGAGTTTTTTCTAAAAAAATTTTTACTTTAAAAATTCAGAAAAAATCTAAAAAAAATTTAAAAAAAATCGTGTCATATGACAGCGAATCAAGTTTAAAAAAATAAAAAAAAATTCGTAAAAAACTGCACCCGCTAGTGCCGCAAGCAGTACGAAAAACATGGTTTCGAGATAAACACGTTCAAAGTTTGTGAACCCGTAAGAATTTTTCCATGAAATTTTAAAAAGTCGATTTAAAAAAATGGCCAATGTCATGTCCCCCGTTAAACTTGGTTCGCTATCGTATAACACGAGCTTTTTCAAAAATTTTTTTTTCGATTTTTTATGAATTTTTAAAGTCAATATTTTTTTAGAAAAAAAAAACACTTTTAAATTTGGAACATCACCAAAAATTGAAAAAAAATTTTAAAAAAAGCTCCTGTCATACGATAACCAATTTTGTTAAGATTTAAAAAAGTCCCTTTTTTCCAGATCGAACAATTTTTGCGACTCCCAGCGCTGCAACCTCGAGGCCCCGTTTTTTTCTCTGCCGTCAGTTTGGAGCTCTATAAAACCTTGTTGGAGTGAAAAATATATTTTTTTGAATTTTTCTCTTGTAATTCGTTCAATTCTCTGCAATAATTTATGAAAAATGTTTGTTTTTGACTGAGTTATGAATTTTTAAAAAAATATCTGTTTTTTCTGCCGCGAATGTTATGTCCCACCTTAATGCTCTAACAAGCAACAGATAAGCCCGAGGTTAGAACTCGCGACTCTATTGCGATGGTTGCCGCAGTCTACGGTTCGTTTCCAGGATGTGGCAAAATATGAAAATTTACGAATGCAATTTTTACATTACATACATAGTGAAAAACAAAAACAACAAAAAATTATTAAAAAAATTTCATAGCATATTTTTAGGCATTTTTGTTGTTTACTGATTAATTGAAACTTCAAAAACTTTTCATATTTATGTTTCATTTTGAAATTTTCAGTTTTACAAAAAATTTTCAAACTTTAAGTTATTTATAAATATGTATTTGGAACTGAAAACGGCTATTTGCACAATTTAAAATCGAATATGTGACTATCGTTGATTTATAATTTAACATAAAGAAAATTCATATTTCATGTTTTTCCTTTATAAAAACCGGGCCCGTTATTTTTGACGGGAAAGAACTACATAGTATAAAAAAAATAACATAAAATTAACAAAAAACAAAAACGTTCTGGCTAAGGATCGAACCAGGGTTACTCGATTCATCAAATCGAATCGACAACCTCTTAACCAACTGAGCCAAGGAATAAAATTTTACACGTGTGCTAATTGTGTACCTCAGTACTTCAGTACGAATTTTAAAAACTAACCCGATAGGAGTTTAAAGTTTAAATTTTAAGCCCAAGCTGGACTAGAACTTAGTTTTAGTATAAAACGTGGTTTCAGTTTCAATACAATTTCGGTATCATCATATATACTGCACAGGATTGACTTAAATTTAGTACAAGATTTTTAACCGTATGATATGGGAATAAGATACTCGATTGTTTTGGTTAATTATTGGTTAAAATTGTTACCGTTGACTTGACGCATGTTGGGTTAATTTACACACATATATTATTTTGAGAGCAGCTTAACTGTAATTACTATGCATTGCAACTATTTTCAACAACAACTGCTTCTAACATAGGCACATAAAAATAGGATAAAGCGTATTGCTGCTGCGACCCATTCAGATTTTATTCTATTATCAGAGAAAACAAAACAGCCTATGTTGCCGACACTTTATAACAAAAGCCAGTCAGTCAGTTCGCCAGTCGGGCAGCCAGCTAATAACAAAAGCTGAGAGACCGAAACCAAAGAAATCCTTAAAATTAAATAATATATAAAAAAAAGGACGTCGCTACAGTTACAATAAAACCAACAACAACAATAAAATATTTCAATACAAGAACAAAGAAATTGTGCGAATTTGGCATAATTTGTAACATAGTGTCTGCACGAGACATTTAACTGTTCTAACTTTTTTTGAAGACAATAATGATCGAACAGAGAGCAGTAGCTTGTAATGTAACTTATTTTTCCATAAGAAAATAAAATTTATTAAATGTAAGCAACAATTCTACCAATTCTGACAGCTTATAAGGCACTCGTTACTGTCATCGTGCCAGGTCAGTAACGTCTCTTTGATTTTCCATGATTTTCTCAATGATGATGACGGTCATAATTGTAGGGATCATTTCAACAATAGCACAAAAAAGAAATTAGAAAAAAAAACACACACACACACAAACGGTGCTTAAGCTGCACGCGGTGCAGTACTTTAGTTCACAGCGGGTAGCTTGTAGAGAAGGCAGCAGCATGCAGCAGCATTTTCTCAAATTTACGCATTTCGCTGCATTATTTGTGATGTTTTGTGCTAATAATGAAGAATTTGCAAATTTATTTAATTATTTATGGTCAGACGAGATCAGCCAGGTAGTTAGGCTCAATTTTTTGTTTTTTTTTTTTGCTGCTTTGCATTGAAACAGTCTGTGTTTAATCCTATTGTTGAGCTACCAAATAAATTGAGATGTTTTTGGTGCAGTAATTGTATAAATAAAAGAATTTATCAATGAACTGCTTGCAAGCGTGTTCAAGAAGCTGAAATTATTCACTGTTGTATTGTTATTGTTATCCTTGTTGGTGCTGCTGTTGTTGCCATTCTTATGATTATGTTTGACATGTTGTTCTGTCAGCTTAGCAACGTCATGAGCGTTTTTTTTTTCTACAGTTCTGCTGAATGCCATATGTAGAGCAACACATGCCATTGCAAGCAGAGCAGGCGGCCATGCAAATTACCAAGTTAATTTGTTGTTGTTGTTGGGGCTATACAATTTTTGTTTAGGCTAATAATTTATGGTTGGTTGTTGCTGTTAATGCATGTAAGCAACTCAACAACCTCTATCCGCCTAAATTAAAATATTAGTTTTTTGTATAGATATTTATGAATGGTCTGAAGTTATTTAGAGCAAACGTACGAAACAGTATTACTACTACTACTTCCCAAAGAAAATGGAAAAATATTTGAAATTATTGCTCTATGAAGCGAAAATATTTGAAATTTTGAAAATTGTTCATTTAACATCATACACTAGCGTGTTGCTGTGTGTATTTTGCTTGTTACTTAAAATGTTCCGCCGTAACACGGTTTGTTCCATCTTTTGAATAATTAAAAGAAATGTTATGATATTTAATAAAACATGTGCAAATATGTACGTATTTTCCGTGCATGCTTTTAGTATTGTTATAATTACATTTTGTTTGCCATTTTGAAAGTATCTATGTAGCATAATGCTAGAGCGTGCGACTCTTATTCGATGCTTGCGACAATCCAAGGTTCAATGCTCGCTTGTGGCAATAATTTGTTTGGTAGGCAGTAGAAATGTTCACATAAATATTTCCTGTTGACATTATTATAAGCTTCACGAATAAAGCAAACAGCAAACTTGAACATTTTCATATAAATTGAAAACTTTACACAAGCGTCACGAATAAGAGACAGCGCCGGATTAAAACACAGCGGGGCCTAGGGCTAAAATCGAGACGGGGCCTTCTTAAGGACAGAGCATTTAGCTCGGATCTTTTAATAATCAAAATATTCACTTTAACGCATTTACACGTGTCTTTAAGTCAAACAATAACTCTTTAATTTTATTTAAAAATTTTTTCTCGATTTAACTTTGGCAAAACGTTCTATCAACTCGTCACAGAGTCAATCAAGTGATCCAACGCTGGTTGCTTGACTATTTGTAAAACAATTGTTATATGAACTCAAATTTGTTTAATATATTGGCATCTCAGAACTGTTTCTATAAATTTTTTTTTTCAAAATGGCGGCCATATTTGTCTTGCTACCAAGGGCGATTTACGTGTTTGCGGAAATATTTATATCTTAGCTCCTGTTTAATATAGAATAATGAATCAAAAAAATCATAAATAAGACACATTTTGAATTTTAATCTGGCATATAAATATTCTTTCTATAAAAAAAAAAATTATTAAAATAACAAATTATCATGTTTTAAACAGAAAAATGTAATTTTTTTGTAATAATTTATTAAATAATTAAAATTAAAAATGTGTCTGATTTATGGTTTTTTAATTTATCTTTATTTATTTAACAGGAGCTCAGATATAAATATTTCCTCAAACACGTAAATCGCCCTGAGTAGCAAGAAGGTATGCAATTGCAATATGCAAGACAAATATGGCTGCCATTTTGAAAACTTGATCAGCCAGCAAAAAACATTAAAAAACTAGTAAGGTATATCTTCGACTTGGCCGAAGTTAAAATACCCCCACGGCCGATTCTTAAGGGTGGAAGAATATTAAATGGGAGAGCTTTTTGTATGAGATTTTGAGAGATATTATTATTTTTATGTGTCTAAAAAACATACATATCAAATTGTTTTCCTGCAGCTTAAATATAAGCCTTTTTATAAAGTTTTAAATTTTGAGGTTGTATGGGAGGTGGGCGTGTTAGATTTTGTATGACGCCCATTTTTCTAGCATATCTCAGTTTCGACATAGAATACACAAATACCGAGTTTCTGTCTTGTAGCTTTAATATTAGCCTCTTTATAGATTTTTCAATTTTGGGGTTGTATGGGAGGTGGGCGTGTTAATGGGTGCATGACGCCCAATTTTATAACACACCTCAGTTTTGACATTAATTACTTAAAAACCGAGTTTCCATCTTGTAACTTTAATATTAGCCTCTTTATAGATTGTTAAATTTTGGGGTTGTATGGGAGGTGGGCGTGTTAGTGGGTGGATGGCGCCTTTTTTTCTAACACACCTAAGTTTTGACATTAAATACTCAAATACCGAGTTTCCGTCTTGTAACTTTAATATTAGCCTCTTTATAGATTTTTCAATTTTGGGGTTGTATGGGAGGTGGGCGTGTTAGTGAGTGGATGACGCCCATTTTTCTAAAACATCTCAGTTTTGATATAGAATACACATATACTAAATTTCAGTATTGTAGCTTAAATATTAGCTTCTTTGTAGAGTTTTCAATTTTTGAGTTGTATGGGAGGTAGGCGTGGTTTTCATCCGATTTAGCCCATTCTCGAACTTGATCTTAGTTTTTTTAAAAAAAGCTTAAATATCGAATTTCATTACGATAGCTTCAAAACTGCGGCTGTAATCGTGTCGACAGACAGACGGACAGACGGACAGACGGACAGACGGACAGACGGACAGACGGACAGACGGACAGACAGACGGACATGGCTAAATCAACTCAGGTGGTGATGCTGAGCAAGAATATATATACTTTTCCATACCTACCACGCCTCCTTTTGGGCGTTACACACGTCGTGACAAAATTAATATACCCCTTACGCAGTACGCGTGGGGGTATAAAAACATGTTAAAAACATATTTCAATGAAAATTTCTCCAAAGTTAATCGTTTGCAACAAATCGATATTTCAATAAAAATTTCTCCAAAGTTAATCGCTTGCAACAAATCATTTTCAATACAAATTTGCGTTATTGACGGCAAACGTTCGATGTGACATAGAAAATCGGTGAACATTTTTTTATTCTTTTAAATACTAAAAAAATATCTTCAGCTTCACAATTTGATATCGGTGCTGTTACAAGCAATTGGAAAAATATCGATCCTGCCTGAGACAGTTGTGTTCCAGTTTTTATAGTATATGCCTACCACCTGTTCGGTTTAACTCTACTTGCCTCATGGCGAGAAGTCATGGACTTTCGAAATCAACTCTCAACAGAAGCATTTTCACGACTCACATCCATCGAACTTGACGGTGTTTAAGAACATAGGGCCGACATGTCTATTCGGAGTTGCTTTCTCAAGTCCAATGGTTTTTGGAATATAATTAAATTTATCGACCAGTTTCCAGGCACTCAGCACCCAAGATTTCTACTGATTAACCCTTATTTTCAATCATATCTGAATACTTTACTAAATTACTTTTAAAAATTCACTGTCACGTGAACAAGCGCCAATATAACTTTCCACATTCACTTCCACAAGCAGAATCATGCAGAATCAAGCAGAATATCATGCAGAAGTCGATCGCCATTATCGCCATATAAAAATTAATTATTTTCCGGGCATGACAAGTGCCCTAGCGATTCGCGTTTTCAAGTATTAACAGCTTACTATGACAAGGCGCCATTTGCAAATTCTGCCATAAGCACTTTCCTCATCTACCGATTTCCCAGTACCAATTTGTGAACATTTAGTTTGAGGTTAAATTCCATCTACCTCCGTTGGTGAGGAGCGAGACCTATCTAAAATCTCTTGCATATAGGATATGCCAGCCTGGTTGTACTGAGACGCAACGCCACGCCGAGTCCTTGTCTAGCTTGCGACATTAAGCTTACCACAGCCAGCATGAAACTCCCCGAAGGTCCAGCTCACGATAGTAACCCGGCAAAAGGATTTCCACCTTGGAATGTGCACAATAAAACCGGAAATGAATTTAATGGTTTTGACTCACATGACTTGATAAGCAAGCTTATCATAGTATCCCAGAATAAATACTACTAAGACTACCAACAGACCAACTCGGAGCCATATTAGCATTCTAGTATATTCAATATACTGTTGAACACTTATTTGTTTTTCCAAAACTGACCGCCTTATCTAAATCAAATTAGAAAACTTGGTTCAGCCGACATACAACATTAACCAAATGCATAGCATGCCCGAACAGACGATCATATTATGCTCCATGAGACCAATTTTTCCAGCATACATGAGCCTATCGTTGGATGTTGTTCGTTCTCATCACTTATACTCTTATACCCATAGAGATATATCAGATTGTATCCATACCAGTTATTCATCTTGGCTAAACCAGGTTAATTGACTATGCCCATGCTAATGTTTCGAACACTATCAGTAAGGCTGTAACACTTATTTATTACAAAACTGATCGCCTTATCTAAATTAAATTAGAAAACTTGATCAGCCAGCATACAACATTACCACAATGAAGCATGCTCGAACACAGGGTCTATTATGCTCCTAGTCATACTCCATGTCAATACTTCTTTTTAATCAGCTCTTTTAATACTCCTCCTGCTTTGACCATTATTTTAAACCACTTTTTCCGGCATATATATATATATAGACCCTATCATTGGAAATTTATTTATTATCACTTATTCTCATAAACCCATAAAAAATATCAGATTTTTATTCATGTCGGTAATTATCAGTTGCTAAACCAGGTTTATTGACTATCCCCGTGCTAACAGTATGTTTTATATCATTTGCTACGGATACGCAGGTACAATAACCAGATTTATATTCCACTTTCATGATTTTGCATCTCAAAGCGAGGGCTCATGGCAAGCTATCTTTTTACGGGACATACATAATTGAACCATAGGCTGAATACGCATGACACAAGCCTACTCCTTTTACCATCATAGCTTACTATCATCACCCCCAGGCGGAGTTCCTGCCTGAGACCATATTATTTCTATTTTTTATAGTTTGGATATCTATAAAAAAAAACAAAATATCTCTCAGAAAGAAATGTTTTTTCAGAAGTGAAAAAAGCAGCTATCAAATCACTATCTAATTTTGGCAAATATAACTTGGTTGCATTGAAACGATTCAAAATTTGATTCCAGAAAACTATCATGAAAACGTTTTGAAGTTTTATAAATTTATTCAATAAATTCACGTCACGTGTTGGATTTTTGGGTTTGATCTTTATATAAAATATCCAAAGATCTATATGAGGGGCATATTGTACAAAATTTGATAAGTCACATTGCTTCTAAGTTTCAAATTTTATGTTCATTACATCTCTTGATGCATTATCAACATCCACTAAAAATATTGCGACCATTACCAAATGAATTCTGGCCCTATACTTAATAGAAATTTTAAGCATAACCATGATTCCTTACAAATTTTTTTCCTTACATTTTTTTTAAAGCCTTACGGGTCGATTGCTTCAAAATGTGTTTTATATTGCATGTCATATTTTTACAACAAGCACTTCATATATAAGCGTTTGCGGGGCGCCCACCTGCTCGGGTCCGGGGGCTGCAGCCCAACACTATCCCCCACCTAAATCTGCGCCTGAAAAGAGACCTTGAAGTTTCACTCGCCGCCAAATAAGTTTTACTTCGAAAATACTGTTTATTCACACCCATCAAAAGCACAATTAGGCCTTAGTTGAACAAACTTCAGATTTTCACATTTAGCGCTGTCCGTTTAACATGCTCTACTTTAATAATCATTTTACAGGTTTTTTTTTAAATTTTTTAAAAAAAGGCTTTAAGAAATATCCTTAAACTAGTCGTACAAGTTTATCATGTTTAAAGCAAATGTTCCTAGTCAAATTTCGCCATTAGTCGCTCAAAATAACATTTGTCTACAGCTTAGTTTTATACAGAAAAAAAAACCAAGTTTTTAATAACTTGCTTTTCAAAGCACAGCAGCTAAATAAATATCGTTCTTAGAAGTGAGGAGGTCCAAACAAAATGCTATAATTACACTTTTTAATTTTTTTTGATTTTTGTAATGAATCCATTTCAACATATTAAAATCTATGTAGCCATTGTTATTTAACATGCCAATTGTCAATACTTTTACCGTTATTCAATACCAAAAATGATGGTTCAGATCAAAATGCAACAATTCCAATGTATATCCTACTGGCTTTAATTACATTTCATCGTTTATTCAAAAAAGTGTTATGGTGTAATTATTGCGTTTTGTTATGGACGTTCACAAGTATACAATTAACATTTCTTTAGAGTATAGATCTATAACAGTTATTAATTAAAAGCTTACTATTTTTAACTGTAGAAGTAAGCTGTAGATACGGCTTGCCACAAGTTCATTTAGTGAAATTTTACAAGAAAAATTTTTATAAAACTTAGTTTTCAGTGATTTTTTTCATTGAAAGTAATTGAGTTTTAATTTCCTTAAAAAAACAAAAACAATAACAAAAAACTTCTTGTTAATGCGTTGAGGCAACTTGACAAAAAAATAAATTTTGCTGGCATTTTCTGCGTCTTGAAATTTGATATATTAAAGGGCCAGGAAGCAAGATTATACAAGGAATGATTATTAAAAAAAAACAAATGTCACATAATTTTGACGGACACAGACGCACACACACATATTAGCTTAAGCACGCATAAGCACACATAGCTGCTAGAAACGGACAGTCGAAGCCGTATTTGTGGCCAATATTAACTCGCTTATATAACGCACAAAAAAAAAACATATACAATATACTAAACCATGTACATATATTATTTCATAAACAGGGTGTGTATACACTCAGAAAAATATCAACTGTAATATTAATGCTATGTCTACACAGAGAGTTCAGTTAATTTTAAATAACATTTAACCGAAGTTGTTCACACAGAGATACCGTAGCAGAATTGAGTTAAATTTGCCGACAATGCTGCTGGTGTCTCTGCGTACACATGCGTTTTTTTTTCTTGCTATGCGAAAGCTCTGCCCATATTTGGATGAAAACTACTTTCCGCACTATTGCCCAAATCCTTTTCGAAGTTCTTTTACTCATTTTTTAAAGAAAATAACAACATATAGTTAAAAAATAAATTGTATAATTAACGAATCAGCTGTTCTATTTTGACAGTTCTTGTAAAAAAAAGTTTCTTTCGTGAAAAATACCACTGAATATACACATTTATATTATTTTGTAGTGTACTTTTATGCACTTTTTACATTGAGTCATAAAAACTCAGAATATATAATGAGTTAAGTTGAGTTAAATCGTACATTTTTGTACTGGTAACGCAAGAGTTTATTTCTCGTTAAATGGAAAAACTCAGCTTTGTACTGGTAACTCAAACTTAACTCTCTGTGTAGACGTAGCATAACAGTCGGTCACTGTTATTTCAAAACACTGTTCGATTGAATGATTTGTGTTTAAGTAAACAATTTTCTTTGTTGAATGAACGTTTCAAAGTATTTTTGTGCTGTTAAAATCATCTGTTGAAATATTTTTGTGTTTTTGTTGAGTTATCTATTTTTCCTTAGCAATTGTTTTTAAATGTGTTATGCTATATTTATATTATCGTTATCGCTCAGTGGAAGTGCACTAGACTGTCATGCTGGGGACGTGGGTTCGAAACCTAGCTGTGTAAGTATCTAAAATTGTAATTTAATAATTGAAATAATAATAATTCTGTTTCCTTAATAGTTTGGTCAGAAATAGCCTTCAAAATAAAATGCTTACAGTCTTGCAAAAAAAAAGCAAATTTCATTTTTTATATAAAAAATATTTTACATAAAAAAAATTTTTGTTGGCCTTGTCGGATTTGAACCGTGGACACTCAAGTACTAGACGCACACGTCAGCACACTCGGCCATACTTGAACTTTCAAACCAGTGATCAGATATCAATAAATAAGTTTTTATACGGGTTTCGTGTTCTATAGACCAACAGTCAACCGACTGTTGATTTGAAAGTTTCATTTGTTGGATGGTATTTAACAGTGAAATCTGTTATTTCAACCCATGATTTGTTTGATGAAACAGCATTTTTCCCCTGAGTGTAGTGCAAGCGATACCTTAAAGGTTTTTTTATGTGTTTTTTGTTCGTGTTATTAAATTTATTTAGATATAATATTGAAATTTATCAGCTTTTTTATTAATCACTTAGCACTTAATGTTATCCAATAGAAAATGTTGTTCATTAACATGAATTTATTATTTGAATACAGAAAATAACTGATTCAATAACAATCATGTCAGGCACATAGCCAGGGGATGACAAGGGAGCAATGCCCCCCTAGCCGAACTCAATAAGATTAAAAAATATTTATTATCAGCATTATTTCAAAGACACGTATGTCAACAAGAATTTTTCAAAAATTGTAGGATGCCCTGAATTTATCTATGTCGACACGTGCGAGTGTTTTGTACGGTAATGAAATAGTAGAATGTCGTGGTATACGTCCGGTAAGGAAAACACCAAAATTTAAAATAATTTTATGTTCATTCTTGAAAACTCTGCTGGAATCGAACCGGTTTTAAAATGCCTTCATGATTATCGTTCGGATAGAGTATTCGAAACTTTATTACAAGACTGTGAGACAAGTGAGAGTCCAAAAAGAAAAAGGAAACCCAATCGCAATCTTGACAAATTCATTTTAACAGAAAACTCTGGCATTTACACTGAGGATACGACAAATATGTCACTAAAATGGCTTTACTTTTCCAAAAAAACATAATTTTCAGCGAGTTTGAAAGACGCTTTCTTTGTAATAATGAGCTTATTGTAGCTAAAGAAAATATAAATGATTTTGCCATAAAAAAGATAGAGTATCTAAATAAAGAATTTAACATCGCAGTACCGAAAGAGGAAGAAGTAACATGTGTACAACGATATTTTCGACAAAATGATATAAAAAAAAGGAGACTACTTTTCTACGTTTGGATGGAGTTCAGCACGATGTGAAGCAAGTTTTAGTTTTTTTAGCCGCATGTTAACTCCATATAGAAGGGAGACATGAATTTTGCTCGCGAAAAGTAACCTAAGCATATAAGCATGTGAGGGCAAATAACTGAATAAAATTCCGAATGAAGAACTCTTGCAAGCGTCTAATAAGTCAGCTGCACGAAAGCTTCAACTATTTTAAAGAAAACATAATGTTTTTGTGATTTGAATGCTTAAAATAATTTTTAGTACCTTATTTATCTCAACATACACTCAAAAAGTTTCATATATGTTTGAATACCTCATTGAATAATATCATAAATAAAAATTCCTTAAAATTTCCATTTTTGAATATTAAAATATGATACACAATGCATATAAAATCATTGATGTATATTATACATAATTTATTGTAGATTAAAAAAGTAAAAAAATGTTGCCTGCAACCGAAAAATTTGTTTTGTTCAACTGAAAGCTTCATTTGTAGAAAGAAGATCCATTTCTTATGACATACAAATTTGTAATCTAAAAAAATTCTTTGTACACAATAACTCACAATAGCTCAATGGAAGCGTGCTAGACTGTCATGCAGAAGACTTGGGTTCGAATCCTGGCTGTTTAAGTTTCAAATATTTTAATTTAATTATTGAAATTTTAATTCTGTTTCATTAACAGCTTGGTCATTAAAAAATTATTTGGTCTTCTTACCGGTATTGAACTTAGGTCAATCGAGTTCTAGACTCGAAGGCCAGCACACTCGGCTAAACTTGAACTTTCAAAACAATGATCAAATTTTATTAAGTTCTTTGTTTTTCGTTTCAAATAAGATGTATTTTTAATTTGTTGACAACTGAATATTCGTTTGCGGTAAATACAGAACGCATACGAAGTATAGTTGGTGAATTTATCAGTTGCGGTAAAAGAAAAATTTCTTTGCGTGTGTTATGCATGAACAACCATTAAATTTTCTACTGCCATTAAATCGCTTAAAATATGACTGAAGTGTTAAAAAATATTATTTATTTTAGTATGAAATCTAATAATTCCATTTTTATTCAATCATTGTTGTGTTAGTTATATTTGGGAATGTTATGAATAATTAAAATTAACTACTTATGGTTAAAGTCTACCAAAGTGGCAACACTGTTCAGTGCGCAAACTGTTTTTTGAATTCATACAGTAGCAGTTTTCTGTTTGGCCAAATACTTATCATATTTGGGCAAATATTTGTAATTTTTGAATATTTCTGCCATGTGATTCATCTTAAATTTATTTCTTACACCAAATTATTTGTTTTTCTTTTTTTTAATTTTTTGTTTGAGCAAAGTTGTGATAAAAATATTTAACTTGAAAAATAAGGTCCATCCTTGTTATACCTATGTTAGTATAACAAGTAAATACATATGAATTTATAATAAAATATTTAATTATGGTTCTGTGTAAATAAATTATTTTAACGTACATTCATCATCGTTTAAGTGATAATAAGTTGTTGCAAAATATGATGACGTTGTAGGCGTTGAGGGTGCTTCCGCGGTAGTTGTATCCACTGCAACAGCTTTTCCCGTACCACCACCAACACTTCCCAAACATGGAAGATTTCGCATAGTTATAACATTGTCTATAAGTAAATAAATAAAAGAGACAAGAAATATTTTTAAGCAAAAACACATACTAAGAAAACAAACGAAAAAAATGGGAAAAATAAACACAATAACAACAATATGAACACAGTACAGAGCATACTTTTAAATTGCTTAAAATATATCACTTCTCATTTCAGAAAAAGGAGCTAAACTTTCTATAGATTTAATAAAATTGTATACCAAGACTTTTTATAACCAAAGCATAAAAGCACTCTTCAAATAATCGTTCAGAAATCCACACATAGAAAGCAACAACAATACCACAACCAATAAGTTTGTGTAATTTTTATTTAATAGCTATACATAATAAAATATATTTTCATGATTTCTCAATAATATGCTAGGAAAAAGTCTTAAAAATCTGCAATGAACACATAGTTTTCAGATGATTCTATAAAAGGGAGCAGAGGCAGCAGACAAATTTGGCCCGGTTTCCAAAAATACTAGACTACCAAATCAAGTTTAACTTTAAAAAATTTAGAACTAGCTCTGAGCGCAGAAATGTACAGTCAACTCTATCAGTTTGTCAGTTGTCAGTTTGAGTTTGACCTAAGGAATTAATTCCAATATATCTTAGTCTCTATTATTGGAACGTTCAGTTGATTTCTGATTCCATCATAAATTCATTAATTGTCTACGACCTTACCTTTACTTTATAATCTGAAACTTCTGATGAAAATTTTCATCATTTACATTTGTTTTTTTATGAAGGCTGCTCCAAGATAATCTTCATGACCTGGATGCCGCTATGAAATAACTTAAGAATTATGGATTATGCTTAAGGCATAAATCCGTCTACGTCTACGCGACCAAAGGGCACTGAAAACTGAAATCGATTCTGGTTAATGCATCATTTATTAAATGTTGCATGTGTTATTTCTTTAGATGTTAGATATCACATGTTTAATTTTTGTTAATTTCTCATTCTGACCACCTGAGGGTTGTTGACAATACTTAGATTTGAATTGTCTTTTTAACTTCTAGCATTGAACCCACTAATTCGACTTGACTTGATTTGGCAAGAAAAGATTTTAAAAGTAAGACAAAATAAGAAAGCCTGCATTTTTGAGGAGAACCCTCGTCCAACATTATTGTTTTTCGTCCTTTTTTAATATTTATTTGTTTAAACACAAACTAACCCAAACTCTGCAGGCATTAATTTTAAAAAAATAATTCCGTTTGATTTCTTCGAAACTAGAGAAAAAAAACTTTTACAATTCATAATTTTACATCGTATTTTCCCTAATATTTTTCAAAAAAATTTCTCTTAATTGTCAAATATTATCCGTTTTTAAGAATTGAGGACTTATAAGAAAAATTATCCACTCTTCCAAAGAGCCCTCATTCATCAAAATCGGATCGTATTTGCGCAATTTTGAGTGTTTTTCATGAAGCAGATTTTCAACAACCAATGGAAGATTATGAATTTTACTATAACATAATTCCGTAAAATGTGAGTGCGGAACGCTTGTTTTTTTTGAACAATTTCATAGCATATTTTTAGGCATTTTTTGTTTTATAGTTTATTGAAACTTCAAAAACTTTATATTTTTTTTCATTTTGAAAGTTTCCGTTTTACAAAAAATTTTAAACATATTTCTTCGCACCTACTATGGTGTCCGTTTTTACTTTGAGGTATTTTATAAGTATTTGGAACTAAAAATTATTATTTGAATAATTTAAAATCGAATAAATGGAAACGGACCCGTCATTTTTGACGGGAAAGAACTAGTTATATAATATTTTCACAAAATTTTCACAGTGGGGAGAAAAAAATAAATTTTTGATGACCAGACCAGAAAAAATGACCAATGACCAGAAAAAAATCCTTGAAATGACTGTAAAATATTGCTTGCAAAACACTTTTTGGCTGTACAGATCCTTAACAACGCTGAAGCAAGTTCATTTTAAAACTACTGTCACCACTTCATAGTTTCTTTGTCCTGGCTGTGCCCATTGTACACCCGTTTTACAACTTGTTTTTAAAATTTTTTTCGTGTTCGGCCTTTGTAGGAATAGTGTACAGTTTGAGCTCAAAACTTTTCATTTTTACTCTGTGATAGATCAAATTTTGAGAAACAAACTGGATTTTTTAATACATTTCGTGTCTTTTATTTTCTTGCAAGTATCCGTATCCAAAGAAACAACGATTCAGATATTCAATCTTGATTGCAGGACTTGCGTGTTTTGGTAAAAACGTAAAGAATTGATAGCAAGTTTTGAAATATTTTTGAATACTTATAAAACAGTATTGATAAAAACTTACATATGGCTTATGTTAGAAATCTTCGTTGTTTTTTAAGGATCGCTTTGAAAATTGATTTTGTTTTTGTATTATGACATTAACTTAGTCGAAATTTATTTTTGTTAATTGGTTTTCATGATTTTCTTAAAAATTAAAACCAAAATTGTTCAAATTTTTTTCCTGGGGCCTTCGAACCCTAAATAACCCATTAACTGCACTATAATTTTATTGAAAAATATTACTTCCAAGACTTGAAACTTATAGCTGAGATATGATAACCTTTAAAAAAAACATGTTACTGGCCATGCCTGAAGTTTGAAAAATCGATCGCACTAACCGCTACATCACAGCCGCTATAATACCGTAAAATCGTTTTATATAACCTCATATAAACATGTTTTGGGGTTTGACCTCCCCAAAAATTCCTGGTTGTGCTACTGTCCGTCTATAATGTTTGTGGAATTAGACCTTAAAATATTTATAAGCCGGTTGTAATGTTGTAATTTTATAACAACTATTGTTATATTTTGCTGAGAAAGTAGCTTTAAGCTAGAGAACTTTAAAGACTTATCGTTAAATCTTTCTTATTTCTGTAATCAGCAAAAATAACTTTATAAAGCGTAATTTTTTAGAGGTATAGAAAAATTTTCAAACTCATTGTCAAAATTAACACATGAATTTGAGATTTATAGTATCCACAAATTTGTTCAGAAAAACTCATATTGAGATTTCTTTTTTATTGAATGACATAACAATTAATAGTTGGACTTTGTGAAAACTTAAAATAGCTTATTCTCAACTATATTTTTTTTAAAACAAAAAACTAAAAACTGTTGAATAAAAAGAATAGTTTGTTGACATCTTGCATAGTTTGTTTTAAATTTAATATTTAGCTTGGCATTTTATTTTGTGTCGCCAAGGTGGCCTTAACAACTTGAATTGACTGGGGTAAAGGCATAACACTTGTCTCAGATTCAAATTATCATGTACATAAAGGTTTTGGCCACACATACAACATTCTACACTTCTTTCACTAGCTTCTTCTTTCATTCCTACAATATATCGTCCCATTTTCAAGCCAAGACCGAACCATACCTATTAAATATAATAGCATTTTCAAACCGAGGCCGAATTGATTGAATATGTTTAGAACCAGTCCTGGAGCCATAAGTCAAGATTCAGTCCTGGTAGAATAAAATAAAATTATAATTAAAATTCACATTAAAATAAACCCCTTATGAATAGTACAAATAAGTACAACTACGGGGAAATCGCCTTTGTTAAAAAACCACCCATGCTTTTATTTGTGAAAAAACCAAGTAGTAGAATTTTTACTAAAATGAAAAAAAAAATTATGCCAACTAAAGTTTTGAACTGTTAATGTCACAAAAATGTTTTTTCATTTAAAAAATTCGCCATTTATGAATGTCACAGATTTGTGATTAAATTAAAATTAAATAAAATTAAATTCTGCTTATTTAATCGTGTTTTTTCAGACTTGAAAAATAATTTGCAAACAGAATTTACACAAGCAAATTAAAACGCAGATTTGAAAATGTAATTTTGTTTTTTTCCCTCTAATTGACAAGGAAGGTTCTCTAACCTGTAACTTAACCCTCTAACTGACAAGGACGCCTTAACGGCCCATTAGTTTTCCAGCGACTAAAATTAATTTTATTTGTTGTTTTATTTTTCGAATGGAAAACATTGTAAAAATATTCTCAGATTTGTTGTAAACTTTATATTATAAGAATTAAGAACGATTTCTTTAAGCCATGAAATTTCCAGAGATGAAAAATATGGATATAACGATTTGTTTTATTTCAAAACGGTTTTGAAAAGACGTAGGTAGAGCTTTTAAAATATGTTCATATCTGTTCACTTTAAAAATATTTTTTTTTTTATAAGGTTTGATCGAACCCAGCATTTTTACCTTTCTTTCCAAATTTTTGTTAAAAACTACTATTATCGCAATTATTTTTTAAAAGTATAATTTATTACGAATAACAGGAAAAAAAATTGTATGAAAATGTGAGTTATTAAATTTTTTCATTAATAAGAAATTACGCTTTCATAGGTTAATTGTACTTGAGCTTTCATGCATCAGTTTGACGCTCATCTATATACAAGGTGAGTCGGATAGAGAGGTCAATACAAAAACTGGTGATTTCTTGTATCAATACAAGAAAAAAATCGTGTGGGAGGGGTTGCAAACATCCTCATGGGGAGCCAGGAGGGAAAAACAAAAAATATGTTCATTCCGAGCTCTTTTTCCTAAAATCCATTTTAAGCTTTCTTTACTTATAACTAGGCCAGGTTTGCTTAACCCATTAATGCATGGGTTTAAGCAATTTTAATTTGCTTACGAGAAAATATTTTAAATTTAAACAAAAACAAACATAAAACAAAAATTTTTAGAAGTGAAGCAAACGATATGTGTTACTTTTTCAAAATTTTTTGAGACATTTTGATTAATATTTGATGTAGTTTGATGTATTTGATGTAGATTTGAAGTAGTTTATTGTTTTATCTGCCCTCCTTAAACTTGCATGTAGATTGTTTTGGATCATATTAAAACAAATAAAAATTTTTGTGTGTATCTAATATTTCATGTAAAGAACATATTTTAAATCGACTTGAAAAAAGAGGAGGTTTTTTCTTTTGTAAATGTATGTACATATATTGCATTCTCCTAAAGTATTTGCCCGATGGCCGTAATTTTTTGTCAACATATATACTATAAACACTATACTCAGGCCTGTCCCAGAATCCGATTCGGATCGGAAATGGATTTGATTCCGACTGTTGGTGTTCTGCAATCTTATCTTCAGAAATTATTTCCGATGCAACGCTGTTCTGATATCCGACCGAGTTCGGACGGATTCCATTGGGAAATTTGGTGTTCTGCACTTCAATTTTTGGAAATAATTTTCGGATTTATTCCGTTCAGCTGAACTTTAGTGGAATTAAGTTAATTGTTAAACTTAAATTAGATAAAAGTTCAAATCAAGCTAAAATTTAAGTACGTATATTTTTGGCGAAAATAAGCGCACGTATTTAGTATTCAGTTGAGTTCAACTAAAGTGAAAATAATAGAATTGCTTAAGGCAATGAACTTAAATTCAAAATACATGTATTTTTTCGGAAATTTTTT